>CM019063.1:33304961-33614234 GCA_009667805.1 Leptobrachium leishanense | reverse complement strand
GTTCAAACAGGTATCACTCATCATATTACTGCAGGAAGATCACATGTGACAATCAGGAACATTACACATATTACAGAACATCACTGTAGTTCATTAATTAAGATTAATCCATTGAGATGCAAATGCTGAGTCTGGCTGAGAGTAATGAGACACATAGATGATATTAAAGCATTGGCTACAAATAACCTTGGTACAAACAGTTCATTAAGATGGTCAATTAACCCTTTGAGCTGCAATGCAAATGCTGTGTCTGGCTGAGAGTAATGAGACACACATAGAAGACATTAAACAATGGCAAATGACAATAAAAGGACCCTGCTACAAATTTGTTAGAATAATTGATCAATATAAGCTGATAGCAATTAGTATATCAATTATTATTACACAATAATATATAAAAAGCTAAATAGTTAGAGGTTAATTAAACACGAATACAAAAGCTAAAAAGTCAATCAATACATTACCGAAACAGCTTAATTGTTCTGGATATAAGGCTAATTTGGGGGTCTCCTTTTCAAGAGTGACCTGAGAGACTAGCTCTATGAAGCTTCCTTCTCTTTTGCCCTTGATCATTATGTCCCTCTTTTATACAATTACAAAACCACAAGAGAGCTCATGCTCCACCATGCTCCAATGACTAACACAAGTTTGCCAAACTTCTTCCCAGGGTGTCATTAAGATTAATCCATGATAATTCTCTTGCATGTTTGTCTTTGTATCAAATTTGGCAACTATGGAAACTATAAATTGTCTTGCTGTCAGATAAACGTTACAACCATCTTGTTTCCTCTTGCATCTTATCCCCCTATTGTTAATTTTTAGCATATAAATAATCGCCATGGCATCCTGGGATCACTGACTTCTCACAGACACTATACTGAACTCAGATTAACCCTAGACCATGAGAATCAAACAGTAATATCTGATCAATTATGTCTACATATTGTGCTTATTGATTGTATTGTAACACTTGGGTCATTTTACAACACAAAATATCACATAACACAAAATATCACATAATGGATGCACCCAGTGACACATTTAGAGGAAAATATTTTCTTCGCTATACCTACAAGAGAAAAACAAAGCACATGTAAGATATCAGCAACACCAAATAAACACAATAAGGACCTGCCATGTTTTGGTGCACTGGCCCTTTAAGGTTACTGTAACTAAACCTGAGTATCGGCATTGCCGCTGAATGGAGAATAGTCGCAACTTATTTTATGAAAGAATAACAATGGTGCCTTTGTTCACCGTTCTTCCTCACTGTTTGCAGTAACGTCGGCTGCCGGTGTTGGATTCTTTCTCTGAATCTCCACAGGTCACCATGTTGCAGCGGCAGTGATTTTATTTTTTACCATTTTTGGCAACTGCACTGATCTTGGGTGAACCAACGGTGCTTAGGGACTGACCCCCTCACGTCTCTACCCTCATGCCCCTCCTTTACACACCTGAAGTAGGAGACTCTAGGCCGCCGTGAGTCAGGTTAGCCGGCCGTAAATTGGTCAAATAAAACTCTGACTTTTTATAATATTCTGCCTGGCTGTGATTGTGCAGGCTTTGCAGCAGCTGCAAGTAGGTGTGCTCGGCCTATCATGGGACCAGATTCCTTATTTGTTTTTTTCCCCTATGTTTTTACTTAAAATGGATCAGCCTACTCTCCCTGTCTAACCCTCATAGCTGTTTTGGTCCAGTCCCATTTCCTGCTTTTGCAGGTGCTAATCGCCCAGTCTAACTATAAAGGCAGTCAGCAAGCGTCTGTACCGGGTGATTGCATCTTATTTTGCCATCCCACCTTACCAAGGTACACCTGAGAAGCCCTCTCTATCCACGTCCCACCATAACATGGTACACCTGAGAAGCCCTCTCTATCCACGTCCCCCCATAACAAGGTGCACCTGTGATGCCCTCTCTATCCACATCCTACCATAACAAGTTACACCTGAGAAGCCCTCTCTATCCACATCCTCCCATAACAAGGTACACCTGAGAAGCCCTCTCTATCCACGTCATCCCATAACAAGGTACACCTGAGAAGCCCTCTCTATCCACGTCCCCCCATAACAAGGTGCACCTGAGAAGCCCTCTCTATCCACGTCCCCCATAACAAGGTGCACCTGAGAAGCCCTCTCTATCCACGTCATCCCATAACAAGGTACACCTGAGAATCCCTCTCTATCCACGTCCCCCCATAACAACGTGCACCTGAGAAGCCCTCTCTATCCACGTCCCTCCATAACAAGGTGCACCTGAGAAGCCCTCTCTATCCACGTCCCCCCATAACAAGGTGCACCTGAGAAGCCCTCTGTCCACATCCCCCCATAACTAGGTACACCTGTGAAGCCCTCTCTATCCACGTCATCCCATAACAAGGTGCACCTGAGAAGCCCTCTATCCACGTCCCCCCATAACTAGGTACACCTGTGAAGCCCTCTCGGTCTATAAAGACACTTTGATTTGCTGTTTATTTTCCAATAAAGTAAAGAAAATACAAAGGACTTTGCGAAAAGGGGATGAGCTAAGCTATCTGACTTCAATCATAGCCTGCATCATGTGACATTCACTTCTCACATATGACGCTGGGGTTCCAGAATACGGCCAATGTGCTGGTGATCCCGGTGAGGTTATGTCTGGAGGATCAGCTGTTTGTGTGGGTAAATGAGCTCCTCGCCCACCCTCCTCTGCTCCCCGCTTCGCTTCTCGTGGCCCAGCTGATGGCTGTGATTAGATTTGACGCTGGTTTTCTTTCTCTGTCAGAACCTCTTCCACCACCTGACAGACATCCAAGGGAGCGGCGTGGTGAAAATACCCGAGGCCAAAGGGGATGACGCGTGGAAAGTTTACTTTGATGAAACTGCGCAGGAGATTGTTGACGAGTTTGCCATGCGTTATGGGATCGAGTCGATTTACCAAGCCATGACGTAAGTGTCCCCCTCTCTCCTACCATCTCGCCACCTCTCTCTTACCCAAAATACTCAGCTGGAGCTTTACATTGTGAGCCTTGTAGTGTGTTTGATCAGTGGTGACTCTAAGAACAATGTATGGGGGGGGGGGCACATAAGATACCACAGTCAAAACTGGGGGGCACTAATAATTTTCATGCCACTGAAAAAAACAGATTCAATGTTACGAGATGAGTAATGAGATGAGTAATGTGACGAGACGAGTAATGTGATGCAATGATACCTGTCACGGACCTGATATGGTGCTTGTGATGTGCGTCATTTGGACTTGGGGTGCGTGGGCATGGAAATGCATTTCTAGGGTTCAGGTCTCGATCGCCATTAGCCCATTGCCTTCTTGTGTGCAGAATGTTGGTATAATTGTGATTATGCAAGAAGTTCATTGTCTGTTACTATCTGCTGATCAGATTAGTCTTCCAGTAAACCTGCTTTTAGGAAGGTGTGAATATCTGATAAACAGCTCTTCAACCATAATCTTCGTTGTTGGACAAACAATGCATGTTTTAAACTGTTATCGGTTTGTTAATCACCATTGTTTTAATTCGTTCAGAAAACTTAAGTAATGTTCTCACTGTCTGTCCCTGAATCGAATAAGGTTTCACCTTCCAAAAAGCAAATGTTGTCTGATTATCTGTTTCGGTTTGGTTGGGTCCCCCCAGCAGTTTCTAGGGGGGGGGGGGGGTTGGTCTATGTAAATGACCCATGTGCGACCGTATAAATGTACGTGTGAGTGTCTCTGATTAAACCTGTTGATCCTGTTTGAACACACACCCTGCCTGGTGTCTCATTCAGGGCACGCACAGTCACCCACGGAAGGCACGGAGCCGCCATCTGGAAATTCATCCAAAGGGGCAGCGGGTCACGGGCAGGAGATCAGGCTGCTCGGGGCACTGAGTTCCAAGCAACTCAGCAGCCGGGGCGATCTGCGTAAAGGAGGGTGTCTGGAGAGCAGGACAGGCGGACAAGAGCGTTTCTGTCACAATACCTTTTGGTTTTACTAACCTGATACATAAATTCATTATTTTATTTGCCACAATTTGGTGTTTTTTGCCGAAGTCCAAAAACTGTTTCAGCAACTCCAATTTTCACAAATTATGGTGACCATTCGCTGAATAGGCAATACATCATATTTTTGGGCGAAAATGATTCCCCGAAATGTGACAAAAAACAAAGGATCTAAAGAGGAACAGACGCTTTAGCTTCCAACTTTAATAATAACCCCTAAAATGCCATAAACCCAGGGAAATACAATAAAGTGTGGCATGTAGTCTGTCCACTAACCCTAAAATGCCAGTAATCCCTAGTGGGGGGGCAAGAAATAACCTGGGGGGCAATTGCTCCCCCTCGGTCCCTCTCTAAAGATGCATGGTGTGCAGTGCATTGCATGGTGTGCGGTGCACCCCTGTGCATCCGCGCTGCGATTTGTGCCGGCACCCTGTGCGTACGCTCTCTGGGATTTGTGCCGGCACCCTGTGCATCCGCGCTGCGATTTGTGCCGGCACCCTGTGCGTACGCTCTCTGGGATTTGTGCCGGCACCCTGTGCATCCGCGCTGCGATTTGTGCCGGCACCCTGTGCGTACGCTCTCTGGGATTTGTGCCGGCACACTGTGCGTACGCTCTCTGGGATTTGTGCTGGCACACTGTGCGTACGCTCTCTGGGATTTGTGCTGGCACACTGTGCGTACGCTCTCTGGGATTTGTGCCGGCACCCTGTGCGTAAGCTCTCTGGGATTTGTGCCGGCACCCTGTGCGTACGCTCTCTGGGATTTGTGCCGGCACCCTGTGTGACGGAATGGGTGTTGTCCGCCTGCGGGTGTGCTCCTATCTGCTCCTCCCACTGCGCTCACCGCGGCCTGGGGTGACCCTGGGGAAGGGTTGGCGGGCTGTGGCGAGGGACCCCTGTGTGCGACCAGCCCGACCACCGAGCGTCACGGCACTCGGCGTCTCGAGCGGCTGATCTACTGACCTCGGGAAAGATGAGACCGTCTGCTGAGTTAGCTGTTGTGGTGGGAAACGTTTCGTCCGTGCCGGTTTACTTGTTCGGACAGGAAACGTTTCGGATTTCCCTCGGACGTATAGCGCTGCGATATGTCGATGCGCGGGAGACCGCCGCGTCGAGGCTTCGGATCGAGCCGCAAGGTCGAAGCGGGTACGAACTTTCGAGGAATGCATGCGTGGAAGCGGTGCCGCAGTTCCGATTCGAAGATGCGGAACTATGGTAGCTGCGGCGGTTCACTGCTCCAATGCGCGGGAGATCGCCACCGTGGTCGAAGAGTCGTACCTCGTGGATGATGCGCACAGAGACTGCGAGGAGCCTCGTGTGACGAACGATCAGAAAAGACACCAGGCGGAGCTGAATGTACAGGTTGAACTGAACTTAACTGGGAACTTCACATATATTTATCAACAATCAAACATAAACAAGACAATGGAAACCCTGCCCGCCCCCCATGAGCCCATTGGCCCTTTCTCGAGATGGAGTGCCTTGGTCCCAATTCGCATTGGTCGATTCGTAACCGGACGTTCCGCATCGGCCATCTTTCGATTCGGCCAATTCGACCGGATGTTCCGAATCGGCCATTTTACGATTCGGCCACTCCGACCGGATCCACGAGATGGCGGCGAGCAAAGCATACAATGGGGGTTTAACATACGTTTCACAGTTACACATACAGGGGACACTTTTATTACGTCACACAATAAAAACCACATCTAATAAAATAGAACAAGGTGTTCCTATGGTGCAACGGCGCTTAGGAGTCCATAGTAACACAACCGTCCTCAAAGCTGTCCCTGGCTGAGGGTCCTGGGATTTGCGACCGGGCCTCTTGGGGCATTCCGTGACACTCCTCCCCCTTCCCAAAGTTCGACGCCCCCGGTTTGACCCCAACGGGTCGTACCGGGGAAGTCGGTGCTCCCAGGTCTCCCGGTTCCCGGGCCGATTGCCGCGATAACCCATCAGCATTTCCATTCTGCGACCCGGGCCGGTATTGGATGGTGAAATTAAACGGTTGAAGAGCCAGACTCCACCGCAACAGGCGGCCGTTCTCCCCCGCCACCCGATTGAGCCACACCAGTTGGTTATGGTCGGTCATCACAGTGAAGGACCGCCCGTACACATAGGGTTGGAGTTTCCGTAGGGCCCAGACCAAGGCCAGGCACTCTTTCTCCACCGCCGCATACCCCACATCCTGCGTTAAAAGCTTCCGGCTGATGAACGCGACCGGATGATCCCCCCGTCGTCCCCCACTTGACTTAGGACGGCTCCCAGTCCGAACATCGACGCGTCTGTATGGACGACAAAACGTTTGTTATAGTTGGGAGGGGTCTCTGACCGGGGGTTTCTACTTGATGGATGGCCTGACTGGTGTATCCAGGAAGGGCCGAGAAAATCTCCTGGTGGTCGTGGAGTAACTGCCGCGCCTGCGCCTGCTTATCGGGCCCCAACTCCTCCCCCAGCTGTACCTGATCTACCCCTGAAGGCTGCTTGGCTATCCCGGGAAGTTCTATTAAGGGGAACGGTTCAGTCTCCTCGGTGGCAGATGGCGTCCACCGTCTCCGGGCGCTCATGGTAGGCCTTCAGCATGTTGACGTGGAACGTCCGCTGGATTCTGGTGTCTGCGCAGCTGACAACCACATAGGTGGTATCCCCCAGTTGGGTTACCACCCTGTAGGGGCCTTGCCAGGCCGCCTGCAGCTTGTTCTGCCGCTGTGGTTTCAACACCAGAACCTTCTGCCCCACGAGGAACGAGCGACTGCAAGCAGAGCGGTCGTACCACGTTTTCTGCTGAGCCTGGGCCGTTTCCATGTTCCTTTGCACGAACCCCGCGAGTTCTGCCAAGCGCTCCCGGAGCTCCAAGACGTAACTCAGCACGGGGACCCCATCTTCCTCCTGTTCCCCCTCCCACTGAGCCCTAACTAAATCTAGGGGCCCTCACCTGGCGCCCATACAACAATTCAAAGGGAGAATAACCGGTGGATTCCTGAGGAACCTCCCGATAGGCGAATAATAAGTGGGGTAGATATTTCTCCCAATCCTTCCCCTCGTGCGCGAAGGCTCGGATGAGCTGCTTCAGGGTACCATTAAACCGCTCGCACAGCCCGTTCGTCTGGGGGTGATATGGGGCGCTGTGAAGCACCTTGACCCCACAGAGACGCCAGAGCTGCTGGGTTTGCTCAGCGGTGAACTGGGTACCCTGGTCGGACAGGATTTCCCGAGGAAACCCCACCCTTGTGAACACCCGTAGGAGGGCGTCGGCTACGGTGTCTGCCCGGATGTTGGCCAAGGCCACAGCCTCGGGGTACCGGGTGGCGTAGTCCACCACGGTGAGAATATACTTCTTACCGGTGGCACTGGGGCGGGGCAAGGGCCCGATTATGTCGACCGCCACCCGGCTAAAGGGTTCCTGAATGATGGGCATGGGGTGCAGCGGGGCTTTTGGGTGGTCCCCGGTCTTCCCTGTTTTCTGGCAGACCGGACAGGTGCGAGAGTACTCGCGGGTATCCTCACTGAGGCGGGGCCAAAAGAATGCGCGCGCCAACCGGTGTCGAGTTTTCTTCTGCCCCAGGTGACCAGCGAGGGGAATATCGTGTGCCAGTCTCAAGAGTTCCTGTCTAGGGCCCTGGGGTACTACCATCTGTTTGTGCGGGATCTGCTGCTTTTTGGTCCCCTCCCTCGCGGTGTACCTGTAGAGGAGCCCATCCTCCCACTCTATGCTATCGGTTCTCCCGTCGCCCAGGCCCTGGCCGGCCCAGTCCCGGTAGCGCTCTAGCGTGGGATCGGTCTGGGTTTGGTGTCGGAGCGTCTCGGGGGAGCTCCACGGGAGGGGGAGGTCCGGTTGGGAAAGGGAAGTCGGGATTCGTCGGGGTTTGGGGGGTCGGGGAGGTTTTGGTTGGGATCTCACCTGGGTCCCGATCGGAGTGCCGCGGCTGTGGCGTTGACTCTGTTGCCGGGTGGTCACCGGAGCGGCCGCGTCTGTGGTGTATGCGGAGACCAACCGTCCCAAGTCGTTGCCGAGGAGAATTTCGGCCGGCAATCGGTCTAATAACCCCACCCTCACCACTTTCTCCCCGGAACCCCAGTCCAAGTGGACGCGTGCCGTCTCGAGCCGGAGTACCTTCCCTCCGGCCACCCGCACCACGACGGTGATGGTGGCGGTTATCGGCCGAGGCAGCTTGCACCGGGTCAGCCTCATGTAACCATTCCCATTCTTCCGGGGAATCCGGCCACGGAGCTTCGGCGTCATAGCAATGTGCTGAAGGCGATGGTCTGGCGGGGGGTCGAGGCATGGCTGGTCGGTTGGGGCAGTTCTGACGGTAGTGCCCCTCCTGGTTGCATCCGTAGCAGCGGACGTTGGCCAATGTATTGGGCCGGCTCGTTGGACGTGCTGCAGGCCACCGAACTGCCGGTTCTGGAGGGGGAGGGGCGGATAGAGCGGGTCGGGAGGGCAAGAATCGCTCACCCCCGGCGACCTTCCTGGTGTCGGTGTACTCATCCGCCCAGGCAGCTGCTTGCTGCACGGTCTAGGGTTTTTTGTCCCGCACCCACTCACGTACTGCCGGGGGGGTGTGCTCAAAGAACTGTTCGAGCAGCAGCAGCTGGGTGATGTCGTCCACCGTCTCCGCTCTACTGCCCAGGAACCAAGTCCGCAAGTCCCGTTGCAACCGGTGTGCCCACTCGACATGGGTAGCGCCATTGGGCCGGCGAGAGTTCCTGAATTTCGGCCGGCTGGCTTCCGGGGTCACAGCAAACCGGCTCAACAACGCTTGCTTGACATGGGCATAGTTGGTGGCCTCCTCGTCCGGTACAGTGCGATAGGCCTCCGCTGCTCGACCAGTCAGTTTGCAAGCCAGGATCCTGACCCAGTCAGCGCGGTGTACCTCGTGCACCTGGCACAGACGTTCGAAGTCCTGGAGGAAACTTTCGATCTCATCCTCCGTCTCACTGAAGTCCTTGAATGTTTGGAAGGGCACTTTACGGGCGGTTGATCGGTCCGGGTGAGGGCTGATGTCTCGTTGGCTCTGCACCTCAGCCAGCCGTAGCTCGTGTTCGCGCCCCTTGTCCCGCTCCTCTTTCTGCCGGATCTCCTGGATCGCGTTGTGGATGGCAGCCTCCGATGGGGCAGCTCCGAAGAGGGCGACCCGCTGCCGTACCTTCCGGTCGAAGGCGCTTCCAGCGTCCACGGCGGGGGCGGGGACGGGGACGGGGGGTGCCACAGTCGGCGCGGCCCCCTGATCTAGCATCTGCAGCTCCTCGATCAGAGTGTCCTTGCTTTTGGAGCCCGGGGCTCCTCCCCGATTCTCCAACATGCCTCGCAGGACGTCTCGTTTGTAGGCACTGTACCCAGCCACGGTGAGGGTCTTCTTGGGGGTTGCAGAGAGCTTATCCCACCGCTGCCACCAGTGTGACGGAATGGGTGTTGTCCGCCTGCGGGTGTGCTCCTATCTGCTCCTCCCACTGCGCTCACCGCCGACCCGACTACCGAGTGGCACGGCACTCGGCGTCTCGAGCGGCCTGGGGTGACCCTGGGGAAGGGTTGGCGGGCTGTGGCGAGGGACCCCTGTGTGCGACCAGCCCGACCACCGAGCGTCACGGCACTCGGCGTCTCGAGCGGCTGATCTACTGACCTCGGGAAAGATGAGACCGTCTGTTGAGTTAGCTGCTGTGGTGGGAAACGTTTCGTCCGTGCCGGTTTACTTGTTCGGACGGGAAACGTTTCGGATTTCCCTCGGACGTATAGCGCTGCGATATGTCGATGCGCGGGAGACCGCCGCGTCGAGGCTTCGGATCGAGCCGCTAGGTCGAAGCGGGTACGAACTTTCGAGGAATGGATGCGTGGAAGCGGCGCCGCAGTTCCGATTCGAAGATGCGGAACTATGGTAGCTGCGGCGGTTCACTGCTCCAATGCGCGGGAGATCGCCACCGTGGTCGAAGAGTCGTACCTCGTGGATGATGCGCACAGAGACTGCGAGGAGCCTCGTGTGACGAACGATCAGAAAAGACACCAGGCGGAGCTGAATGTACAGGTTGAACTGAACTTAACTGGGAACTTCACATATATTTATCAACAATCAAACATAAACAAGACAATGGAAACCCTGCCCGCCCCCCATGAGCCCATTGGCCCTTTCTCGAGGTGGAGTGCCTTGGTCCCAATTCGCATTGGTCGATTCGTAACCGGACGTTCCGAATCGGCCATCTTTCGATTCGGCCAATTCGACCGGATGTTCCGATTCGGCCATTTTACGATTCGGCCACTCCGACCGGATCCACGAGGCGGCGGCAAATGGCGGCGAGCAAAGCATACAACGGGGGTTTAACATACGTTTCACAGTTACACATACAGGGGACACTTTTATTACGTCACACAATAAAAACCACATCTAATAAAATAGAACAAGGTGTTCCTATGGTGCAACGGCGCTTAGGAGTCCATAGTAACACAACCGTCCTCAAAGCTGTCCCTGGCTGAGGGTCCTGGGATTTGCGACCGGGCCTCTTGGGGCATTCCGTGACACCCTGTGCGTACGCTCTCTGGGATTTGTGCCGGCACACTGTGCGTACGCTCTCTGGGATTTGTGCCGGCACCCTGTGCGTCCACTCTCTGCATTTTGTGCCCGCACCCTCTGCGATTTGTGCCGGCACTCTGTGCATCCGCTCTCGGCATTTTGTGTCGGCATCCTGTGCGTCTGCTCTCTGCGTTGTGCCGCACCCTGTGCGTCCGCTCTCTGCGTTGTGCCGCACCCTGTGCGTCTGCTCTCTGCGTTGTGCCGCACCCTGTGCGTCTGCTCTCTGCGTTGTGCCGCACCCTGTGCCTGCATTCTAGATTTTTCTGTGATTTTTCACTTTTTCCCCCGTTTTTCAGGCACTTCGCTTGTCTCTCCTCTAAGTACATGTGTCCGGGTGTGCCGGCCGTCATGAGCACGCTGCTTGCCAACATAAACGCCTACTACGCCCACACCACCGCCTCCACCAACGTGTCCGCCTCGGACCGCTTCTCTGCCTCCAACTTTGGGGTAAATCTGTTGCTTTTTGGTAGATTGTAAATTAACTCTTGCCTGGCCGGATTGTGATGATCGTCCTGTGCTTCCTCCGTCTCTTCGCAGAAAGAACGATTCGTTAAACTCCTGGACCAACTGCACAACTCTCTGCGCATCGACCTCTCCATGTACCGGGTGAGCGGCGCCTCCTGCTGGCTTTACGCGTCTGAACTTGCTGCGCGCTACAATGTGTGCTCTGCGTAACGCTATACCCGCTGCTGGGCATCACTCCTAGAGCACTGTGAAGGACGAGGACACGCGTGTAGTATGATCCCCTTAAACCTTCCACACCACATCCATTACTGTAACCTCCGCACATTCTACTGTACCTGGCTCCCTCTGGTGTTTTGGGTGGCGGTGCCCTGGCTCCCTCTGGTGTTTTGGGTGGCGGTGCCCTGGCTCCCTCTGGTGTTTTGGGTGGCGGTGCCCTGGCTCCCTCTGGTATGGTATTGAGGCCAGTGGATCTCACGCTGGGTCCTGTGCGCCCGTTCTGTGCTTGTCAGGTTTATGATGGAAAGCACAGGGGTTCTGCACCCCCCCCCCCGTTTTTGCCGTGCAGCCCGCTCTGCTCCCCCGGTTTGTGCCGTGCAGCCCGCTCTGCTCCCCCGGTTTGTGCCGTGCAGCCCGCTCTGCTCCCCCGGTTTGTGCCGTGCAGCCCACTCTGCTCCCCCGGTTTGTGCCGTGCAGCCCGCTCTGCTCCCCCGGTTTGTGCCGTGCAGCCCGCTCTGCTCCCCCGGTTTGTGCCGTGCAGCCCACTCTGCTCCCCCGGTTTGTGCCGTGCAGCCCGCTCTGCTCCTCTCGATGCGGCTGTTAAATAATAAAACATTCACCATCTGTCTGTGAAGCCAAACCGTAAGAGCTGGAGGAGCGTCGCCCCGGGGTGTTTATTCCGCTGTAATCCGGTCCTGTAAATACATACACAGCTGCACCCCGTTAAGCCCCTCCCCCGTTCAGCCCCTCCCCCCGTTCAGCCCCTCCCCAGTTCAGCCCCTCCCCGTTCAGCCCCTCCCCGTTCAGCCTCCCCCTCCAATTCAGCCCCTCCCTCCAATTCAACCCCTCCTCCAATTCAGCCCCTCCCTCCAATTCAGCCCCTCCCTCAATTCAGCCCCTCCCTCAATTCAGCCCCTCCCCCAATTCAGCCCCTCCCCCAATTTAGCCCCTCTCCCAATTCAGCCCCTCCCCCAATTCAGCCCCTCCCTCAATTCAGCCCCTCCACCTTTAATGCTGAATAAAAAGGAGAAAAAACACAAATTCATGCAATTTACAAATGTGACACAAAATGAAGAAATAAAGCCCCCTGTGAGACTGTCACCACGCCGCCCCCTGTGAGACTGTCACCGCGCCGCCCCCTGTGAGACTGTCACCGCGCCGCCCCCTGTGAGACTGTCACCGCGCCGCCCCCTGTGAGACTGTCGCCGCTCCGCCCCCTGTGAGACTGTCGCCGCGCCGCCCCCTGTGAGACTGTCACCACGCCGCCCTGTGAGACTGTCACCACGCCGCCCCCTGTGAGACTGTCACCGCACCACCCCTGTGAGACTGTCACCTGCGCCGCCCCCTGTGAGACTGTCGCCGCTCGCCGCCCTGTGAGACTGTCGCCGCTCGCCGCCCTGTGAGACTGTCACCGCGCGCCCCCTGTGAGACTGTCACCGGCGCCCCCTGTGAGACTGTCACGCGCCGCCCCCTGTGAGACTGTCACCGCGGCCGCCCCCTGTGAGACTGTCACCGCGCCGCCCCCTGTGAGACTGTCACCGCGCCGCCCCCTGTGAGACTGTCACCGCGCCGCCCCCTGTGAGACTGTCGCCGCGCCGCCCCCTGTGAGACTGTCACCGCGCCGCCCCCTGTGAGACTGTCGCCGCTCCGCCCCCTGTGAGACTGTCGCCGCTCCGCCCCCTGTGAGACTGTCACCGCGCCGCCCCCTGTGAGACTGTCACCGCGCCGCCCCCTGTGAGACTGTCGCCGCGCCGCCCCTGTGAGACTGTCGCCGCTCCGCCCCCTGTGAGACTGTCGCCGCTCCGCCCCCTGTGAGACTGTCACCGCGCCGCCCCCTGTGAGACTGTCACCGCGGCCGCCCCCTGTGAGACTGTCACCGCGCCGCCCCCTGTGAGACTGTCACCGCGCGCCGCCCCCTGTGAGACTGTCACCGCACCGCCCCCTGTGAGACTGTCACCGCGCCGCCCCCTGTGAGACTGTCACCGCGGCCGCCCCCTGTGAGACTGTCACCGCGCCGCCCCCTGTGAGACTGTCACCGCGCGCCGCCCCCTGTGAGACTGTCACCGGCGCCGCCCCCTGTGAGACTGTCACCGCGCCGCCCCCTGTGAGACTGTCGCCGCTCCGCCCCCTGTGAGACTGTCGCCGCTCCGCCCCCTGTGAGACTGTCGCCGCTCCGCCCCCTGTGAGACTGTCACCGCGCCGCCCCCTGTGAGACTGTCACCGCACCGCCCCCTGTGAGATCTCAGGACACCAGTGATACATAAAGGAGTGTTGTTTTTGGGGGCTCGTTCCTCGTCGGTGTCGGGGTTTCAGCTTCGGGGCGTGTGTACACAATCTGCTCATGTGATTTTTGTTGCTTTTTTTCTCTTGCAGAATAATTTCCCGGCCAGTAGCCCTGACCGCCTGCAAGACCTGAAATCCACCGTGGATCTGCTGACCAGCATCACCTTCTTCCGCATGAAGGTAAAGGCGCGTTCCCTGCGGAGTCACAGCGTGTCGGCGCACTCCCTGCGGAGTCGCAGCGTGCTGGTGCGTTCCCTGCGGAGCCGCTGCGTGTTCCCTGCAGAGTCACAGCGTGCCGGCGCGTTCCCTGTGTGCGTTCTTTCTCTCTTGCGCTCTTTCTCGCGCGCTCTTTCGCTCTTTCTCTCGCGCGCTCTTTCTCTCGCGCGCTCTTTCTCTCGCGCGCTCTTTCTCTCGCGCGCTCTTTCTCTCGCGCGCTCTTTCTCTCTCGCGCTCTTTCTCTCGCGCGCTCTTTCTCTCGCGCGCTCTTTCTCTCGCGCGCTCTTTCTCTCTCGCGCTCTTTCTCTCTCGCGCTCTTTCTCTCGCGCGCTCTTTCTCTCGCGCGCTCTTTCTCTCTCGCGCTCTTTCTCTCTCGCGCTCTTTCTTTCTCGCTCTTTCTCTCTCGTGTTTTCTTGCACTCTTTCTCTCTTGCGCTCTTTCGCTCGCCGTTCTCTCTCGCGCTCTTTCTCTCTCGCGCTCTTTCTCTCTCGCGCTCTTTCTCTCTCGCGCTCTTTCTCTCTCGCGCTCTTTCTCTCTCGCGCTCTTTCTCTCTCGCGCTTTTTCTCTCTCGTGCTCTCGTGCTTTTTCTCTCTCGTGCTCTTTCTCTCGCTCTCGCGCTCTTTCTCTCTCGCTCTCAAAATCAGTGGTAATGGTCAGCGCCCAGTAAATTGCTGCCATATTTTTCCTGCTGGATGGGGCTGTCTGGCTTCTTTCTGCTACTTGTAGGATTTGGCCCACGAGCTCACACTCTAAGGTTACACTGCCCTTGCCGCCTGATGTTGGGGGCGGCTGTGTGTCACACTGGATTGCAGCCTAGGCTCGGTGTGATGAGCTCGCTGTCGGGAGGAATCCTCCTTCACAGCCGGCTGCCTCGGCTGATCACTTTCATGGGGACAAGATCGTTACCTCCCATCACTCGCTGTCGGCTCAGAACACGCAGCTGGATTTGAGATGCGCGATAGCCGGGGAGCAGGAATCGTCTCGCGTCTGTCTGACGGCACTGAACGTGTCACCTAGTATTTAGCTTCGTCCTGGAGATCGCCCCCGCGACGCCATTATCTGCTGTTAAGAAGCCGCTCCGCGTTCAGACCCAAAGACTGGTTTTATCCATAACGAAAAAACACCTCGACAGCTTGGAGGATCCATCAGAGCCGGAGCTGCATGCGACACCAGGGACACCCAGGGGCGAAGCAGAGTCAGATCACTAAATTATGGGGTGTGGGTGAACACAACAGAACCGGTGCTGGAACCATCGATAATCAGGAGTTGGTGGTACAAGATGGGTACAAGAGCGAGTAGCCATGGCCTCCTGTACTCATAACTTGGTTTATACATATGGTGAGGTGTAGCCCGGGGCTGCTTGGCTAGTGTGCGGGAAGTGATGTAGCTCGGGGCTGCTTAGCTAATGTGCAGGAAGTGATGTAGCTCGGGGCTGCTTGGCTAATGTGCAGGAAGTGATGTAGCCAGGGGTTGTTTGCTAGTGTGTGTTGTTACGGATCTTGGTACCTCAGGCGTCCCTTTCCGCTGAAATCAGGAGGTGATCGTACCCGCACAGAATAGACGACATATAAACTGTGATGCTGCCGCTTGCACACCAAAAATGCAGAATGCTTTATTTAGAGGTTGTCAGGTACAGACATTCAAATGTAAAAACCACACCCCTACGTTACTCTATACCAGAGCCTCCCCCTCCCCCTGATCTCCTAACAAAGGAAACTGATAAAGAGCTCTGGTTCAAGCCAGATTTGGGGGAGGGGGGTAGAAGCATGGTAAATGGTAGCAGGATTGCAAGCTCTTGAGCAGGGTCCTCTCCTATTCTGTGAGTGTAACTTGCATGCACATGTTATCCTGTCTTATCCATTGCACAGCGCTATGGCACTTGTTAGTGCTTTATAATAACTGGTAACTGTAACATACTGATACACACTTTGACAACAGCACAGTGTATCACTCAACATTCTACCCTATATACAGAGCAGTGAAATGTAAGGAAAATAAGTGCAAATAAACATTGAAGTGGCCTTTTCGTCACATGCGGGAAGTGATGTAGCCGGGGGCTGCTGGGCTAGTGTGCAAGAAGTGATGAAGCTGGGGGCTTCTGGGCTAGTGTGTGGGAAGTGATGCAGCCTGGGGCTGCTTGGCTAGTGTGCGGGAAGTGATGTAGCCGTGGGCTAGTGTGCAGGAAGTGATGTAGCCGGAGGCTAGTGTGCAGGAAGTGATGTAGCCGGGGGCTCCTGGGCTAGTGTGCAAGGAAATGATGTAGCCGGGTGCTCCTGGGCTAGTGTGCAAGGAAATGATGTAGCTGGGGGCTGCTGGGCTAGTGCACATGGTGAGGCCGCATGGCCGGCGTTACTCATTGAGTTGGCAGTTGTCAGGTGAGCCCTGCCGGCCAGTGTGAAATGTTCCTGAATCCGTAACACCCTTCCCTCTTGGAATCCCCGATCCTGCGACTTCCACCTCCTGATCCGCTCGTGTCTCTGTTTGGTCCCAAAGGTCCAGGAGCTGCAGAGTCCTCCTCGTGCCAGCCAGGTGGTGAGGGACTGCGTGAAGGCCTGCCTGAACTCCACCTACGAGTACATCTTCAATAACTGCCACGAGCTGTACAGCCGCGAGTACCAGACCGACCCGGTGGGTGGGCACCAACATCTACTGCCTGGTTACTCAAGGAGCCGCACGGGCCTCTGGTAGGAGTACGGAGCATCTTGTTGCCCTAACCAGTGTCTTGCTTTCCTTCTTCCAGAACAAGAAGCAGGACCTGCCTCCTGAGGAGCAGGGCCCGTGTATAAAGAACCTGGACTTCTGGCCCAAGCTCATAACGCTCATTGTGTCCATCATAGAGGAGGACAAGAATGCCTACACCCCGGTGCTCAACCAGTAAGCAGGCGCAGGCGCCGCCTCCGCGAGCCAGCGAGATGTCTGCGCTGCTGGGTTTCCTGCTTCCTTCTAATCTCTGTGTGCTTTGTAGAGACCGTCTCCTGTCAGTCTGTCTTCCTGTCTGCTTTGTCTCTTGTTGTGTAAGTGGCTGAGGTCCTCCGAGGTGCAAACCCTGGTGCAGGGTGAGTGAAGCCCCCCTCGTACGTGCATGACTCCTCACTGTCTCTGCATGATCTCATGTTCCGGGCTCGGACGGTTAAATGGGTAGCAGAAGATGGTACTGATTTAATGCCACTTGCCCAGTGCCACACACAACCTTCTTCCTATATGTAGCAGATCTGCCATGTTCCTCGTCCCCTGTCGGCCTAGCTGTGATAGATCCTTTGTTCCCAACGCGTTTCTCCTGCTCCTCGCAGGAAATCCAGAGGAGGGAATGAATCATTACACAGGATTTGCCATGACTTGGCCAATGTGCTAGATCACGCATGCGCCAACGATGATCAATGGTGGCCAGGTCTGAATGTACCAGTTGGGACTGATGCCCTGAGTGCCAGCCCTGTAGGTTTCAGTGATAATTGATTGTACCTTGCATATACCAATTATGATTGACTGTGCCCTGTGTGCCGGGCTTGTATATACCAGTGATTGACTGGGCCCTGTGTGCCGGGCTTGTATATACCAGTGATTGACTGGGCCCTGTGTGCCGGGCTTGTATGTACCAGTGATAGACTCTGCCCTGTGTACCAGTGATTGAATGTGCCCTGTGTACCAGTGATTGACTGTGCCCTGTGTGCAAGGCTTGTATGTACCAGTGATTGACTCTGCCCTGTGTACCAGTGATTGAATGTGCCCTGTGTACCAGTGATTGAATGTGCCCTGTGTGCAAGGCTTGTATGTACCAGTGATTGACTCTGCCCTGTGTACCAGTGATTGAATGTGCCCTGTGTACCAGTGATTGAATGTGCCCTGTGTACCAGTGATTGACCGTGCCCTGTGTGCCAGGCTTGTATGTACCAGTGATTGTGCCCTTTGTACCAGTGATGATTAATAGATCCCTGTGTGCCAAGCCTACATGTACCAAATGATGATTGACTGTACCCTGTGTGCCAGGCCTGTATGTACCATTGTTTGATGTCCTGTGTGTCAGACCTACATGTACCAGTGACGATCGATGGCTCTTTGTGCCCGGCATGTACCAGTGATGCCCTTTGTGCCAGGGCTGTATGTGCTAATGATGATAGACTGGCACACCGGGTACAGACAATTTATTTGACCAGCTTACAGGCCCCGTCCTTTCAGTGATGTTTCTCCCGTGTCACATACGTGTGCTCGTGTCATGTATATGCTCAGAGACCTCATACAATCCGCCGCGGCGGTGACGGGTTTTGCCGTCTATTTTCTGCACAGAATAAACCCCACACGTTCAATACAGCCGGGAACTGGAAAACCGGCGCGCTGATCTCTGGTTTAATTATTCGTGGTGTGCAGCCTGAGCCCCGGCAATGCCAAGGCAACGTGACGCCCGCCGGGAGCCTGCGGTGTACCAGTGCGACGCCCGTCCTGGAAAGGGATATGTCCATCATCCAGGGTGGGATTACGTATCCGTGTGATGGAGCTGAGTGTATCCATGCACTGTGTGGGGCCAGTGAATCTCCCAGCATGCCCCTCCCCCGCACGCATTGACACTTTGGCACTTTTTTAAAACCGTTTCCCCCAGAATATTAAATTTCCTTTTACAAACCTATAAACAGTCCCTTGTGATTAAAACGTATGAAGTGATGGTTTTCCTGCGTTTGCTCTGAACCTCCGGGCTTTGCAGCTTCTGCAGGGAGCTCCGCCCAGACCAGGAAGTGGCTCAGCCAATCAGAATGCTCCTATAGCTGTCCATGGCAGCTCGGGGAGTCTGCGAGCCGTCACAGAGAGGGGCAGAAGGTGCCATTAATTCCTGTACTCCGCCCGGGAGCTTCTCCTCCTCCCGATGTGAGGCTGTTTGCGCATGGATTAATAAAGTTATTTCAAGCACGGATATATGTTTAATCCAGATCTGATCCACAACTATATCTGTGTTGATGTTTTGGTGTTTTTTCTCTCTTGGATTGCAAGCTCACCTGGCCACTGGCATCCCCCATACCTGTGCGTGTCCTCCTCCTTCCTCGTACAGGTGGAATCTTACCCCGTTTGACCGCTGCTCTCTCCCCCCTGTCAGGTTTCCGCAGGAGCTGAGCGTGGGGAAGGTCAGCGCTGAGGTCATGTGGAACCTCTTCTCTCAGGATATGAAATACGCCATGGAAGGTAAGCGGAAATATAACGTGCGGTAGACCTACAGGAAGATCCTACCATCTCATTTTATCTAAAAACGGTGAAACTTCAGCAAGCTCAGGGGCAGCCAGTCATCTGTCTGTAACCCCTTCCCAGTACCGGGCTTAATATATATACAGTATAATGTAGCCCTGGCTGATCTCCGCCGACAGTGAATCTGCCAGCCTCATTATCATGATGCTGGTACTTTGTGTGCAACTTCCTCAGGTTTATGATAAAAATAACAAAGCAATAAAACTCAGTAATGTGCGGTGTGTATGAGTGTATCACAGCACCACAGCAATAAAACTCACAGTAATGTGCAGTGTGTATGAGCGTATCACAGAGCTCCACAGCAATAAAACTCACAGTAATGTGCAGTGTGTATGAGCGTATCACAGAGCTCCACAGCAATAAAACTCACAGTAATGTGCAGTGTGTATGAGCGTATCACAGAGCTCCACAGCAATAAAACTCACAGTAATGTGCAGTGTGTATGAGCGTATCACAGAGCTCCACAGCAATAAAACTCACAGTAATGTGCAGTGTGTATGAGCGTATCACAGAGCTCCACAGCAATAAAACTCACAGTAATGTGCAGTGTGTATGAGCGTATCACAGAGCTCCACAGCAATAAAACTCACAGTAATGTGCAGTGTGTATGAGCGTATCACAGAGCTCCACAGCAATAAAACTCACAGTAATGTGCAGTGTGTATGAGCGTATCACAGAGCTCCACAGCAATAAAACTCACAGTAATGTGCGGGGTGTTTGAGCGTATCACAGAGCTCCACAGCAATAAAACTCACAGTAATGTGCGGGGTGTTTGAGCGTATCACAGAGCTCCACAGCAATAAAACTCACACACACAGCTCATTACTGTGAGTTTTATTGCTGTGGAGCTCTGTGATACGCTCATACACACTGCACATTACTGTATCACAGAGCTCCACAGCTATATGTAAAAGTATCTTCTGGTGCAGAATGCCATTGTGTTTTTTTCTTTAATGTTTTACATGTATTACATGCGTGTTTGTGCTCTATAGAATAGACGTACTGCTCGTTTACCATTAGCCGGGCTCTATAGAATAGATGTACTGCTCGTTTACCATTAGCCGGGCTCTATAGAATGAACGTCCTGCTCGTTTACCATTAGCCGGGCTCTATGGAATGAACGTCCTGCTCGTTTACCATTAGCCGGGCTCTATAGAATGAACGTCCTGCTCGTTTACCATTAGCCGGGCTCTATAGAATGAACGTCCTGCTCGTTTACCATTAGCCGGGCTCTATAGAATGAACGTCCTGCTCGTTTACCATTAGCCGGGCTCTATGGAATGAACGTCCTGCTCGTTTACCATTAGCCGGGCTCTATAGAATGAACGTCCTGCTCGTTTACCATTAGCCGGGCTCTATAGAATGAACGTCCTGCTCGTTTACCATTAGCCAGGCTCTATAGAATGAACGTCCTGCTCGTTTACCATTAGCCGGGCTCTATAGAATGAACGTCCTGCTCGTTTACCATTAGCTGGGCTCTATGGAATGAACGTCCTGCTCGTTTACCATTAGCCGGGCTCTATAGAATGAACGTCCTGCTCGTTTACCATTAGCCGGGCTCTATGGAATGAACGTCCTGCTCGTTTACCATTAGCCGGGCTCTATGGAATGAACGTCCTGCTCGTTTACCATTAGCCGGGCTCTATGGAATGAACGTCCTGCTCGTTTACCATTAGCTGGGCTCTATAGACTGAACGTCCTGCTCGTTTACCATTAGCCGGGCTCTATGGAATGAACGTCCTGCTCGTTTACCATTAGCCGGGCTCTATGGAATGAACGTCCTGCTCGTTTACCATTAGCCGGGCTCTATAGAATGAACGTCCTGTTCGTTTACCATTAGCCGGGCTCTATAGAATGAACGTCCTGCTCGTTTACCATTAGCCGGGCTCTATGGAATGAACGTCCTGCTCGTTTACCATTAGCCGGGCTCTATAGAATGAACGTCCTGCTCGTTTACCATTAGCCGGGCTCTATAGAATGAACGTCCTGTTCGTTTACCATTAGCCGGGCTCTATAGAATGAACGTCCTGCTCGTTTACCATTAGCCGGGCTCTATAGAATGAACGTCCTGCTCGTTTACCAGTTGCCGGGCTCTGTAGAATGAACTTCCTGCTCGTTTACCATTAGCCGGGCTCTATAGACTGAACGTCCTGCTCGTTTACCATTAGCCGGGCTCTATGGAATGAACGTCCTGCTCGTTTACCATTAGCCGGGCTCTATGGAATGAACGTCCTGCTCGTTTACCATTAGCCGGGCTCTATAGAATGAACGTCCTGTTCGTTTACCATTAGCCGGGCTCTATAGAATGAACGTCCTGCTCGTTTACCATTAGCCGGGCTCTATAGAATGAACGTCCTGCTCGTTTACCATTAGCCGGGCTCTATAGAATGAACGTCCTGTTCGTTTACCATTAGCCGGGCTCTATGGAATGAACGTCCTGCTCGTTTACCATTAGCCGGGCTCTATGGAATGAACGTCCTGCTCGTTTACCATTAGCCGGGCTCTATAGAATGAACGTCCTGTTCGTTTACCATTAGCCGGGCTCTATGGAATGAACGTCCTGCTCGTTTACCATTAGCCGGGCTCTATGGAATGAACGTCCTGCTCGTTTACCAGTTGCCGGGCTTTATGGAATGAACGTCCTGCTCGTTTACCAGTAGCCGGGCTCTATAGAATGAACGTCCCGCTCGTTTGCCATTAGCCGGGCTCTATAGAATGAATGTCCTGCTCGTTTACCATTGCCGGGCTCTATAGAATGAACGTCCTGCTCGTTTACCATTAGCCGGGCTCTATGGAATGAACGTCCTGCTCGTTTACCATTAGCCGGGCTCTATAGAATGAACGTCCCGCTCGTTTGCCATTAGCCGGGCTCTATAGAATGAATGTCCTGCTCGTTTACCAGTTGCCGGGCTCTATAGAATGAACGTCCTGCTCGTTTACCATTAGCCGGGCTCTATGGAATGAACGTCCTGCTCGTTTACCATTAGCCGGGCTCTATAGAATGAACGTCCCGCTCGTTTACCAGTTGCCGGGCTCTATGGAATGAACGTCCTGCTCGTTTACCATTAGCCGGGCTCTATAGAATGAACGTTCTGCTCGTTTACCATTAGCCGGGCTCTGTAGAATGAACGTCCTGCTCGTTTACCATTAGCCGGGCTCTATAGAATGAACGTCCTGCTCGTTTACCATTAGCCGGGCTCTATAGAATGAACGTCCTGCTCGTTTACCATTAGCCGGGCTCTATAGAATGAACGTCCTGCTCGTTTACCAGTTGCCGGGCTCTGTAGAATGAACTTCCTGCTCGTTTACCATTAGCCGGGCTCTATAGAATGAACGTCCTGTTCGTTTACCATTAGCCGGGCTCTATGGAATGAACGTCCTGCTCGTTTACCAGTTGCCGGGCTTTATGGAATGAACGTCCTGCTCGTTTACCAGTAGCCGGGCTCTATAGAATGAACGTCCCGCTCGTTTGCCATTAGCCGGGCTCTATAGAATGAATGTCCTGCTCGTTTACCAGTTGCCGGGCTCTATAGAATGAACGTCCTGCTCGTTTACCATTAGCCGGGCTCTATGGAATGAACGTCCTGCTCGTTTACCATTAGCCGGGCTCTGTAGAATGAACGTCCTGCTCGTTTACCATTAGCCGGGCTCTATAGAATGAACGTTCTGCTCGTTTACCATTAGCCGGGCTCTGTAGAATGAACGTCCTGCTCGTTTACCATTAGCCGGGTTCTATAGAATGAACGTCCTGCTCGTTTACCATTAGCCGGGCTCTATGGAATGAACGTCCTGCTCGTTTACCATTAGCCGGGCTCTATGGAATGAACGTCCTGCTCGTTTACCATTAGCCGGGCTCTATGGAATGAACGTCCCGCTCGTTTACCATTAGCCGGGCTCTATAGAATGAACGTCCTGCTCGTTTACCATTAGCCGGGCTCTATAGAATGAACGTCCTGCTCGTTTACCATTAGCCGGGCTCTATAGAATGAACGTCCCGCTCGTTTACCAGTTGCCGGGCTCTATGGAATGAACGTCCTGCTCGTTTACCATTAGCCGGGCTCTATAGAATGAACGTCCCGCTCGTTTACCATTAGCCGGGCTCTATAGAATGAACGTCCTGCTCGTTTACCATTAGCCGGGCTCTATAGAATGAACGTCCTGCTCGTTTACCATTAGCTGGGCTCTATGGAATGAACGTCCTGCTCGTTTACCATTAGCCGGGCTCTATAGAATGAACGTCCTGCTCGTTTACCATTAGCCGGGCTCTATAGAATGAACGTCCCGCTCGTTTACCATTGCCGGCTCTATAGAATGAACGTCCTGCTCGTTTACCATTAGCCGGGCTCTATAGAATGAACGTCCGCTCGTTTACCATTAGCCGGGCTCTATAGAATGAACGTCCTGCTCGTTTACCATTAGCCGGGCTCTATAGAATGAACGTCCTGCTCGTTTACCATTAGCCGGGCTCTATAGAATGAACGTCCTGCTCGTTTACCATTAGCTGGGCTCTATGGAATGAACGTCCTGCTCGTTTACCATTAGCCGGGCTCTATAGAATGAACGTCCTGCTCGTTTACCATTAGCCGGGCTCTATGGAATGAACGTCCTGCTCGTTTACCATTAGCCGGGCTCTATAGAATGAACGTCCTGCTCGTTTACCATTAGCCGGGCTCTATGGAATGAACGTCCTGCTCGTTTACCATTAGCCGGGCTCTATAGAATGAACGTCCTGCTCGTTTACCATTAGCCGGGCTCTATAGAATGAACGTCCTGCTCGTTTACCATTAGCCAGGCTCTATAGAATGAACGTCCTGCTCGTTTACCATTAGCCGGGCTCTATAGAATGAACGTCCTGCTCGTTTACCATTAGCCAGGCTCTATAGAATGAACGTCCTGCTCGTTTACCATTAGCCGGGCTCTATAGAATGAACGTCCTGCTCGTTTACCATTAGCCGGGCTCTAGAATGAACGTCCTGCTCGTTTACCATTAGCCGGGCTCTATAGAATGAACGTCCTGCTCGTTTACCATTAGCCGGGCTCTATAGAATGAACGTCCTGCTCGTTTACCATTGCCGGGCTCTATAGAATGAACGTCCTGCTCGTTTACCATTAGCCGGGCTCTATGGAATGAACGTCCTGCTCGTTTACCATTAGCCGGGCTCTATAGAATGAACGTCCTGCTCGTTTACCATTAGCCGGCTCTATAGAATGAACGTCCTGCTCGTTTACCATTAGCCGGGCTCTATGGAATGAACGTCCTGCTCGTTTACCATTAGCCGGGCTCTATGGAATGAACGTCCTGCTCGTTTACCATTAGCCGGGCTCTATAGAATGAACGTCCTGCTCGTTTACCATTAGCCGGGCTCTATGGAATGAACGTCCTGCTCGTTTACCAGTTGCCGGGCTCTATGGAATGAACGTCCTGCTCGTTTACCATTAGCCGGGCTCTATGGAATGAACGTCCTGCTCGTTTACCAGTTGCCGGGCTCTATGGAATGAACGTCCTGCTCGTTTACCATTAGCCGAGCTCTATAGAATGAACGTCCTGCTCGTTTACCATTAGCCGGGCTCTATAGAATGAACGTCCTGCTCGTTTACCATTAGCCGGGCTCTATAGAATGAACGTCCTGCTCGTTTACCATTAGCCGGGCTCTATGGAATGAACGTCCTGCTCGTTTACCAGTTGCCGGGCTCTATGGAATGAACGTCCTGCTCGTTTACCAGTTGCCGGGCTTTATGGAATGGAACAGCCTATACTTCTAGTGGAAACCTTTTCGTCCCTTCGGAAGGCTTGCAGTGTCTACGTTTGCCCGCCAGGCAGAAAGCTGAGTCATTAAATCTGGTAAATGAGCTGATTAGACGTGACGGGCCCCCAGACTGTGTGAAATTCGATGTGAAGTCAGAAATGCTGTGTCCTCCGGGGAAAGATTATATTTGTTTATAATATAGCACGACGTGAGAAGTCACTGTGCATCAAAACGTCTCCCAAGCATTGTGTGAAGACACCAGGCAATGGGGGGGGGGGGATAACGATGCCCATGAACTTGTGAAGCAGTGGGGTGGTCTGCTGCTGCAAGACCGTGTGGAGCAGCGGTGGGCTCCCGTGCTACGTGACCAGGTGGAGCAGCGGTGGGCTCTGATGCAGGGTGACCAGGTGGAGCAGCGATTGGCTCTCATGCTGTGTGACCAGGTGGAGCAGCGATCGGCTCTCATGCTGACACAACCATCAATCACTCTCACCTTACAGTCCTCTCCTCCTGTTTCCAACCCCAACCCTCCTAGATTGTGAGTTCCTACGGGAATAGGGCCCTCATCTCCTCCTGTACTGTTTGTCAAATGTTGTTCAATGTATTGTAACCCTGTCTATACTGTGCCTATTGTACAGCGCTGCGGAATATGCTGGCGCTTTATAAATAAAGAATAATAATAATGCTGCGTGACCAGGTGGAGCAGCGATCGGTTCTCATGCTACGTGACCAGGTGGAGCAGCGATCGGCTCTCACGCTGCGTGACCAGGTGGAGCAGCGATCGGCTCCCATGCAGGGTGACCAGGTGGAGCAGCGATTGGCTCTCATGCAGGGTGACCAGGTGGAGCAGCTGTCATGCTGCGAGACCGGGTGGAGCAGCGGTGGGCTCCCATGCTGCGTGACCAGGTGGAGCAGCGATCGGCTCTCATGCTGCGTGACCAGGTGGAGCAGTGATTGGCTCTCATGCTGCGTGACCAGGTGGAGCAGTGATTGGCTCTCATTCTGTGTGACCAGGTGGAGCAGTGATTGGCTCTCGTTCTGTGTGACCAGGTGGAGCAGTGATCGGCTCTCGTGCTGTGTGACCTGCTGGAGCAGTGATTGGCTCTCATGCTGCGTGACCAGGTGGAGCAGCGATCGGCTCTCATGCTGTGTGACCAGGTGGAGCAGTGATCGGCTCTCATGCTGTGTGACCAGCTGGAGCAGCGATCGGCTCTCATTCTGCGTGACCAGGTGGAGCAGCGATCGGCTCTCATGCTGCGTGACCAGGTGGAGCAGCGATCGGCTCTCATGCTGCGTGACCAGGTGGAGCAGCGATCGGCTCTCATGCTGCGTGACCAGGTGGAGCAGCGATCGGCTCTCATGCTGCGTGACCAGGTGGAGCAGCGATCGGCTCCAATGCAGGGTGACCAGGTGGAGCAGCGATTGGCTCTCATGCAGGGTGACCAGGTGGAGCAGCGATCAGCTGTCATGCTGCGAGACTGGGGTGGAGCAGCGGTGGGCTCCCATGCTGCGTGACCAGGTGGAGCAGTGATTGGGTCTCATGCTGCGTGACCAGGTGGAGCAGCGATCGGCTCTCATTCTGCGTGACCAGGTGGAGCAGCGATCGGCTCTCATTCTGTGTGACCAGGTGGAGCAGTGATTGGCTCTCGTTCTGTGTGACCAGGTGGAGCAGTGATCGGCTCTCATGCTGTGTGACCTGCTGGAGCAGTGATTGGCTCTCATGCTGCGTGACCAGGTGGAGCAGTAATTGGCTCTCATGCTGCGTGACCAGGTGGAGCAGCGATCGGCTCTCATGCTGTGTGACCAGGTGGAGCAGTGATCGGCTCTCATGCTGTGTGACCAGCTGGAGCAGCGATCGGCTCTCATTCTGCGTGACCAGGTGGAGCAGCGATCGGCTCTCATGCTGCGTGACCAGGTGGAGCAGTGATTGGGTCTCATGCTGCGTGACCAGGTGGAGCAGCGATCGGCTCTCATTCTGCGTGACCAGGTGGAGCAGCGATCGGCTCTCATGCTGCGTGACCAGGTGGAGCAGTGATTGGGTCTCATGCTGCGTGACCAGGTGGAGCAGTGATCGGCTCTCATGCTGCGTGACCAGGTGGAGCAGCGATTGGCTCTCATGCAGGGTGACCAGGTGGAGCAGCTGTCATGCTGCGAGACGGGTGGAGCAGCGGTGGGCTCCCATGCTGCGTGACCAGGTGGAGCAGCGATCGGCTCTCATGCTGCGTGACCAGGTGGAACAGTGATTGGCTCTCATGCTGCGTGACCAGGTGGAGCAGTGATTGGCTCTCATTCTGTGTGACCAGGTGGAGCAGTGATTGGCTCTCATTCTGTGTGACCAGGTGGAGCAGTGATCGGCTCTCATGCTGTGTGACCTGCTGGAGCAGTGATTGGCTCTCATTCTTTGTGACCAGGTGGAGCAGCGATTTGCTCTCATGCTGTGTGACCAGGTGGAGCAGCGATCGGCTCTCATGCTGCGTGACCAGGTGGAGCAGCGATCGGCTCTCATGCTGCGTGACCAGGTGGAGCAGTGATTGGCTCTCATGCTGCGTGACCAGGTGGAGCAGCGATCGGCTCTCATGCTGCGTGACCAGGTGGAACAGCGATCGGCTCTCATGCTGCGTGACCAGGTGGAGCAGCGATCGGCTCTCATGCTGCGTGACCAGGTGGAGCAGCGATCGGCTCTCATGCTGCGTGACCAGGTGGAGCAGCGATCGGCTCTCATGCTGTGTGACCAGGTGGAGCAGTGATCGGCTCTCATGCTGTGTGACCAGCTGGAGCAGCGATCGGCTCTCATGCTGTGTGACCAGCTGGAGCAGCGATCGGCTCTCATGCTGTGTGACCAGATGGAGCAGCGATCGGCTCTCATGCTGCGTGACCAGGTGGAGCAGCAATCGGCTCCAATGCAGGGTGACCAGGTGGAGCAGCGATTGGGCCTCATGCAGGGTGACCAGGTGGAGCAGCGATCGGCTCTCATGCAGGGTGACCAGGTGGAGCAGCGATCAGCTGTCATGCTGCGAGACTGGGGTGGAGCAGCGGTGGGCTCCCATGCTGCGTGACCAGGTGGAGCAGTGATTGGGTCTCATGCTGCGTGACCAGGTGGAGCAGCGATCGGCTCTCATTCTGCGTGACCAGGTGGAGCAGCGATCGGCTCTCATTCTGCGTGACCAGGTGGAGCAATGATCGGCTCTCATTCTGCGTGACCAGGTGGAACAGTGATCGGCTCTCATGCTGCGTGACCAGGTGGAGCAGTGATCGGCTCTCATGCTGTGTGTCTGTGTGGAGCAGCGATCGGCTCTCATGTTGCGTGACCAGATTGAGCAGCGATCGGCTCTCATGCTGTGTGGAGCAGCGTTGGGCTCTCGTGTTGTGTGGAGCTGTGATCGGCTCTCATGCTGTGTGTCTGTGTGGAGCCGTGATCGGCTCTCATGCTGTGTGTCTGTGTGGAGCAGCGATCGGCTCTCATGCTGTGTGTCTGTGTGGAGCAGCGATCGGGTCTCATGCTGTGTGTCTGTGTGGAGCCGTGATCTGCTCTCATGCTGTGTGTCTGTGTGGAGCCGTGATCAGCTCTCGTGTTGTGTGGAGCCTGATCGGCTCTCATGCTGTGTGTCTGCGTGGAGCCGTGATCGTCTCTCATGCTGTGTGTCTGTGTGGAGCCGTGATCGGCTCTCATGCTGTGTGTCTGTGTGGAGCAGCGATCGGCTCTCATGCTGTGTGTCTGTGTGGAGCAGCGATCGGCTCTCGTGTTGTGTGGAGCCGTGATCAGCTCTCATGCTGTGTGTCTGTGTGGAGCAGCGATCGGCTCTCATGCTGTGTGTCTGTGTGGAGCAGCGATCGGCTCTCGTGTTGTGTGGAGCCGTGATCGGCTCTCATGCTGTGTGTCTGTGTGGAGCAGCGTTGGGCTCTCTTCCTGGAATCTGCAGGCTATTCCCCTGTTTGTGGGGGATTCTCTGTGCGAGCGAGTCTGGCTTCCTTGACCCGTGACTCATCACTTGCTGCGGGGGACGCTTGCCGCGAGCGTGACGATTTCCCCAGCATTCTGCACACGCGGTCTCTTATCTGTTCACTGCAGATTTTTTGAAGTTTTAAATTGATGGTGGTCACAGCGAGGAGAGGCAGGAGAGGCCACCGTTATCCTTCCGTATGTGGATTAATAATGATCTGTAGGATTGCGAGACCACGAAGAACATGTTTGAAGACTCTCTGCAAGACGGACCTTAATGTTCTCTGAGGGGCTTTTGGTCAATCAGAACATTAGTCGCGGGGAACGTCTGTTGAATGAGGAGCCTCGGTCGTGCATGCTCAGCCACCTGTGCGGTGCAACCGCCCGATGACCAGCTGGTGGAGATAATTTAGAACAGCTCGGTCAGCAGGTGGTCGTGTCGCCAGGATAGGGTCAACATGTAGCGTGGTACAAAATAGGTTTTCAGAGAGCTTGGTTGGGTTGGGTCACGTAGCAAGGGTCGGGATCGATTGAGGTGGAGTTGTCAAGGTTACTGGATAAGGGTTGAAGGTTGGAGAAGGCAACATAGTCCGATAATGGTTAGAGAAGGCAACGTAATCTGGGTCACAATCAAAGGTCGATACACAGAAGATCAGATACAAATACAAAACACTAGCTGGTAAAGCAGCGACTCAACGCTCGGCTTCCTCTTTTATACTGGTTGTGGCATGTCGGGTTTACTGGTTAGGGTGGGAGTGACCGCGACTGGATGTTGGGATGAGGGGTCCCGTTCGGCTCAGACCAAGGTCCGCATGGCTGACAGGGCTTGGAGAGATGCCGCGATTGATTGGACACAGGAGGTTGGGCGATGATTGCGGCTGGCGATGATTTCGGTGCTCCTGGCTATATAAGGGCAGGGAACATTCTAGCGTTAAACCTTCAAATAACCGCACATTCTATAAATCAATGGACGGCTTCTGTGGGACTTTATGGAGGATTTTCTAGGCATCTCATACCTTGGAGCATCTAGAAAAGTTGGAGGATTCCTTGGTTTTTCGCCAAAACCTTTCTGGGAATCGCAAGCCCCAAATCTGTGGGAGCTGGAGTTAGAGATCCCTGCAACCAGATTCATGTGGATCACATTTCCTAAAGGCTCCAGGAATATCATGTGAAATGGATGTTCATTGATGGTAAACATGTGTTACCTACAAGTCTTGGGACTGGGGTCCTCCAGCATTTGGGCTCCAACGAGACATGTCGTTTTTGGTGTTGTGTTGATGCTGTGCAGTGTTCATCCCTTGCGTTTTAATGTCTGTTTTTATGTGTTGTATCTGTGTGTTTGTGTTAACGTCTCCATCTCTTCTGTCTTCTCTCATGTTCAAGTCTTGGATAAGATTAGCGCTCTGCACTGGTTGAGCGGTAAGTTCCTCCGGGGGGAGCCATGCTTATAGATTCCTCCTCCTAGTCCAATGTAGTCAGTTGTCTACTCACCTGCTGCAGAGGTTTCTTAAAATCGCCAAAAATGGATAAAGCGAGCGAGACTTTTTTCAGTTTCTTTTGGAATAATCAAAGCGTTTATAATTTAAAGCATAAAGGTAGAATATTCTATTAATAGGATTCTGTCCCCAAACCTCTCAGAATGTGCCCTGCCTCCTCAGATATGATGATTAGGTCTCCCAGGAATTCAGGCAGCGTCGATCTGAGAGATGAACATGAAAACTGACACTCCCATGCATAACCGCATCATACCACCCACTGACACGCCCATGCATAACCGCATCATACCACCCACTGACACTCCCATGCATAACCACATCATACCACCCACTGACACTCCCATGCATAACCGCATCATACCACCCACTGACACTCCCATGCATAACCGCATCATACCACCCACTGACACTCCCATGCATAACCGCATCATACCACCAACTGACACTCCCATGCATAACCGCATCATACCACCCACTGACACTCCCATGCATAACCGCATCATACCACCCACTGACACTCCCATGCATAACCGCATCATGCCAGTCACTGACACTCCCATGCATAACCACATCATGCCAGTCACTGACACTCCCATGCATAACCACATCATGCCAGTCACTGACATTCCATGCTCTGCAACTATAACAGGGTGTGGAATCCTAATCCATCACTTCCCATCCTTCCATAAGGACGCCTTGATGACCATAGTCCATAGGTCCACATCCTTTCCGTAAGGTCCATGTCTTGACCATTGTCCCCATGTCCACTTAGCATCATTCCTTAAGGGTAACGGTCATTGAGACATGTATCTTTTGTCCACTTTTCATCCTTCGTTAATGTCCGTATCTCCATGACCGTTGGTCTCATATCTATTGCTCAACCTTCTTTAAGGTGTGAACCTCAATGATCACTTCCCTCGTGCAGATCTTGTCCTTCCTTTCAGTCCACATCTCAATGACCTTTTCTCTAATGTCCAGCTCTTGTCCTACCTTAAGGTCCTTACCTCAATGACCGCTTCCCTCATTTCCACTTGTCATCCTTCCTTAATGTCCATGTCACACCAACTGCCTTACTTTCCACTTCTCATTTTTACCTTAATGATCACTGCTCATGTCCACGTTCCATCGTTCCTTGAGGTCCATGTATAAAAATCATTGTCCTCACATCTACATCACATCATTCCATTGGTCCATGTCTATTCCCCTCGCTTCCTTAAGACACATGGCGCATTCATCATGCACCTCATGCCCACTTTCCACCTTCTCTATTGTTGGTGGGAACTCCTTCTGCCTGATGTTTGTGTCCTAACTATGTTTGGTCTGGATTTTTTCCCATCCCATTCAGTGTCAAATACCTCAAAGAGTCAAAGAACATGACTTTCTCCAGGTCTTTGGTTTGCTTTGTGAGCTCCTTGTTGTCTCCCCTACGCACAATCCACCCTGTGTCCATGTCTAGTTACTTTGTGTAATGTGTACCGTGATTTCCATGATCTCTGAATTTCCCTTCTCTGTGTGATATATCAGTGACTGAAGTTTGTGTTTCTTGTCTCAAGCCCCGGCCATCTTCCGAATCCGCATGATCCCTTTTATGGGTGGTAAGACCATGATCTTTTGGCTTTTCGTTCCTCGCAGAGTCCATCCTGTCCTGCTCTTCAGAATCTGTAGCGCGCGTAGCAGTCTGCAAATAATGCCCTAGTTCCCTTTTCTCATGCCCTTGCCATGCTTTACGTAGATAATGATCACCTGACGAACGCCAGGACACTTTCCTGCTTGCAAGATCCGCTCTCTATTTACCCTTACCTAGTGTGTCACCCCTCTCCTCTTAGATTGTAAGCTCTTGAGCAGGGCCTGGGGCTGCTGATGCGCATACTCTGCTTTATGCTCTCTTACTGTAAACAAGCTGCAGGGATCACCTCTCACACCTGCACTATAACGAAAGACTCAGCAAACATTACCGCTGCATTCCAGCAGCCAGGGATTTGTCATAATACGTGGAGAGCTGTGGGGTCAGTCGCTGCTGTACAGGGATAAGATTCAGGGGGTTATAACGAGTGAAAATCCCTGTACAGTACAGATACAAGGTGTTGCTATAATTGTCCTACACAGGCATTATGCAGCACATACAGATACAAGGTGTTGCTGTTATTGCCATACACAGGCATTATGCAGCACATACAGATACAAGGTGTTGCTGTAATTGTCATACACAGGCATTATACGGCACATACAGATACAAGGTGTTGCTGTAATTGCCATACACAGGCATTATGCAGCACATACAGATACAGTGTTGCTGTAATTGCCATACACAGGCATTATGCTGCACATACAGATACAAGGTGTTGCTGTAATTGCCACACACAGGCATTATGCAGCACATACAGATACAAGGTGTTGCTGTAATTGCCATACACAGGCATTATGCAGCACATACAGATACAAGGTGTTGCTGTAATTGCCATACACAGGCATTAGTCAGCACATACAGATACAAGGTGTTGCTGTAATTGCCATACACAGGCATTATGCAGCACATACAGATACAAGGTGTTGCTGTAATTTCCATACACAGGCATTATGCAGCACATACAGATACAGGTGTTGCTGTAATTGCCATACACAGGCATTATGCGGCACATACAGATACAAGGTGTTGCTGTAATTTCCATACACAGGCATTATGCAGCACATACAGATACAAGGTGTTGCTGTAATTTCCATACACAGGCATTATGCAGCACATACAGATACAAGGTGTTACTGTAATTGCCACACACAGGCATTATGCAGCACATACAGATACAAGGTGTTGCTGTAATTGCCATACACAGGCATTATGCAGCACATACAGATACAAGGTGTTGCTGTAATTTCCATACACAGGCATTATGCAGCACATACAGATACAAGGTGTTGCTGTAATTATAAAATTTAGCTAAGTATGACGGTAAGTTAGAATTTTAATAAAGGACTCAGAGGCGAGTATTGCATTCTCTTTTCTTGCTTTTAATATAGCAGCAAACATAAATGTCGAAAAATAACGCAGACATTTAAACAAAATATTTGGTAACAATGGAGTATTCTAACACCCCTTTCCCAGTGAGACAGTCCAGTACTCTGTTAGCCTATATATACATCCAGCTTCCCACCTTTTCTCCCTCTTTTCTTTGCTTGTTAACAACGGATCCATAGGCATAGAGAAACATGAGGAAAAACGATCCATCCGGACCTTGAAGACAGGAATCGCCACCAGATGAAGCGTAACATCTCACTGAGCTGAAATCAAAAGAAGTGAGAAACCAACGCGTGATATAGAACGCGAGCAAAACCTAGAGTCCGCCCTGGGAGGGCAGGGTGGGCAATACTCGCCTCTGAGTCCTTTATTAAAATTCTAACTTACCGTCATACTTAGCTAAATTTTATAATTTTAATACAAGATCTCAGAGGCTCCTATTGCAAGTTCAAAGCTGATCCATAAGAGCGGACAACCAATGAACTATAGGCTCAAAATAAAAGGTCCGAAAAGTGGTCTGACGAGACCAATCCGCCGACCTGAGCAGATCCTCCAAACGGCAACCCGCCACCATAGCCGAAGACGCCGTGGCGCTGCGAACAGAGTGTGCCCCAAACCTATTCACGTCCACCCCCGCCAGGGTCAATAACCACTTCAACCACCGCGCCAGCGTAGTGGAACCGACTGCGGCATGAGGAGAGCGATACGAAATAAAGAGCGGCGACACCCCTGGAGAGCGCAGCGCGATCGTACGGTTCTCAAAAACTTTTACGCACGCCACTGGACATAAAGCAAGTTGGGCCGGAAACGCCGGATAAAACACTGATGTTAAAGACGTTTTAGTACGACGAGAGACATCAAAACGAACCCCTTCTGGAACAAAGGATCTGACCTGAAAATCCAAAGCCCTGACATCCCCTACTCTTTTACACGAAACAAGGCAGAGGAGGGCCAATAGCTTGGCCGAGATCTGTCTCAAAGAGAGATTCTCATTAGACGGCCATGCCCTTAAGAACGTGAGCAACATAGCGACATCCCATGTCTCCGAATATCGAAGGAGCGGAGGTCTCGAACACCTAATGCCTCTCAGTAAACGACAGACCAAGGGATGTTTGCCCACAGGAGTTCCTAAGAAACCCTCATGATAAACCGAGAGGGCCGATCTATAAACATTAAGAGTCCTATACGCTCTACCCTCGTCAAAGCATTCTGAAAGGAAGTTCAGGATGTAGTGTAGAGGGGCTCGAAAGGGATCCTGATCCCTCGACACACACCAAACAGACCACTGGGTCCAGGCCGAGTCATAGCAGGACAAGGTGCCCGGGGCCCATGCTGCCCGTAGTAGAGCTCTAGCTCGGACCGAAATCTCTCCAGTCGTCCCGGATGTCCCGAGACCAAAGAGATTAGGACCGGGCACGTGCCCTGTGACAACAGCGGGTGGGGTTGTCCCAACCTGTCCACCAGTAGATCCGGAACATCCGGCAGTAAGCGCGGGACATCCACCAGGAGTTCCAGTAGCAGAGGAAACCAAGGTTGGTTGGGCCAGAATGGAGCCACTAGAACCAACTCCGCCTCCTGCATCCGGATCTGGTGTAACGTCCGAGAAATGAGTTGAAATGGGGGAAACGCATAATGCCGAGGACCCCCCCCCGTTCTGCAGAAAAGTGTCCGTGGCTATTGCCATGGGGTCCGGCCGCCAACTGTAAAACTGGGGTAGTCGATTGTTGAGCCGGGAGGCGAATAGATCTATTTGAAATGGACCCCATAACTCCGACACACTTGTAAAAGTTGACGAGTGTAAACGCCAATCTCCGGAGTCTTCCCTGTGTCTCGAACTCCAGTCTGCTAAGAGGTTCGACAAACCCGGAATGAATTGGGCCTGAACCACTATTCCTCTCTGGAAACACCAGTCCCAGAGTCGTGTCGCCATCCCGGTGAGGAGGGAGGACCGAGGTCCCCCCCAGAGCGTTTATGTATCTGACCGCTGGAAAGTTGTCCATCCGCAAAAGGACGGACAGCCGATCCGGCGGTTTCAGAAAGCTCTGTAAGGCGAATAGACCTGCCAACAATTCTAGACCTGCCAACAATTCTAGACCGTTGATGTGGAAATTCGCTTCTTGGGGGGACCACGGGCCCCCCGTCAACAAATTCCCACACCTTGCTCCCCAACCTGAAAGGCATGCATCCGAATCTATCGTCACCGAAGGTGGGGGAACTGTAATAGGTCTGCCGTTGCAGGATCGGAGGTTCTCGATCCACCAATGTAGATCCTCTCTCGCTCCCACCGTGAGATGCACCTGATCTGAATAATCGAATCCCTTCCTTAGGAAAAGGGCCGTCAGGCGTTGGAGGGCCCGATAGTGGAGAGGTGCAGGATGCACCACCAATTTCGTAGCCGCCAATAGTCCTATGACCCTTGAAAGTTCTCGCAGTGTCGGTGAGACACTGGCGAGAAGTGCACGGATCTCTTTTAAAATGGCCTTGCCTTTGTGAACCGGCAGTTTGAGTGACATCGGCATGGGATGTACCATGAGACCCAAAAATTCCAGGTACCTGATTGGATGAAGAATAGATTTCTCCTTGTTCACCAGAAAACCCAATTCTTGTAACAGAGTGATTGTCTGATGAATCTGGAGTATAAGGAGTTGGGCAGACTCCGCCATCAGAAGAATGTCGTCCAGGTAAATGATGAGACGTACCCCTTGAGATCTGAGATGGCTCACCACTGGTTTCAGCAGCTTGGTGAAGCACCAGGGTGCTGAAGACAGCCCGAATGGGAGGCACCGAAAACGCCATGTGACGTTGTTCCAATGGAAGCAGAGGAACTTTCTGGATTCCTCTGCCATAGGCACCGTCAGATAGGCGTCCTTCAAATCTATCTTTGCTAACCAGTCTCCTTGATGAAGGACATCTTTCAATAAGTGTAGGCCCTCCATCTGGAAATGGTTGTAAACCACCGACAGATTCAGATCTCTCAGGTTGAGCACGGGTCGACTTCCCCCACCCTTCTTGGGTACCAGGAATAGATTTCCCAGAAATCTTCCCTCTTGAGTGGACCGTTCTATAGCCCCTTTTCGTAAAAGGTCTGAGACTTCCTCCTCTATCAATACCCTTTCTGCTTCCGAGAAAGTCATCGGAGGGGGAAAGGATCGTTGAACGGGAGCAGAAATGAAATCTATGTGAAAACCCTTCACCGTGTCTAACACTCAAACATCTGATGTGATCTTTCGCCAGCATGTTAGACATGAACATAAACGACCTCCCACTTGAACCTCCGAAGGAGGAATCAACAAATGGTGTACCTTGATATCTGTATCTGGAACTGCGTCCACCCCGGTAACCTCGGAAGTTGCGAAAACCTCTGGCACGCCAGGGTCGTGAACGTGATGGGAAGAAGTTGGCAACTCTGGTCTCAGATTGTGAGGCGTCATATGCCACTGAACCTCTTGAGGCGTCGTACGCCACGGAGCCTGTAAATTGGTGGGAGATGCCCGCTGATCCTCGGCCGGCAGCGCGACCCCTGACCCTGCCGGCCCTAGTGAAAACACCCGCTGTAAAGACTTTTTTAATAGATGTCGTGACTTTCTCCATCGTGGTGAATGCCCCTGTGTATTCGGACATGTCTCGTAGGAAACCCGGGCCAAATAACCATCCTTGGGCTTTTGCACCCAATTCATTGTCCGCCACTGCCGCCAGTTGCGGATCCATCTTTAATAAAATGCATTTGCGACGCTCTGTCGCCAGGGCCGAGTTAGTGTTACCCACGAAACTCGGAGGCCTTTGCACCCAGTTGGTCACGTCATAAGGGTCTAGTGTAGCATCTGCCAACTTTTCAACATCTAGGAGTTTGGCTAGTGGGCCAATCACATCTAAAAGCTTGTCTTGGCAGTTTTTAAATGCTAAATCCACTCCTCTATTTTGGGACCATCCCTTATTCTCTACAAATTTTATGAATTTTTTTATCAACGTCAGGGGTCAAGCACGTTTTCCCTACGGTAGTAGGTCGGGGGCACTCTGCTCTCATTCTGTTTCTGGTGGTTTTATCCAACGGTTTACGCACTCTCGCATCAACCCAAGCTTCCACATGTGGGGTGAGGGTCCATTCAGTGGATCGAGGGTGGGACAGATCCTCTGGGGTAAACATGGGATTACCCATAGGGTCATAAATAGGTCCAGATTTATCAGACCTTTGATGGGGTGTAAGAGGCATATCAGGAAATTCCTCATCTGAGGCATACACTTCTAAAGTGTCTTCTCTGTTTTCCTCCCCTGAGAAGGGGGGATTATCTTGTCCTCTGGAGGTGGAAGGGTGTTCGAGTGAGTGGGAAGATTCATAGCGCTTAACTCGCTTAGCAGAATCAGACTCCACATGGTGCGTTTTTTGATTGCACTTTTTAGGCAAAAGTGTCCCCGGCATAGACTCCCTGGGCAGTGTCACGGGGATGCCAGCCCCTCCAGCCCTGCGCATTTCATTTTTATTGAATATGGGGTTCTAAGTTGATTTTAGGAGGATTGGGGTCCGTAGGGTCAGCGGTTCTAAAGCCCGATGGGGTACCAGCCTTGTCATGGTGAGTATCCAGCTGTGAGGAGCAGTCCTCCGAATCAGTGTCCCTTTCGGGTGAAGAATCCTTAGCCACCAAGCGAGGAGCTGACTTAGAACGCGGCATTCTCTTAGGCAACGTGATGCAACACTAAAATGCCGGCGGAACTAAGCGCGCGAAGTATCGCGCATGCGCCCCGCCCCTAGCAACGGCCTCCGCCGCGAGGAAGATTAAACTCACCAGTAAATAAGTAAATAACTCTGAAAACCCAGATTTAACTGTTCCCACAGCGAAGGGAACGCTACCAAAACCTAACTAAACCACTCCGGTCGCCTCAGTTAACGCTGGACGACCGGAATAAACCATGTAAATATATATAAATATAGGAGAAAGAAATCTATACTTATCTTCTCCAGCAGCAAAAAAAGAGGGAGAAAAGGTGGGAAGCTGGATGTATATATAGGCTAACAGAGTACTGGACTGTCTCACTGAGAAAGGGGGGTTAGAATACTCCATTGTTACCAAGTATTTTGTTTAAATGTCTGTGTTATTTTTCGACATTTATGTTTGCTGCTATATTAAAAGCAAGAAAAGAGAATGCAATAGGAGCCTCTGAGACCTTGTATTAAAATTGCCACACACAGGCATTATGCAGCACATACAGATACAAGGTGTGGTTGTAATTGCCATACACAGGCATTATGCAGCACATACAGATACAAGGTGTTGCTGTAATTGCCATACACAGGCATTATGCAGCACATACAGGTACAAGGTGTTGCTGTAATTGCCATACACAGGCATTATGCGGCACATACAGATACAAGGTGTTGCTGTAATTGCCATACACAGGCATTATGCAGCACATACAGATACAAGGTGTTGCTGTAATTGCCATACACAGGCATTATGCTGCACATACAGATACAAGGTGTTGCTGTAATTGCCATACATAGGCATTATGCAGCACATACGGATACAAGGTGTTGCTGTAATTGCCATACACAGGCATTATGCAGCACATACAGATACAAGGTGTTGCTGTAATTGCCATACACAGGCATTATGCAGCACATACAGATACAAGGTGTTGCGGTAATTGCCATACACAGGCATTATGCAGCACCGACAGATACAAGGTGTTGCTGTAATTGCCATACACAGGCATTATGCGGCACATACAGATTCAAGGTGTTGCTGTAATTGCCACACACAGGCATTGCATTGCTAATAATCTCGTTCTTTCAACAAGAACTGCTTGGTAGTGATGGGGTTAATGTCATATGTGGTGGCCCCAGGAGAAGACTTTCCTTCTCCTTATCGCTAATGACCCTGAATCAAACCTATTATAGTTCGTGGTATTTACACCATGTACAGGAGCCGTTTTTAACCGAATGATCCAAAACCCGCTCAGAATGCAGACTGAACGTAGACCGGTCATCCCGTCTCGTCCAAGTCACTGACCTCCTGCTCCCTGTGACTCGCCTCGGAGTGGGGGACACTAATTACGTGCCTTGGATTGATCTTTGTGTCCGGGCAGGCGGCTTTAATCAGCCCTGGGAGGGCAGTTGACTTGACTCGGCCGGACCTAATTGGTTGTGTTGCTGCTGTCTGGATGCGCAGCGCCGAAGACACAGCGGCAGACAGGGTCAGGTTAATGAGGAGCGAGCCGTGCCGAGATACATGCATAGGACATCTTCATGTCACGTTCATTCCAGCCGGTCCGAGTGACAAACTAGATGAATCCTCTGGACGTGGGGCGATCAGTACGGATGATATGTAGAGCACAAGGAGGGGCGAGTGCCCTTCCATGGTCTTATTTCTGGTTCATTGGGGTGAGATGGGTCTCTTAAAGCAGGGGTCAGCTCTCCAGATGTTTTGGAACTGCATCTCTCATGACACTGAGCCTCGTGGGAATTGTAGTTAAAAAAAATCTGAAAGTCCAAGGTTGCAGACTCCTAATTTAAAGGGTTCCAAAATATTACCTCTGCTAATTAATTCTGCCCTGTTGGACGGGTTTTGCCCGCTATCTTCTGGAGGGGAAATAACAGGGACGATTGAGTAAATACTGTATGTAGGAGACCGAGACAGTAATGAAATGATAATCAAATCGTTCTTGGGTTCTTTTGATATCTTTGTTATTCCACAGTTAGAGATGGATAATGAGAGCAAGCCCTGACAGGTGTTGGGCGTACACGGTGCTTTGGCAGCCAACGCTCAGAAAACGCACAGCGAGGGTTTTGATTGTTGAATTAAACTATTCCAGTTACATAAAGTTATTAATCTTAATAAAGATTCGGAGGCGAGTATTTGCATTTCCTTATTGTTTTATTTAAACAGCAACAAAAGAAGAAACGATATTTCCAAGAACAACTCCCTATCACAAACTAGTACAAATTCTGGCCCAAACCCACACAATCAATAGCCGGAGACTGACTTTAAAGTTTTCAATGGGACAACACACACAGGGGATGGGGAGAACAGCAAAGGTAAAACAGGCCCTGACGTTAGTGAATAGCCTGCCCCTCCCACACATGTCCCAGTGTAACAGACAGAGGATGGGGGAGGTGGCAGAGATCTGGTTTATGCCAGCTCTTGGGGGTTAGATGGAACCATGGAGCAAAATTCAGGATAACAAAGTAACCATTAACAAAACATTACAACTAAGGGAAATGGCAGAGCATATACAACACAACACTCTACAAAAAATATATCATGAAATAAGACAACACAGACATCAGGGGATAGGGCACAGAAACACAAAGTTCAGGGCGACTTTAAGGTGTTGTATATGATCTTTTGTGTCCCTTTGTTCTAATGTGCGGTTAATGGTTACTTTGTTATCCTGAATGTTGCTCCATGGTTCCCTCTAACCCGCAAGAGCTGGCATAAACGAGGTCTTTGCCACCTCCCCAATCCTCTGTCTGTTATACTGGGACATGTGTGGGTGGGGGGGGGGCTATTCACTAACGTCAGGACCTGTTTTACCTTTGCTGTTCTCTCCATCCCCTCTTTGTGTTATCCCATTGAAAACTCTAAAGTCAGTCTAGGTTTTATTTTCATCCTACAAGGAGCGCCGGCTATTGTGTGGGTTTGGGCCATAATTTGTACTAGTTTGTGATAGGGAGTTGTTCTTGGAGATATCGTTTCTTCTTTTGTTGCTGTTTAAATAAAACAATAAGGAAATGCAAATACTCGCGTCCAAATCTTTATTAAAATTAGAACTTTATGTAACTGGAATAATTTAATTCAACAATCAAAACCATCGCCGTGCGTTTTCTGAGCGTTGGCTGCCAAAGAACTGCGTAACATAGGAGAGGGCTGGAGGACAATATGAACAGCCAATCCCACCAGACCCCACATCTCCCAGAAGTAATCCAGGTGCTCAGAGTCCCTAAAGTCACATAGTTGTTTGGAGGAACTTACCAGCTGGTGCTGAATTTGGCTGCTCTGGATCACCGTAGGTCACCATATTGCACAGCTGCAGCTTCGGCGTTTAATGAAAGGCCCCTTTAGTGAAGGCCAGAGGTTCGGTGTCCAGATTGAGTGAATGATCCTGGTGTGTGAGGGCTTTCATGTTAACGCTCATCTTTACATTGTCTTTTTTCTTTTCTTCAGAACACGAAAAGCACCGTCTCTGCAAAAGCGCCGACTACATGAACCTGCACTTCAAAGTGAAGTGGCTGTACAACGAGTACGTGCACGACCTGCCGGCCATGAAGGATAAAGTGCCGGAGTATCCCGCGTACGTGACATGTGGTGTTCGCTGTATGGGGGGGGGGGTTTCTGGACACGTGCGCACACCCCTGTAACGCGGTGATCCTGTTTTGCAGGTGGTTTGAGCAGTTTGTCATGCAGTGGCTGGACGAGAACGAAGAGGTCTCCCTGGAATTCCTGCATGGAGCCCTGGAACGGGATAAGAAGGACGGGGTAATGACACTCTGCTCACATCATTAGAATGTGCATCATTGGGTCCACATTGTCTGATGGTATACGCTGTATCTCCCGCTCGGTCACTCGTGGTATACGCCGTATCTCCCGCTCGGTCGCTCGTGATATACATGGTCTCGCCTGCTCGTTCCCTCGTGGTATATGCTGTATCTCCCGCTTGTTCCCTCGTGGTATACGCTGTATCTCCTGCTCAGTCCCTCGTGGTATACGCCGTATCTCCTGCTCGGTCGCTCGTGATATACACGGTCTCTCTGGCCCGTTCCCTTGTGGTATACACTGTATCTCCCGCTCGTTCCCTCGTGGTACACGTTGTATCTCCCGCTCGGTCGCTTGTGGTATACGCCGTATCTTCCGCTCGGTCGCTTGTGGTATACACTGTATCTCCCGCTCGTTCCCTCGTGGTACACGTTGTATCTCCCGCTCGGTCGCTTGTGGTATACGCCGTATCTTCCGCTCGGTCGCTTGTGGTATACGCCGTATCTTCCGCTTGGTCCCTTGTGGTATACGCTGTATCTTCTGCTTGGTCCCTTGTGGTATACGCTGTATCTCCCGCTCGGTCGCTTGTGGTATACACCGTATCTTCCGCTTGGTCCCTTGTGGTATACGCTGTATCTTCTGCTTGGTCCCTTGTGGTATACGCTGTATCTCCCGCTCGGTCGCTTGTGGTATACACCGTATCTTCCGCTTGGTCCCTTGTGGTATACGCCGTATCTCTCACTCGGTGCCTAGTGGTATACGCCGTATTTCCCGCTCGGTTGCTCGTGGTATTCGCCATATCTAATAACGACAATTCTGTATGTCTGTCGCCACACAGCAAATGAACTGAATAAAATAGTTTGTGTGCAGTTTAAAATAAAATAAAATCTAGTAGTTCATGTGCAGTCGTATGCTCAGGGTTTTTTTTTAAAGAATCAGCCGCTGTTCCTCTCCACGTGGTGGAATATTCCAGTCCACCAGGAAAACAAGTTTGAAGATAGTGTGGTGAGAACAGTGCTTCCTGTAAATGTTTGTGGTGTACAATTTCTTTATCCTCTTTGCGCCTTCATTGGTATTAAAACCTCAAAGGAAGCAGCAAACGCAGCCCATACAGGTAATGCATCAAATGGAATTCAGATATAAACTCACTATTGATGGCGTCGCAACTCGGACACAAGATGTGACAGCAGCCGGAAAATATTCAAAGGGTCGCCGGATTCCTCTCAGCGATCAGACACCTTCTTCTTTTATTGCAGATAATAAAATAGATACAGCCGAGACGCGTTTTACGATAAATCAGTCCCTCGTGGTATACGCTGTATCTCCCGCTCGGTTGCTCGTGGTATACGCTGTGTCTCCCGCTGGGTTGCTCGTGGTATACGCTGTGTCTCCCGCTCGGTTGCTCGTGGTATACGCCATATCTCCTGCTTGGTCCCTCATGGTATACACTGCATCTCCCACTCGGTCCCTCGTGGTATACGGTGCATCTCTCTCTGTCACTCGTGGTATACGCCTCATCTCCCTCTCGGTTGCTCGTGGTATACACTGTATCTCCCGCTCAGTTGCTCGTCATATACGCTGTATCTCCCGCTCGGTTGCTCGTCGTATACGCTGTATCTCCCGCTCAGTCGCTCGACGTATACGCTGGGTCTCCCGCTCGGTTGCTCGTGGTATACGCCGTATCTCCCGCTCGGTTGCTTGTGGTATACGCTGTGTCTCCCGCTTAGTCGCTTGTGGTATACGCTGTATCTCCCGCTCGGTTGCTCGTGGTATACGCCATATCTCCCGCTCGGTTGCTCGTGGTATACGCCATATCTCCCGCTCGGTTGCTCGTGGTATACGCCATATCTACCGCTCGGTCGCTCGTGGTATACGCCGTATCTCCCACTCGGTTGCTCGTGGTATACGCTGTATCTCCCGCTCGGTTGCTCGTCATATACGCCATATCTACCGCTCGGTCGCTCGTGGTATACGCTGTATCTCCCACTCGGTTGCTCGTGGTATACGTTGCATCTCCCTCTCGGTCACTCGTGGTATACGCCGCATCTCGTCCTCGATCACTCGTGGTATATGCTGTATCTCCCTCTCGGTTGCTCGTGGTATATGCTGTATCTCCCTCTCGGTTGCTCGTGGTATATGCTGTATCTCACTCTCGGGTGCTCGTGGTATATTCTGTATCTCCCTCTCGGTCGTTCGTGGTATACGCCATATCTCCTGCTTGGTCCCTCATGGTATACGCTGCATCTCCCGCTCGGTCCCTCGTGGTATACGGTGCAACTCTCTCTGTCACTCGTAGTATACACCGCATCTCCCTCTCGGTTGCTCGTGGTATACGCTGTATCTCCCGCTCGCTTGCTCGTGGTATACGCTGTATCTCCCGCTCGCTTGCTCGTGGTATACGCTGTATCTCTTGCTCGCTTGCTCGTGTTATACGCTGTATCTCCCGCTCGGTTGCTCGTCGTATACGCTGTATCTCCCGCTCAGCCGCTCGTCGTAAATGCTGAGTCTCCCGCTCAGTTGCTCGTGGTATACGCCGTATCTCACGCTCGGTCGCTCGTGGTATACGCTGTATCTCCCGCTCGGTTGCTCGTGGTATACGCTGTATCTCCCGCTCGGTTGCTCGTGGTATACGCTGTATCTCCCGCTCGGTTGCTCGTGGTATACGCTGTATCTCCCGCTCGGTTGCTTGTCGTATACGCTGTATCTCCCGCTCGGTTGCTCGTGGTATATGCTGTGTCTCCCGCTCGGTTGCTCGTGGTATACGCTGTGTCTCCCGCTCGGTTGCTCGTGGTATATGCCGTATCTCCCACTCGGTTGCTCGTGGTATACGCTGTATCTACCGCTCGGTTGCTCGTGGTATACGCTGTATCTCCCACTCGGTTGCTCGTGGTATACGTTGCATCTCCCTCTCGGTCACTCGTGGTGTACGCCGCATCTCGTCCTCGATCACTCGTGGTATATGCTGTATCTCCCTCTCGGTTGCTCGTGGTATATGCTGTATCTCCCTCTCGGTTGCTCGTGGTATATGCTGTATCTCCCTCTCGGGTGCTCGTGGTATATTCTGTATCTCCCCCTTGGTCACTTGTGTTGTACACTGTATCTCCCTCTCGGTCGTTCGTGGTATACGCCATATCTCCTGCTTGGTCCCTCATGGTATACGCTGCATCTCCCGCTCGGTCCCTCGTGGTATACGGTGCAACTCTCTCTGTCACTCGTAGTATACACCGCATCTCCCTCTCGGTTGCTCGTGGTATACACTGTATCTCCCGCTCGGTTGCTCGTGGTATACACTGTATCTCCCGCTCGGTTGCTCGTGGTATACGCTGTATCTCCCGCTCGCTTGCTCGTGGTATACGCTGTATCTCCCGCTCGGTTTCTCGTGGTATACGTTGCATCTCCCTCTCGGTCACTCGTGGTATACGCTGTATCTCCCGCTCGGTTGCTCGTCGTATACGCCATATCTACCGCTCGGTCGCTCGTGGTATACGCTGTATCTCCCGCTCGGTTACTCGTGGTATACGTTGCATCTCCCTCTCGGTCACTCGTGGTATACGCTGTATCTCGTCCTCGTTCACTTGTGGTATATGCTGTATCTCCCCTTGGTCACTTGTGTTGTACACTGTATCTCCCTCTCGCGTTCGTGGTATACGCCATATCTCCTGCTTGGTCCCTCATGGTATACGCTGCATCTCCCGCTCGGTCCCTCGTGGTATACGGTGCAACTCTCTCTGTCACTCGTAGTATACACGCGCATCTCTCTCGGTTGCTCGTGGTATACACTGTATCTCTCCCGCTCGGTTGCTCGTGGTATACACTGTATCTCCCGCTCGGTTGCTCGTGGTATACGCTGTATCTCCCGCTCGCTTGCTCGTGGTATACGCTGTATCTCCCGCTCGGTTTCTCGTGGTATACGTTGCATCTCCCTCTCGGTCACTCGTGGTATACGCTGTATCTCCCGCTCGGTTGCTCGTCGTATACGCCATATCTACCGCTCGGTCGCTCGTGGTATACGCTGTATCTCCCGCTCGGTTACTCGTGGTATACGTTGCATCTCCCTCTCGGTCACTCGTGGTATACGCTGTATCTCGTCCTCGTTCACTTGTGGTATATGCTGTATCTCCCCCTTGGTCACTTGTGTTGTACACTGTATCTCCCTCTCGGTCGTTCGTGGTATACGCCATATCTCCTGCTTGGTCCCTCATGGTATACGCTGCATCTCCTGCTCGGTCCCTCGTGGTATACGGTCACTCGTAGTATACACCGCATCTCCCTCTCGGTTGCTCGTGGTATACGCCTCATCTCCCGATCTCTCTCTCCACATCGTTCCATTGACCCCTTTGGTCTTTTTTCTTGGTATCCCCCCGGCGCGGCTGGGATTGATGTAAAGGGAATAATTGAACCGTGCCGTGACTCACTTTATTACCTGATGCCGGTGGATATCTGTCAGGTCGGATTACCCATGAGGTCTCATGCTGCTGACATTAGCCGGTCTCTGCGCTCGACGAGGGGAATCACACGGTATCTGAAATCACTTTAATGAGGGGCACACAAGGTGGTACAGGTACCCGCTGCCATTTATCAACCAACACTTTAACGGCTGACCTGGCATGGGGGTTGTGACGGAAAGCTCTTGTCCGCCTGGCCTCCTCTCCAGACTCCCTCGTTTGCACAGATCGGCCTGGCTGCTGAGTTGCTCAGTGCCTCGAGCAGCCTGATCTCCTGCCCGTGACCCGCTGCTCTTTTGGATAAGTATCAGTGCCGCTCAGTGCCTTCTGAGGTTGTTAATACACTGCGTGAAACGCCCGGCAGGCTGTGTGTTCAAACAGGAGACTGATCTGCTTTATTGGGACACACGGCTTTTCTGGTGACAACGATCCAACCTCCTGCCCACCTCAACGGTCCCCTTTGGCTGGTTTCAAGAGCACTGCAGGCTTCATTCTGGTCCTCCTCAGGTTCTTACGTGAGTATGTCAGGTTGATGTACATAAGTGAATTTGTCCGGCTTGAAACGGCTGGCAGATTAATCCTCTCAGTCAACTGATAACGGGATGAAGCACACAAATTTCCAATCAGTTATCACACACACTAATTTACATAAACCATTGTCCCAATGAATCAGATTGGGGCAGTGTTTGCCTGACAAGGCTGACTCACAAATCCTCAAACATGCAGCAGATAAACAGACACCGCATTTTTGCATAATCACAATTCAACGCAAATGTAACCAACACAAGTTCACATAAATTATTATTATTATACTTTATTTATAAAGCGCCATCATATTCCGCAGCGCTGAACAATGGGTATGATACAGACAGGGTTACAATACATTGAACAACATTTGATAAACTGATACATGAGGAAACGAGGGCCCTATTCCCGTGGGAACTCACAATCGAGGAGGGTTGGGGTGGAAACAAGAGTTGGAGAGGACTGCAATGTGAGAGTGATGGACTGGTTGGGGCAGTGATGTGTATTAGTGAGTTGGGTGGCAGACTTCCCCGTATGGGAATGTCTTATACGAGAGGTAGAGATGAAAATAGTGGCGGGGTTGGTGGTACAGAGGCAGGAGTTCCATTTTAGGATGAATGCAGAGTAAAAGAGTAGAAGAGACAGGGAGCGCATTGTGCAGCAGTATGTGGACCTTGCAGTTCCAATTCCAGCAGGGGGAGGGGGAGCTGGTGGCCAGAAAACCACTGCAGAGCTTGCCTGGGAGAGACCAGAAGCCTGGGATTAGTAAGAGTAATTAGAGAGAAGTGGAGACAGCTGGAAAGGATGCCTGAAATTAGAGGCCGGCCCTAGGTGGGGGCCTGGGGGGTGGATGGGGAGGGTGGGACTGATCAGTGTTGGAATGAAACTTTTGCTGCTGTGTGTTTCTGTGTGAAAAGGAAATTAATTCAGGTAAGTATCTAGGTGTCAGAGGCCTTTGTAATGGGGGGAGGGGCACTAGTGAAATACTAGCTACATTCTATATAAAAATGAGGCAATTTAGAGGATAATCAGCCAGAAATGAATACATGCAGACACAAAATACAATTGCGATGATGATAGAATATTGCAGAATGTGATGGTGGCCATCGTGGTGCTATCTGGATATCTGGCTTGTGATTGCAGAGATGTTCCTAACAGACTGATCAGTGTTGGAATGAAACTTTTGCTTGTAAAAAGAAAGGGAATAAATGCCGTTTAAGGGGAAAACAAAGGAATAAAGTCTGGATTTGGGGATTTAAACGCGGGGAACGCACTGAGTGGAAGTTTCTCAGCAAAGGGTGCAAAGTCCCTCCACCTGCAAGGCAGGTCTGTCCGTGCTCCTCTCCCTTGTTGAGACGGGCCCCACGTGGTGAATTAATGCGTGTCACATCCAGCCTCGCTGCAGAGCGAAATGCAAATCGGCGATGAGAAGAGCCGCGATGATCAAAGCGCATTAATCAGGACACGTCCCCGCCGAGCGCCCCGACAAATAGAGCGAAGCAGGGGATCAATGGCTAATGAAAGCAATCGATGCGGCGCGTGGCTCACAGAGCAGGAATAAGGAGCTGGTTATTTCCCATCTTAATGCCGTGACATCTCCGTGCGGTAACTGTTACACTGCCGGACATGTAGCAAGACCGCCTGGGGTGAGCTGTGTGTACCTGGGAGCCCACTGAACATGTATGTCCTGGACTGGGCCGTGGATACCCGGGTACCCCACTGAACACGTATGTCCTGGACTGAGTCGTGGATACCCGGGTACCCCACTGAACACATACAGTCATGGCCGAAATTGTTGGCACCCCAGACATTTTTCCAGAAAATAAAGTAACACATGTTTTGCTATACACCTGTTTATTCCCTTTGTGTGTATTGGAGGAAAAAAAGCAAATTGGACATAATGTCACACAAAACTCCAAAAATGGGGTGAACAAAATTCTTGGCACCCTTTCAAAATTGTGGATAAATAAGATTGTTTCAATCATGTGATGCTCCTGTAAACTCACCTGGGGCAAGTAACAGGTGTGGGCAATATAAAAATCACACCTGAAAGCAGATAAAAATGAGAGAAGTTCACTATCCGGGTTATTCAGAGAGTGGTGAAAAGCGGGAGAATGACTGGAGAATGGACAATTCTAGGTCAAAATAGCCGATTTGGAAAGTGAGATGAATGGGAGAATTTTTCTGGTTTGGCTATTTTGACCGAGAATTTTCCATACTCCAGTCATTCTCCTGCTTTTCACCTCTCTGAATAACCCTGGTAGTCTTTGCATTGTGTGTCTGTGTGTGCCACACGAAGCATGGACAACAGAAAGAGAAGAGAACTGAGGACTTGAGAACCAAAATTGTGGAAAAATATCAACAATCTCAAAGTTACAAGTCCATCTCCAGAGATCTAGATTTGCCTTTGCCCACAGTGCGCAACATTATCAAGAAGTTTGCAACCCATGGCACTGTAGCTAATCTCTCTGTGGGTGGATGGAAGAGAAAAATTTATGAAAGGTTGCAACGCAGGATAGTCCGGATGGTGGATAAGCAGCCCAAACAAGTTCCAAAGAAATTCAAGCTGTCCTGCAGGCTCAGGGAGCATCAGTGTCAGTGCGAACTATCCGACATTTAAATGAAATGAAACGCTATGGCAGGAGACCCAGGAGGACCCCACTGCTGACACAGGCACATAAAAAAGTGAGACTACAGTTTGCCAAAATGTACTTGAGTAAGCCAAAATCCTTCTGGGAAAACGTCTTGTGGACAGATGAGACCAAGATGGAGCTTTTTGTTAAAGCACATCATTCTACTGTTTACCCTAAACGAAATGAGGCCTACAAAGAAAAAAGCACGGTACCTACAGTGAAATATGGTGGAGGTTTAATGATGTTTTGGGGTTGTTTTGCTGCCTCTGGCACTGGGTGCCTTGAATGTGTGCAAGGCATCATGAAATCTGAGGATTACCAAAGGATTTTGGGTCGCACTGTAGAGCCCAGTGTCAGAAAGCTGGGTTTGCGTCCAAGATCTTCGGTCTTCCAGCAGGACAATGACCCCAAACATACATCAAAAAGCACCCAGAAATGGATGACAACAAAGCGCTGGAGAGTTCTGAAGTGGCCAGCAATGAGTCCAGATCTAAATCCCATTGAACACCTGTGGAGAGATCTTAAAATTGCTGTTGGGAAAAGGCGCCCTTCGAATAGGAGACCTGGAGCAGTTTGCAAAGGAAGAGTGGTCCAAAATCCCGGGTGAGAGGTGTAAGAAGCTTATTGATGGTTATAGGAAGCGACGGATTTCAGTTATTCTTTCCAAAGTGTGTGCAACCAAATATTAAGTTAAGGGTGCCAAGAATTTTGTCCAGCCCATTTTTGGCATTTTGTGACATTATGTCCAATTTGCTTTTTTTCCTCCCTTTTTTTGTTTTGTTCCAATACACACAAAGGGAATAAACATGTGTAAAGCAAAACATGTGTTACTGCAATACTTTTCTGTGAGAAATACTTGATTTTCTGGAAATATTTCTGGGGTGCCAACAATTTCTGCCATGACTGTATGTCCTGGACTGAGCCGTGGATACCCGGTTACCCCACTGAAGACGTACATCCTGGACTGAGCCGTGGATTCCCGGGTACCCCACTGAACACGTAGGTCCTGGACTGAGCCGTGGATACCCGGGTAACCCACTGAACATATATGTCCTGGACTGAGCCGTGGAAACCTCGGATGCCACTGAACACGTATGTCCTGTCCCGTGCTGCTGCTGTGCTACGGTCTTGACACAAGCGGACGATTCCCATTCCGCGGATATTCCCCTTTCCTTTCCCCAGGATAAAGCTGGCTGTCCTCATGGCCGGTAACGGTACCTTGTATCATGACTCTCTGCTGAAGGAGGCTTGCCAGGTCAGCCATGTTTTCCTGGACACATTTTACTATTTCATGCAGAGGGGGAGCACATGGAAAAGTGCTGCCCTGCAACAAGTATAATTCATTTGCTGCAGAAAGGAAATCAAGGCAGGTCATCTGGGATTCCTTTGTGATTTCATTCCTGCAGTGTATGGATTATACATGCTGCGGGGTGGCATTTTTCATGCACTGCTCATCAGCCTGAATAAATTGTGTGTCCAGGAAAACATGGCCGATCTGGTAGCCCCTAACTGAAGCCCAAAATGTACATTGCATTCATTGTAGAATTTGTCCATAGCACAAATGCAATCCTTTTAAATGGAGTGCCCCAATAAAACTAGAAATAAACACCTAATATCCTGTAACCTGATGCAGAGTAAAAGGTTAATGACGCAAGTCATTTTGCACTTTGGATGAATGAGCATGGAGGCATATTTTGTAGGATTCAAGAATGCTGTTGTCTGTCTTGTCTGTTACTATCTGCTGATCAGATCAGTCTTCCAGTAAACCTGCTCTCAGAAAGGTGTAAAAATCTGATTAACAGCTCTTCAACATAATCTTTGTTGTCAGACAAACACTGCCTATTTTAAACTGTAATCTTTTTGTTAATCGCCAACTCTTTTATAACGCTTAAGTAATGTTCTCACTGTCTGTACCTAAATCTAATTATGTTTCACCTTCCAAAACGCAAATGTTGTCCAATTATCTGTTTTGGTCTGGTTGGGTCCCCCCAGCAGTTTCTAGGGGGGGTTTGTGTATGTAAACGACCCAAGTGTGACCATATTAATGTGTGTGTGTGTGTGTCCCTGATTAAAACCAGTTCTATTCTGACCCTACTTGAAGTCACGGCTCATGGTTTGGGTAGCAGCTATCTTCTGCTCGTTGTGCCAACGTAAGGCTCCAGGTCTACATCCACGGCTCATTTCTGGGGGACGTTAGCCAGACTCTCTATGTGTAACCGTCTTTAAGCTTCGACTAAAGTACTGGAGGGAGAACACGAGGAGAACCAGAGTGTCCAGCGAGGAAGCGGTATTGGCAGATGTGACGCTGTCGGGGCACAGAGATCTGTTACAAAAGACATTTACAGACTCTTGGGAGCATGCGCTTCTAAAGCAGGGCTTCCCAACCCTGGTCCTCAGGACGCCCTCACAGGCCAGGTTTGCAGGATATCTGACGCACAGCCCAGGTGATATGATTTGCTGCTCAGTGATTGCAGGATTCAGTTTGCATTTCCCCAAGGTGATCCTTAAAACCTGGCCTGATGGAGGGGACCTGAGGACCGCTGGTCTAAAGGACCTGCTTATTAAACAGCCACCACCCATGGCCATAAGAAGATGCTCACACGGAGACCTCCTCCAGCTTCCTCTTCTCCTCTACAGCACATAATAGGCTGATGTGATGTCTCATTAGGTTAATGTTCCTATTGTCTTACTTCAGGAATGGAGGTTCTGTTCCCAGCAGCGTGACGTCAGCCGTCTATCCGTCTAATGCAGGGATGTCCAAACTCCGGCCCCCCCAGATGTCCATGAACTACAACTCCCATGCTTCTCCATCCATCTAATAGAGATTTCTGGGAGTTGTAGTTCAGGAACATCTGGGGGGCCGCAGTTTGGACATCCCTGGTGTAATGTAAGATGTGTCTTATTGAGGTGGATATTGGTGACGGGACGAGCAATAGATAGAATCTTGGTGGGAGGAACCGAAACGAGTAGGTGTGCTCGCGGAAACACCGTAACGGGTTATTCCACCGGAATTTTGTTGCTCTTTTGTTCTTTTTGCATGTAGGGTTATCGAGCACCTCGGATAGGGGTGGGCTATGCTGGGGGCACGGGGGGGATTTGCCTCCCAGGCCTTTTCTCTGTGGAGTTTGACTCTTCTTGCCCGTTTTGTGTCACCGCATTGCAGGCTGTGTTGGTGATGCTGGGTTTGGGTCTTTTCGGTGCGCCTCGTCGGGTCTGCCTTGCCGCGTGTTTGTGACGAGATTCCCTCTTCTCGCCTTGCAGTTCCAGCAGACCTCTGAGCACGCGCTCTTCTCCTGCTCCGTGGTGGACGTCTTCACGCAGCTGAACCAGAGCTTCGAGATCATCAAGAAGCTGGAGTGTCCGGATCCCGTCATCGTGGCGCACTACATGAGGAGGTTCGCCAAGGTAAGTGCCACCTCGTCTGGTCCAGAACATCCTGCCGCTCCCCCTCTTCCTATATGTGTATGGCAACCCGCCCCCCCCCGTCCGATGCATTGAGCGGGTCAGTCGTTGGTTTTTTGGGACGGGTGAAGCTCTGTGTATAAAGAGATCTTCAGCTGATCACAATAGATCCCCAGTCGCTCCCAGACCCTGAATTCTTCTGTAATCGCCCGGTCCTTGGATTAGACCTCGTCAAGTCCACTTTGAGACGGTATCTCTGACCCCCCCTCCAGGATATAAGGTGGTGTGGGGGTAGTGTTGGGATGTGCATGACAGGTGGCGCCCCCTGTGGACGGTCGCAGGATGATGATACGGTTCTGGTCCGGTAATGAGCAGCCTTTCTCTTTCCTTTCTCCAGACCATCAGTAAAGTGCTGCTTCAATACTCCGAGATCCTCTCCAAGACCTTCCAGTCCTACTGCTTTAAGGAGAAGCTGGTGAGTGTCAGCGTCCTCATGGACGGAACCGGCGCGCTCGCTCTGTGAGTGTCCGTGCCGCTCACGCAGGACCCGGCTTCTCTCTTCCAGCCCTGCATCCTGATGAACAACATCCAGCAGCTCCGGGTCCAGCTGGAGAAGATGTTTGAAGCCATGGGCGGCAAAGACGTAAGTGGCGCCAGCTTGCCCCTGCTTCTTACACCCCGGGGTCTGACTAAGCCACGTGATTGCTCTTCCTCTGACACTTTGACGGTCTCTACCAGAGATCCCAAACCCCGACACACCACATTAGTATTAACGTCATTTATATAGCGCCAACAGATCCTGCAGCGCCGTACAATAACCAATGGGAATGAGACAGCAATTAAAACAAAACACTAAGTGCCCACATCGGTAAAGCGCCCGGTGACCCCAAAAAAGGGAGAAACGCCCGATACCTCACTGGGAATAAACCCACTAAACTGACTTTATTAACACAACAACATGATCGAGAGGACGAAAGCCGTCAGCCAGGCTACTCCACTATATCAGGGGTAAAAAGCGAAGCACGATCTTTATTAGATGTATAAATAGACACCTATGTCAACATATATACACAAACAGACACCTATATAAACATATATACACAAATAGACACATATATAAACATGTATGCACATATATAAGTAAATATACACCTATATAAACATATAGACACATATATACACATATATACACAAATAGACACCTATATAAGTAAATATACACCCATATATACATATAAACATATACACATATATACACACAGACACATATATAAACCTATACACACACAAATGGACGCATATATAAACATACACACAAATGGACGCATATATAGACATATATACACAAATAGATACATAAACATATATACACAAATAGACACATATATAAACATATAGACACATAGACACACATATATAGACATATACACACAAATACACATAAACATATATACACAGACACATATATAAACATATAGACATATATATATATAGACACATATATAAACATACACATACGCAGCCACGCAGACACATATATAAACATATACACACAGACACATAAACATACATATATAAACATATATACACACACATATATAAACATATACACACAAATGGACGCATATATAGACATATATACACAAATATATACATAAACATATATACACAAATAGACACATATATAAACATATACACATAGACACATAAACATATAGACACATAGACACACATGTATAGACAATACACACAAATACACATAAACATATATACACAGACACATATATAAACATATAGACATATATATAGACACATATATAAACATACACATACGCAGACACATATATAAACATATACACACAAATAGACACATAAACATACATATATAAACATATATACACACACATATATAAACATATACACACAGACACATATATAAACATATACACACATATATAAACACACACACACATATATACACACACACAAATGGACACATATATAAACATACACACAAATAGACATATATACACACACTGTTATGGAAAGTTTGGTCTTTGCGCATAAAGTCCTGGTGCACTAAAAAGGTACACTTCAGTATTAAAGTGCGCCCAGTACAAACAAATCCGTCACTATAAAAATACACGCTATATTTAGCTCTTTCTGTATAAGACACGAAGTACTTCTCTATCCCAGGAGGAATCAGACAAACACGCTGCTTCAAGCTGGAAATCCTCTGGCCAAGGGAGCTGTGGCTCCTGGTCAGTTTAATTTATTAGACAATCGCACACGCCCAGTGGGCAACTGGCTGTACAACAGAAAGCCAGGTTGCCCAGTAATTACATTTACATATCAAAAGGACAGGGGCGTGGACCAGAATGACCGACCGGCCTCCTGGAGATGAGTCATCTCCATGATCCCCGTCAGCCATGTTTGTCCCCATCCCCCGTCACTTGTCAATATGGACCCCACTCAGATACTGCTCAATCTACTCGTTCCTATGGGTTATTGACATATCTGCGGGGACAAATACAGTTATTATCTCAACACGGTACCAGTGTTGAGACAAGGCTTAAATGTCTTAAAAGCAGGTATGTCTCTAAACCCAAAAGAAGGTTTTCATACTGATGGTTTTTCCGCTGGTTTGGATTTAAAACCACATTCAAATCCAACACAGGGAGACAGATGACAACTTATAAAACACGCACATCCTAGAATATAATGTCCACATAATAAAATTTCCACGACAACACAAATAGACACACATAAACATATACACACAGACACGTATATAAACGTATATACACACAAATAGACGCATATATAACCATATATACACACAAATGGACACATATATAAACATACACAAATAGACACATATATAAACATGTATACACACAAATGGACACATATATAGACATATACACACAAATAGACACATATATAAACAGACACAAACATATACAGACACATATATAAACATATATACACAGACACATATATAGACATATATACACAAATAGACATTTAAACATATATACACAAATAGACACATATATACACAAATAGACACAGTCAGGTCCAGAAATATTGGGACATCGACACAATTGTAACTTCTTTGGCTCTATACACCACCACAATGGAGTTGGAATGAAACAAACACAATGTGCTTTAACTGCAGACTGTCAGCTTTAATTTGAGGGTATGTACATCCAACTCAGGTGAACGGTGTAGGACTTACAGCAGTTTGCAGATGTGCCTCCCACTTGTTAAGGGACCAAGGGTAATGGGACAATTGGCTTCTCAGCTGTTCCATGGCCAGGTGTGTGATATTTCCTCATTACCCCAATTACAATGTGCAGATAAAAGGCCCAGAGTTCATTTCAAGTGTGCTATTTGCATTTGGAATCTGTTGCTGTCAAGTCTCAAGATGAGATCCAAAGAGCTGTCACTATCAGTGAAGCAAGCCATCATTAGGCTGAAGAAACAAAACAAACCCATCAGAGAGATAGCAAGAACATTAGGCGTGGCCAAAACAACTGTTTGGAACATTCTCAAAAAGAAGGAACGCACCGGTGAGCTCAGCAACACCAAAAGACCCGGGAGACCACGGAAAACAACTGTGGTGGATGACCGAAGAATTCTTTCCCTGGTGAAGAAAACACCCTTCATAACAGTTGGCCAGATCAAGAACACTCTCCAGGAGGTAGGTGTATGTGTGTCAAAGTCAACAATCAAGAGAAGACTTCACCAGAGTGAATACAGAGGGTTCACCACAAGATGTAAACCATTGGTGAGCCTCAAAAACAGGAAGGCCAGATTAGAGTTTGCCAAACAACACCTAACAAAGCCTTCACAGTTCTGGAACAAGACCCTATGGACAGATGAGACCAAGATCAACTTGTACCAGAGTGATGGGAAGAGAAGAGTATGGAGAAGGAAAGGAACTGCTCATGATCCGAAGCATACCACCTGATCAGTGAAGCATGGTGGTGGTAGTGTCATGGCGTGGGCATGTATGGCTGCCAATGGAACTGGTTCTCTTGTATTTATTGATGATGTGACGCTAACAAAAGCAGCAGGATGAATTCTGAAGTGTTTCGGGCAATATTATCTGCTCACATTCAGCCAAATGCTGCAGAACTCATTGGACGGCGCTTCACAGTGCAGATGGACAATGACCCAAAGCATACTGCAAAAGCAAGCAAAGAGTTTTTGAAGGGACAGAAGTGGAATGTTATGCAATGGCCAAGTCAATCACCTGACCTGAATCCCATTGAGCATGCATTTCACTTGCTGAAGACAAAACTGAAGGGAAAATGCCCCAAGAACAAGCAGGAACTGAAGACAGTTGCAGTAGAGGCCTGGCAGAGCATCACCAGGGATGAAACCCAGCATCTGGTGATGTCTATGCGTTCCAGACTTCAGGCTGTGATTGACTGCAAAGGATTTGCAACCAAGTATTAAGAAGGGAAAGTTTGATTTATGATTATTATTCTGTCCCATTACTTTTGGTCCCTTAACAAGTGGGGGCACATCTGCAAACTGCTGTAAGTCCTACACCGTTCACCTGAGTTGGATGTACATACCCTCAAATTAAAGCTGACAGTCTGCAGTTAAAGCACATTGTGTTTGTTTCATTCCAACTCCATTGTGGTGGTGTATAGAGCCAAAGATGTTACAATTGTGTCGATTTGTCCCAATATTTCTGGACCTGACTGTATATAAACATAATATACACACAAATAGACACATATAAGCCTCAATGGGTTTTTTCTCCCTGATGGCACAGCGGGCATATTCCAAGATGACAATGCCAGGATTCATCGGGATCAAATTGTGCAAGAGTGGTTGAGGGAGCACGAGACATCATTTTCACACATGGATTGGCCACCGCACAGTCCAGACCTTAACCCCATTGAGGTTAATCTTGGGATAATGTGCTGGAGAAGACTTTACGCAGCGCCGCGACTCTCCCATCATCAACACAAGATCTTGGCCACAAATTAATGCCACTCTGGACGCCAATAAATGCCGTGACATCGCATGAGCTTATCCACACTATGCCGCGGCGAATGCGTGACGCAATCACAGCAAAAGGCCACACAAGTAAATGTTACAGTGTGTGACCGGCAGTGTATCTCCATGTGGACATTTGTGCAGATCTGCCCTGTCTCAGAGCACTTTGCACGCGCTCTGTCTGCTCCTTTAAAAGATTCCTGATCTCCTCACTTGTAGCCTGGATGTCTGATCCAGGACAACCTTACATGATCCAAGGGCTGTCATTGGTTCGCAGCACCAGGAAAGAGGGGCTACCTTACGGTGTGCACCCGTCTGTGTCTCCTGTAGCAGATCTTCTGCAGAAAAATACGAGACGTGACACTTTATAGGGATTCCTCCCGTGTCTTTGTATGGTTAAGGTCCTCCTGTCACCTTGTTTTTCCATGCTCGTTCTGTTTTGTCTGTTCGGGGTGCGAGCTCTTCTGTTCAGTCTGCTCTGTGGGTTCATCCCTTGAAATAACGACCCCCTGTTTTCTCCCTCGACAGCTGGACCCAGAGGCCAGCGACACCCTGAAGGAGCTGCAGGTGAAGCTGAATAACGTGCTCGATGAGCTCAGCACCGTCTTCGGGAACAGGTAAGGGGAGGACTGACACTGCCGCGACTTCACCCCGAGGGGACTATTCACTAAATGTTGAGCTGGAATCCCTATAAATCATTTCTCTCTGGAGCTGGCGGAATCTTCCATCGTCTTAATCCTTGCTTAACCGGGAGCAGCTGTGATGTAACCAACACAGTAAATCTGCTCACTGTTTAGTGAATGACTCCCTGGGAATCCGCAGTCACATGGTGCACGCCATGTACCTGTACAGCCTCTGCAGGAAGGTGGAAATGCTTTGTCCACTCCGCCGCGGTATGGAGGGACCGTGTGTTAGGTGGAGCTGAAGGAGGAGGTGGTACTGGTCCAGTAGATCCCGCTTCATCCCGTCATTTCCAGATCCGAGCTTTTCTTGCTCCAGGAGTCATTTAACACGAATCCGAATCTGCGTTACCGGGATTTAAACACCGCCGGAGTCATTATGCGCACGCGCCGTGATGTGCAGTAGCCTGAGTGGTGGACAGGGCCGCCATAGGCATTACAGGGCGCTGCTTAACATCGTGACCTCTGCCCCGCGGAGAGAGTGATCCATTCAGTATGGAAAGAGACGGAGCAGGTGGGCGCGAGATGACCCAGCTTTCAGGCACCAGGAATCCTTCACCCATGCGCCCCTCTCTCCTGGAGCAATTGCATGAGAGTGAGTTGCGGCCCCCCCGTATCTCACTGTGTATGTTTGCGGCCCCCCATGTATCTCACTGTGTATGTTTGCGCCCTTCCCCCGATCTCACTGTGTGTGTATGCGGCCCCCCCCTCCCTGTATCTCACTGTGTATGTTTGCGGCCCCCCATGTATCTCACTGTGTATGTTTGCGCCCTTCCCCCGATCTCACTGTGTGTGTATGCGGCCCCCCCTCCCTGTATCTCACTGTGTATGTTTGCGGCCCCCCCCTATCTCAGTGTGTGTATTTGCGCCCCCCCCGATCTCACTGTGTGTGTATCGCGGCCCCCCCCTCCCTGTATCTCACTGTGTGTGTTTGTAGTTTCCAGTTCCGCATCGATGAATGTATTAAACAAATGTCGGAGATCCTCGGCCACGTTAAGGGAACTGGAAACGTGCCGGCAAACGCCAGGAACACCGTAGCACAGGACGCAGACAATGTATTGCGACCCCTCATGGACTTCCTGGATGGAAAGTAAGTGCATTTTCTGTAGAACTATGTAAACGGTCACATCCCAAAACAAAGGACACCGTGCCGGGTCACCACCGTACGCTACCAGTACACGAGACCTCCCCGTACGCTTCCAATATACACGAGACCTCCCCGTACGCTACCAGTAACACCATGCATCACTCTACAGTAGTTCCTATCAATTTGCCTCCCGATGACACATCCAGTTTGCCGGGCTTCATCATACAGTGACCCCACCACACAGGGCCAGCAGTTCCCACCACTTCCCCACCACACAGGGGCCCAGCAGGTCACAGCCTGTCACAGGGTAAAGCCATGTGTTGTCTGTAGTGCGGTTTGTGCGCTTGGTCATGTACCCGGCGCGTTTCCCCCGAGCTTCGTCATACATACGGTGCGTGAGACGTGTTCATGGTCTGATTCTCTGCTCTGTCCGCAGCCTGACGCTCTTTGCCACAGTGTGTGAGAAGACCGTGCTGAAACGCGTCCTGAAGGAGCTCTGGAGGGTCGTGATGAACACCATGGAGAAGATGATCGTCCTTCCTCCACTCACAGATCAGTCGGTCAGTAACTCTGTCATGGTGGGTGCGGGCGCCTCTAGCAAGAGGTTCAGCCAGGTAGGGGTTAATGGGCACCCAGCTGTACTTACCGGTGACGTGCGTCACTTTGGACTAGAAGTACATGAGCCCAAAAATGTATTAGAGAGGTGCGGGCCTGATGTATCCTATGTTTTCCTGCCCTTTCCTTTGTTAAAGTCACCTTGTATCTACAATTGTAATGGATCCTTTGTTTTCACATGCTTCCATCAACCCCCCCCCCCCTTCCCCAGCAACTAGCTTCACCCAGATCATTGCTATCTGACTTCTAACCCTGGTTTCAATACTGGACGTGTTTCCATTGTTTCTGTACATTCCCCTGTGTGTGTGTTTTTCCAATTGTAAAGTGAAAATAAAGCCAGTCTCAGCTTGGTTTTCAACCTGCGAGGATATCCTGTGTTATTGCCTGGGTTCTGGGTCGGAAGCAGTACTCCAGCAGGATACTGACGGCGAGGGGAGCAGTCTGCAAGGGGACACAGGGATCACCCCACATTACACCAGTCATCTACAGTATGTCTGAAATGTGCCTGCAATGAAGGGGTTAATGTGCTCCCGACTGTACTCGGCAGTGATGCTGGGTCCGTGTGGGCCGGTTAGTGAAGGAGTTACAGGCCCTCAGCTGTTGTAGCCGGTGATTATTCGCTGGGGGTCTCAGACACCCCCTTGATTGCCTCCAGGCTCCGCTGCGTATTTTCCAGCTCCGAGTGACCTGGGTTCCCAGGTGATAGTATTTGCAGAATTGACAGGGTAGTAGTAGTCACCCTGGCTCGCGTCCTGCGTGGCGCATCCTGCTGCTCACTGAACATCGCAGCGTCAGCCTCGTTACTCGCGCGCCGGTGATTTCACATCTCCAGTGATTCACACATCGTGTGCCGATCACAGCTTAGCCGTGTGTGTGGTTATCTACCATGAAGGCACAGCTGCGCGCCCTGTCTATACTCTGCTCACCCTATCTTTGCTCTGCGTGCCCTGTCTATGCTCTGCGCACCCTGTCTATGCTCTGCGCGCCCTGTCTATGCTCTGCGCGCCCTGTCTATGCTCTGCGCGCCCTGTCTATGCTCTGCGCGCCCTGTCTATGCTCTGCGCGCCCTGTCTTTGCTCTGCGCGCCCTGTTTATGCTCTGCGCGCCCTGTTTATGCTCTGCGCGCCCTGTTTATGCTCTGCGCGCCCTGTCTATGCTCTGCGCGCCCTGTCTATGCTCTGCGCGCCCTGTCTATGCTCTGCGCGCCCTGTCTATGCTCTGCGCGCCCTGTCTATGCTCTGCCGCCCTGTCTATGCTCTGCCCGCCCTGTCTATGCTCTGCGCGCCCTGTCTATGCTCTGCGCGCCCTGTCTATGCTCTGCGCGCCCTGTCTATGCTCTGCGCGCCCTGTCTATGCTCTGCGCGCCCTGTCTATGCTCTGCGCGCCCTGTCTATGCTCTGCGCGCCCTGTCTATGCTCTGCGCGCCCGGTCTATGCTCTGCGCGCCCTGTCTATGCTCTGCGCGCCCTGTCTATGCTCTGCGCGCCCTGTCTATGCTCTGCGCGCCCTGTCTATGCTCTGCGCGCCCTGTCTATGCTCTGCGCGCCCTGTCTATGCTCTGCGCGCCCTGTCTATGCTCTGCGCGCCCTGTCTATGCTCTGCGCGCCCTGTCTATGCTCTGCGCGCCCTGTCTATGCTCTGCTCGCCCTTTCTATGCTCTGCTCGCCCTTTCTATGCTCTGCTCGCCCTTTCTATGCTCTGCTCGCCCTTTCTATGCTCTGCTCGCCCTGGGTGTTTTTGTGGCGCATACAGTGGCTGGTGTTTTTGTGGCGCATACAGTGGCTGGTGTTTTTGTGGCACATACAGTGGCCGGTGTTTTTGTGGCGCATACAGTGGCCGGTGTTTTTGTGGCGCATACAGTGGCCGGTGTTTTTGTGGCGCATACAGTGGCCGGTGTTTTTGTGGCGCATACAGTGGCCGGTGTTTTTGTGGCGCATACAGTGGCCGGTGTTTTTGTGGCGCATATAGTGGCCGGTGTTTTTGTGGCTCATACAGTGGCCGGTGTTTTTGTGGCGCATACAGTGGCCGGTGTTTTTGTGGCGCATACAGTGGCCGGTGTTTTTGTGGCGCATACAGTGGCCGGTGTTTTTGTGGCGCATACAGTGGCTGGTGTTTTTGTGGCGCATACAGTGGCCGGTGTTTTTGTGGCGCATACAGTGGCCGGTGTTTTTGTGGCGCATACAGTGGCCGGTGTTTTTGTGGCGCATACAGTGGCCGGTGTTTTTGTGGCGCATACAGTGGCTGGTGTTTTTGTGGCGCATATAGTGGCCGGTGTTTTTGTGGCTCATACAGTGGCCGGTGTTTTTGTGGCGCATACAGTGGCCGGTGTTTTTGTGGCGCATACAGTGGCTGGTGTTTTTGTGGCGCATATAGTGGCCGGTGTTTTTGTGGCTCATACAGTGGCCGGTGTTTTTTGTGGCGCATACAGTGGCCGGTGTTTTTGTGGCGCATACAGTGGCCGGTGTTTTTGTGGCGCATACAGTGGCCGGTGTTTTTGTGGCGCATACAGTGGCTGGTGTTTTTTGTGGCGCATACAGTGGCTGGTGTTTTTTGTGGCTCATACAGTGGCCGGTGTTTTTGTGGCGCATACAGTGGCTGGTGTTTTTGTGGCGCATACAGTGGCTGGTGTTTTTGTGGCTCATACAGTGGCCGGTGTTTTTGTGGCGCATACAGTGGCTGGTGTTTTTGTGGCGCATACAGTGGCCGGTGTTTTTTGTGGCGCATACAGTGGCCGTGTTTTTGTGGCGCATACAGTGGCCGGTGTTTTTGTGGCGCATACAGTGGCCGTGTTTTTGTGGCGCATACAGTGGCCGGTGTTTTTTGTGGCGCATACAGTGGCCGGTGTTTTTGTGGCGCATACAGTGGCCGGTGTTTTTGTGGCGCATACAGTGGCCGGTGTTTTTGTGGCGCATACAGTGGCCGGTGTTTTTGTGGCGCATACAGTGGCTGGTGTTTTTGTGGCGCATACAGTGGCCGGTGTTTTTTGTGCGCATACAGTGGCCGTGTTTTTGTGGCGCATACAGTGGCCGGTGTTTTTGTGGCGCATACAGTGGCCGGTGTTTTTGTGGCGCATACAGTGGCCGGTGTTTTTGTGGCGCATACAGTGGCCGGTGTTTTTATGGCACGTACGGTGCTGGCAAACGAAGCACTTAATAACCCCCATAATATGGTAATATTGGTTTAATGAAATGTGCCAGAAAGAACATGTCAAACAAGAAATACACAAATCAAACAATAAGCAACAGGGGGACAACAATGACATCGGGGACATCGGCTGTGACGCTTTGCGCGTCCTCTGATCCTCCTAACCGTCTCCTCCTCCTCCTCGTTCAGGGCACGCAGCTGATCTTCACGGCCGCCAAGGAGCTGGGCCAGCTCTCCAAACTGAAGGTGAGTTTGGTATGTGGTGCTATGTGTGCTGCGCGGCGTGCGCTTCTTTCCTGTGTTCTGCAAGTGTCGCAGTCCATTCGCATGGATAAAAGCCATGCGCCGGTGCTCGCCTCGTCTGAGAACACGCCGGTTAATGTTTGGATCAATCACCTAACACGGCACCGTGTCCACATCCAGCCGATAAGAAGCTCGGTAGGGCTTCCTTCCTGTGATGGCACGGACTCCACACCTTAAACGGCACGATCTCCGTCCAGACAAGTGTGGCTTATTATTTTCTGCATGTGGCCAACTGCCTTGGAGCCTGCGTACCATTTAGCAGATCCTCCCCTAGTTCAGTTCTTTATGCAGCTACCCGATGCTTGTGGTGGCACGGACCCGAGGTATGATGGGTACCGTCACATAATGCCCTGGATGCATCGGTGCCGTTACAAATCGTACATTGTTCCTGTGCAGCACACCATGACCTGACATCACATGCACCACCTCACTGTCCTTATAAAGAGATCCCCCCCCATCCGCGCCGCTCGATTGGGGCTGGGTCAGTGGTTATTGTAACACACTGGTTCCTGGGTGGACTTTGTCCTCTGTCACTGTGAGACCTTTACCACCAGCACATCACGGTGAGAGCCGCGTCCTCCTGTCTAATACCGGCCGGTGCAAAACGCTTTATATAATGCAGAGCATCGGTTTATTTATACTTGTGTTATACAGAGTGAAGGAGTGCTGCATATTGTGTGCGCTGCAGGACACAGGCGACCGTCACCACGCACCCAACACCCCAATAACGGCGAACTCCAGGCAAATGATCTTTTCATGCCGCTGTGAATAGATTTGAAGCAGAGCGCGGCCCCTTGCGATGACGACGCCTTCATATATACTGTATATACATATTTATTTATTTCACGGTCATTGCTTTCTGCGCGTGTGAAGGATGACCCTGCGTGTAATGCTCCATGCAGACAGTAATGACAGGATAACCACATCCTGGATTCTGTCCTTCGGGCACACCGCGCTGTCGCTCAGATAAATCCTCCTGCAGGAAAACGCCGAACAATAAGAACATGGAAAGTAAATCCTGCCCTTCTCTCCTCCCCGTGATACCTCCCGCCTCCCCGTGATACCTCCCGCCTCCCCGTGATACCTCCCGCCTCCCCGTGATACCTCCCGCCTCCCCGTGATACCTCTCGCCTCCCCGTGATACCTCTCGCCTCCCCGTGATACCTCCCGCCTCCCCGTGATACCTCCCGCCTCCCCGTGATACCTCCCGCCTCCCCGTGATACCTCCCGCCTCCCCGTGATACCTCCCGCCTCCCCGTGATACCTCCCGCCTCCCCGTGATACCTCCCGCCTCCCCGTGATACCTCTCGCCTCCCCGTGATGCCTCCCCGTGATACCTCCCGCCTCCCCGTGATGCCTCCCCGTGATACCTCCCGCCTCCCCGTGATGCCTCCCCGTGATACCTCCCGCCTCCCCGTGATACCTCCGCCTCCCCGTGATACCTCCCGCCTCCCCGTGATACCTCCTCCCGCCTCCCCGTGATACCTCCTCCCGCCTCCCCGTGATACCTCCTCCCGCCTCCCCGTGATACCTCCCGCCTCCCCGTGATACCTCCCGCCTCCCCGTGATACCTCCCGCCTCCCCGTGATACCTCCCGCCTCCCCGTGATGCCTCCCCGTGATACCTCCCGCCTCCCCGTGATACCTCCCCGTGATACCTCCTCCCGCCTCCCCGTGATACCTCCTCCCGCCTCCCCGTGATACCTCCTCCCGCCTCCCCGTGATACCTCCTCCCGCCTCCCCGTGATACCTCCTCCCGCCTCCCCGTGATACCTCCCGCCTCCCCGTGATACCTCCCGCCTCCCCGTGATACCTCCCGCCTCCCCGTGATACCTCCCGCCTCCCCGTGATGCCTCCCCGTGATACCTCCCGCCTCCCCGTGATGCCTCCCCGTGATACCTCCCGCCTCCCCGTGATACCTCCCGCCTCCCCGTGATGCCTCCCCGTGATACCTCCCGCCTCCCCGTGATACCTCCCGCCTCCCCGTGACTCCTCAGTGCTGCCCCATGATGCCTCCCCACGCAAATTATACACGCAAACTCCTCACACTGACCTGTTAAACAATCTAGCCTGCGCGTCCCTGTAACAAGACCCGAGCATTGTCGGGAAGTCCTGGCTCTGCAATAAGGCTTCAGGGAGGAGCAATGAGCTGATTGACAGGCCTTTTGGGTGGAGCTACGCACTCAGCTGTGAGCAAGGAAGAGGGTCAGGGTCCAAACACCACAGCCACTTCAGGAAGCTTGAAATGGTTATGGTGCCTTGAGGGACCAAGTGACCTGCACAGACAGGAGAGGAGATGAGGCCACCCTGACGGGGCGATGTCCCGGGTTTCCCTGACGCCCTGTGGGTGTTTTCCTCTGTTGCATCCAACGTGCGTCTCCTGTTTTCAATCTGCGATGTGGCTGCGCTGCCCGGTGAGCCGCCGGTTCCTCGGGGCCCCCTGCTGACTGTTCTTTGTATTTCAGGACCACATGGTGAGAGAGGAGACGCGCAGCCTGACGCCGAAGCAGTGCGCGGTCATGGATCTGGCGCTGGACACCATAAAGGTACTCATTGTGTTGATGTGAATGCTCCGCAGGTTTCCTGAGGCTCCGTCCTCACCGCGTTCTTTCTCTTCCAGCAATACTTCCACGCCGGCGGCAGCGGTCTGAAGAAGGCCTTCCTGGAGAAGAGCTCGGAGCTGCAGTCTCTGCGTTACGCCTTGTCGCTGTACACGCAAACCACGGACACACTCATCAAAACCTTTGTGCAAACGCAGACGGCGCAGGGTGAGCGGCGGCTCTGTGGAAAGGGTCTGCTGTGTGCGGGGGGGGGGCTCCGCAGGACGGGTCTGCTGTGTGCGGGGGGGGGGCTCCGCTGGACGGGTCTGCTGTGTGCGGGGCGGCTCTGTGGGGGGGCTGCTGTGTGCGGGGGGGCTCCGCAGGACGGGTCTGCTGTGTGCGGGGGGGCTCCGCAGGACGGGTCTGCTGTGTGCGGGGGGGGCTCTGCAGGACGGGTCTGCTGTGTGTGTGAGGGGGGCTCCGCAGGACGGGTCTGCTGTGTGCGGGGCGGCTCTGTGGGGGGGCTGCTTTGTGCGGGGGGGCTCCGCAGGACTGGTCTGCTTTGTGTGCGGGGGGGGGGCTGCTGTGTGTGCGGGGCGCACTGCTGGACGGGTCTGCTGTGTGCGGGGGGGCTCTGTGCGGGGGGGGCCTCCACACATAGGGTGAGCTCGTTATGGGGTCCGTTAGATCCATACACAGATACACGAGCCGCCTGTTGATTGTCCCTGTAAGTGTATATATGTATTATTCGGGGGGGGGGGTCTCGGTGATTCTGTGTTTTATGTAACTGTTTGTTTCACTCTCCTGCTGCTCTCGTGTCTCAGTGCATGATGGGAAGGGTGTTAGGTATACGGCCAGTGAGGACATTCATCCTGCCGCGGGTATGTTCTGTACCAATCCCTGTATTACATGCGCCGCGTAGCTACAACGTTACCCCGTGCTTAGTGTCCAGATCCCCAAACACTGCGATCCATTAGCACGTTACCCGCTCTGCAGCCTGTACGGACCCGAGACGCACCGTGCCCGCACTGCTTCATCCAGCCATGTATACAACACGTGTGTGTGTGTGTGGTGTGTGCGCAATGCCTGTACCCGGCATATATAATGCACGCCGCCCTAATCCCCCTATACCCGGCGTATATAATGCACGCCCCCCTAATCCCCCTATACCCAGCGTATATAATGCACGCCCCCCTAATCCCCCTGTACCCGGCGTATATAATGCACGCCCCCCTAATCCCCCTGTACACGGCGTATATAATGCACGCGCCCCTAATCCCCCTGTACCCGGCGTATATAATGCACGCGCCACCTAATCCCCCTATACCCGGCGTATATAATGCACGCGCCCCTAATCCCTCTGTACTCGGCGTATATAATGCACGCTCCCCTAATCCCCCTGTACCCGGCGTATATAATGCACGCGCCCCTAATCCCTCTGTGCCCGGCGTATATAATGCACGCGCCACCTAATCCCCCTATACCCGGCGTATATAATGCACGCGCCCCTAATCCCCCTGTACCCGGCGTATATAATGCACGCCCCCCTAATCCCCCTGTACCCGGCGTATATAATGCACGCTCCCCTAATCCCCCTGTACCCGGCGTATATAATGCACGCGCCACCTAATCCCCCTATACCCGGCGTATATAATGCACGCGCCCCTAATCCCTCTGTGCCCGGCGTATATAATGCACGCGCCACCTAATCCCCCTATACCCGGCGTATATAATGCACGCCCCCCTAATCCCCCTGTACCCGGCTGAGTGCGGTGTCAGGATGTGACCCGCTGGGTGAGTAGTTGTCGGGTAATGGTAGTATTTCAAGTAATGTGGCCGCTCTGCTGTGCGCTGCTGCTCTGCACAATGTAAAGAATATCCCTGAGTCCTTGCACACTGTGTTACGTGTTTCATGTGGCTGCAGATTAATACCCTTAGTGGTGGAAGATCTGCAGATTGATGCTGGTTACGTCGCTCACATGCTGCGCGTCCATGTACACAGGCCTGTTTTTGTGGCTTCCTCTTGTTGCAGCGTCTTCTCTCTAGGTTTTGGGGGATGTAAGGGGGGGCGTGCTGATCCAGCGCTTCTCTGTGTTCCAGGTTCTGGAGTGGAGGATCCTGTTGGTGAAGTGTCCATCCAGATAGACCTCTTCACACATCCAGGAACTGGTGAACAGAAAGTGACTGTAAAAGGTATGGCGGTAACAACAGCGGGGGCGAAGTATCCAGCAGCTCTCACACAGGATCATCATAATAAGCACATTGCAAACTGTACACAGCATGTGTATATCCTATTCATTCCTTCAAGCACTCACTCATACACACACGAGCGCGCACACGTTCATACACGAGCGCGCACACGTTCATACACGAGCGCGCACACGTTCATACACGAGCGCGCACACGTTCATACACGAGCGCGCACACGTTCATTCATACATACACGAGCGCACACATTCATTTATACGCACGCAACACATTTATACGCACGTACACATTCATTTTTACGCATGCACATACCCATTCATTTGTTCATATAGTGATATCATCCACACGTGTGTACAGTCATTCTCCGGGGTATCCACGCAGATCTCCTGGGTGATTTCTCGGTTTCCTGCATGCTGTGACTCCCACCTAGTGGTAAATTGCCTGCAGTGCATGACATTTATTCCCATCATTCCCTGCACGTTATTTTCCATTTGGTTTTTCATGTTCAGTCACTATTGTTTATAAATACAGAGCGCAGGGCCCTGAGGAGAGACCTGGAGAGGAAAGCTGGGGTTATTATTATACTTTATTTATATAGAGCCAGCATACTCCGCAGCGCTGTACAATAGGCACCGTATAGACAGGGTTACAATACATTGAACAACATTTGATAAACCAGTACAGGAGGAAATGAGGCCCTATTCCTGTGGGAACTTACACTCTAGAAGGGTTGGGGGTTGAAACAGGAGGAGAGGACTGCAAGGTGCGAAAGATTGACAGCAAGGTGAGAGCGACGGGCCGCGAGGTGAGAGCGACGGGCCGCGAGGTGAGAGCGACGGGCCGCGAGGTGAGAGCGACGGGCTGCGAGCTGTGAGTGACAAGGACTGGTTGGGTCAGGGAGGTGTATTAGTGAGTCGGGTGGTCGGTTTGCCTGAATAGGAATGTCTTAAGGGAGTGTTTGAAGGAAGGGAAACTAGGAGAAAGTCGGACCGTACGAGGGAGAGCGTTCCAGAGGATGGGAGCAGCGTGTGAGAAATCCTGCAGTGTATCATGGGAAGAGGTGATGCGGGGAGAAGCTTGGCGCAGGTCAACGGGCTTAGGGAGCGGGCTGGGGTGTATTTGGTGATTAGTGAGGACAGGTAGTGGGGAGATGAGTTAGAGAGGGTTTTGTAGGTATGGGGATGGGGAGCCAGTGAAGGGACTCGCAGAGAGGAGCGGCAGAGACAGAGCACCGGGTGAGGTGGATGGGGAGCCAGTGAAGGGACTTGCAGAGAGGAGAGACAGAGACAGAGCGACGGGTGAGGTGCATGAGCCTGGCAGAGGCATTCAGAATGGATTGTAGGGGGGTGAGCCGGGAGAGAGGGAGGCCAGCAAGAAGATTATGACAATAGTCAAGTCGGGAGATTACCAGGGCGTGTATGAGTTGTTTTGTGGTGTCATTGGTAAGGAATGGTCGAACTCTGGAAATAGTATGTAGTTGGTATCGGCAGGAGGAGGAAAGAGACTGGATGTGGGGGATGCAGGAAAGAGCAGAATAAAGTGTAGCTCCAAGACAGCGAACCTGGTTTGATGGGGTGATAGTGATACAACCAACCATGATAGAGAAGTCAGGAGGTGGGGAGGCATTAGAGGGAGGAATTAGTTGGAGCTCAGTCTTGGACATGTTGATCTTTAGGTGGTGAGAGGCCATCCCGGAGGAGATGCCAGATAAATAGTCACTGACTTTTGAAAGGACAGGGGGAGAGAGATCAGGGGTAGAGAGGTAGATCTGAGTGTCATCAGCATAGAGGTGGTAATTAAAACCAAAGCTGTTAATGATTTTTCCCAAGGAGGAGGTGTTGATAGAGAAGAGCAGAGGACCTAGGACAGAGCCTTGGTGTACACCAACTGATAAAGTCATTGAAGAGGAGGAGTTACCCACAAATGATACAGAGAAAGACCTGTTAGACAAATAAGAGTCAATCCAAGAGAGCGCAGTGTCACAGAAACCGAGTGAGCTGAGAGTCTGTAGAAGGATGGGGTGATCGACAGTGTCAAAAGCAGCTGAGAGGTCAAGCAGGATGATTATAGAATACTGGCCGTGGTTTTTAGCCGTTAGGAGGTCATTAGTGACTTTGTCAGTTTCTATTGAGTGTAGGGGACGGAAGCCTGGTTATAGATATCCAGATGTGCCAGGGCCTGCGGACAGGATAAATTCATCACCCGTCATCCCTAGGTCCTCACTCCCAGATTCTCACTTCTAGAATAGGTCCTCTCTTCCAGATGTAAGTGCAGGACAGAACCCGGGCCGCTGGTCCACTGGTCACACAAGCAATCTTCATGCGAGTGCTTGGCATTTCCCGCCCCCCCCTCCATCTGATTATTTTCATGCAGGTTTTAATAGTTACTGTGTCGCTGCGACACTCGGGCGGCCGTATTAATCTCTGCCGCTGTAAAGCCTGAAACGCGTTGGTTTTAAACCTATTTTTGTCCTGCGTCTCTTCCAGCGCTCACTCGTACTCATTTACTTTCCTCTGTCTCTGATTCGCTAGTGGTGGCTGCAAACGACTTAAAGTGGCAAACGACCGGCATGTTCCGGCCCTTCGTGGAGGTCACTATCATCGGGCCTCACCTGAGCGACAAAAAGAGGAAGTTCACCACCAAATCGAAGAGCAACAACTGGGCCCCAAAATACAACGAGACCTTCCACTTGTAAGTGGGTGCTTGGTACGTGTGTGTGTGTGTGCGCATGTTTGTGAGGTACGTGTGTGTGTGTGTGTGCGCATGTTTGTGAGGTACGTGTGTGTGTGTGTGTGCGCGCATGTTTGTGAGGTGTGTGTGTGTGCATGTTTGTAAGGTGTGTGTGTGTGCGCTTGCATGTGCATGTTTGTGAGGTGTGTGCACTTGCATGTTTGTGTGCACGTGACCACACATGCTGGTATGTTTGTGAGTGTGCACGCGCGTACATATTTGGAATGTGTGTATGCATGTTTGTGAGTGAATGTGAGTGTGTAACTTTCCTGGCCGTTACATTTTATCTGTATAGAAACACTCGAGGCTGATCACAGGATCCAACGCATTTCACTGTTTCTCCCGGCTGGACATAACTTGTACACTCTCCCCACAGAGTGTGTGTGTGTTGTGTGTGTGTGTTGTGTGTGTGTGTTGTGTGTGTGTGTTGTGTGTGTGTGTGTTGTGTGTGTGTTGTGTGTGTGTCGTGTGTGTGTGTTGTGTGTGTGTTGTGTGTGTGTCGTGTGTGTGTGTCGTGTGTGTGTGTCGTGTGTGTGTCTCGTGTGTGTGTGTGTGTGTCTTTGTGTGTGTGTGTGTCTCGTGTGTGTGTGTGTGTGTGTGTCTCGTGTGTGTGGGTGTGTCTCGTGTGTGTGGGTGTGTCTCGTGTGTGTGGGTGTGTCTCGTGGGTGTGTCTCGTGTGTGTGGGTGTGTCTCGTGTGTGTGGGTGTGTCTCGTGTGGGTGTGTCTCGTGTGTGTCTCGTGTGTGTCTCGTGTGTGTCTCGTGTGTGTCTCGTGTGTGTCTCGTGTGTGTCTCGTGTGTGTCTCGTGTGTTGTCTGTGTGTGTGTCTCGTGTGTGTGTCTCGTGTGTGTGTCTCGTGTGTGTGTGTCTCGTGTGTGTGTGTGGTGTCTCGTGTGTGTGTGTGTGTCTCGTGTGTGTGTGTGTGTCTCGTGTGTGTGTGTGTGTCTCGTGTGTGTGTGTCTCGTGTGTGTGTGTGTCTCGTGTGTGTGTGTGTGTCTCGTGTGTGTGTGTGTGTCTCGTGTGTGGTGTGTGTCTCGTGTGTGTGTGTGTCTCGTGTGTGTGTGTGGTCCGTGTGTGTGTGTGTGTGTCTGTGTGTGTGTGTCTGTGTCTCGTGTGTGTGTGTGTGTCTCGTGTTGTGTGTGTGTGTGTCTCGTGTGTGTGTGTGTGTCTCGTGTGTGTGTGTGTGTCTCGTGTGTGTGTGTGTCTCGTGTGTGTGGTGTGTGTCTCGTGTGTGTGTGTGTGTCTCGTGTGTGTGGTGTGTCTCGTGGGTGTCTCGTGTGTGTCTCGTGTGTGTCTCGTGTGTGTCTCGTGTGTGTCTCGTGTGTGTCTCGTGTGTGTTCTCGTGTGTGTCTCGTGTGTGTCTCGTGTGTGTCTCGTGTGTGTGTGTGTGTGTGTGTCTCGTGTGTGTGTGTGTGTCTCGTGTGTGTGGGTGTGTCTCGTGTGTGTGGGTGTGTCTCGTGGTGTGTCTCGTGTGTGTCTCGTGTGTGTCTCGTGTGTGTCTCGTGTTGTGTCTCGTGTGTGTGTCTCGTGTGTTGTGTCTCGTGTGTGTGTCTCGTGTGTGTGTGTGTGTCTCGTGTGTGTGTGTGTGTCTCGTGTGTTGTGTGTGTCTCGTGTGTGTGTGTGTCTCGTGTGTGTGTGTGTGTCTCGTTGTGTGTGTGTCTCGTGTGGTGTGTGTCTCGTGTGTGTGTGTTCTCGTGTGTGTGTGTGTCTGTGTGTGTGTGTCTGTGTGTGTGTGTCTCGTGTCTCGTGTGTGTGTGTGTGTGTGTCGTGTGTGTGTGTGTGTGTCTCGTGTGTGTGTGTGCTTGTGTCTCGTGTGTGTGTGTGTCTCGTGTGTGTGGGTGTGTCTCGTGTGTGTGTTGTGTCTCGTGTGTGTGGGTGTGTCTCGTGTGTGTCTCGTGTGTGTCTCGTGTGTGTCTCGTGTGTGTCTCGTGTGTGTCTCGTGTGTGTCTCGTGTGTGTCTCGTGTGTGTGGGTGTGTCTCGTGGGTGTGTCTCTGTGTGTGGGTGTGTCTCGTGTGTGTCTCGTGTGTGTCTCGTGTGTGTCTCGTGTGTGTCTCGTGGTGTCTCGTGTGTGTCTCGTGTGTGTGTGTGTGTGTCTCGTGTGTGTGTGTCTCGTGTGTGTGTGTGTGTCTCGTGTGTGTGTGTGTGTGTGTGTGTCTCGTGTGTGTGTGTGTGTGTCTCGTGTGTGTGTGTGTGTGTGTGTCTCGTGTGTGTGTGTGTGTGTGTGTCTCGTGTGTGTGTGTGTGTCTCGTGTGTGTCTCGTGTGTGTGTGTGTGTGTGTCTCGTGTGTGTGTGTGGGTGTGTCTCGTGTGTGTGGGTGTGTCTCGTGTGTGTGGGTGTGTCTCGTGTGTGTGGGTGTGTCTCGTGGGTGTGTCTCGTGGGTGTGGGTGTGTCTCGTGTGTGTCTCGTGTGTGTCTCGTGTGTGTCTCGTGTGTGTCTCGTGTGTGTCTCGTGTGTGTCTCGTGTGTGTCTCGTGTGTGTGTGTGTCTCGTGTGTGTGGGTGTGTCTCGTGGGTGTGTCTCGTGTGTGTGTGGGTGTGTCTCGTGTGTGTCTCGTGTGTGTCTCGTGTGTGTCTCGTGTGTGTCTCGTGTGTGTCTCGTGTGTGTCTCGTGTGTGTCTCGTGTGTGTCTCGTGGTGTGTCTCGTGGTGTGTCTCGTGGGTGTGTGGTGTGTCTCGTGTGTGTCTCGTGTGTGTCTCGTGTGTGTCTCGTGTGTGTCTCGTGTGTGTCTCGTGTGTGTCTCGTGTGTGTGTGTGTCTCGTGTGTGTGTGTGTGTGTCTCGTGTGTGTGTGTGTCTCGTGTGTGTGTGTGTGTGTCTCGTGTGTGTGTGTGTGTCTCGTGTGTGTGTGTTGTGTGTCTCGTGTGTGTGTGTGTGTGTGTCTCGTGTGTGTGTGTGTGTGTCTCGTGTGTGTGGGTGTGTCTGTCTCGTGTGTGTGTGTGTGTCTCGTGTGTGTGTGTGTGTGTCTCGTGTGTGTGGGTGTGTCTCGTGGGTGTGTCTCGTGTGTGTGGGTGTGTCTCGTGTGTGTCTCGTGTGTGTCTCGTGTGTGTCTCGTGTGTGTCTCGTGGTGTCTCGTGGGTGTCTCGTGTGTGTCTCGTGTGTGTCTCGTGTGTGTCTCGTGTGTGTCTCGTGTGTGTCTCGTGTGTGTCTCGTGTGTGTCTCGTGTGTGTCTCGTGTGTCTCGTGTGTGTCTCGTGTGTGTCTCGTGTGTGTCTCGTGTGTGTCTCGTGTGTGTCTCGTGTGTGTCTCGTGTGTGTCTCGTGTGTGTCTCGTGTGTGTCTCGTGTGTGTCTCGTGTGTGTCGCGTGTGTGTGTGTGTCTCGTGTGTGTGTGTGTGTGTGTGCTATAAACCCTCTTGGCGTGCGAGGCAATCTTTGTGTTGACGCCTTTCTCCTCTGTCTTCGCGGCAGCATTCTGGGTAATGAGGACGGGCCGGAGTGCTACGAGCTGCAGGTCTGCGTGAAGGATTACTGCTTCGCCCGGGAGGATCACGTGTTGGGCATCGCCGTCATACAGCTCCGGGACATCGCCGACAAAGGCAGTTGCGCCTGCTGGTGCCCCCTGGGCCGGCGCATCCACATGGACGACACCGGCCTGACCGCGCTCAGGATCCTGTCGCAAAGGACTAACGACGAGGTGGCGCGCGAGTTCGTCAAACTCAAATCAGAGACGCGCTCCACTGAGGAAGGGAGCTGAGCCGGCCCCGTTCCCGCTCGGTAAGGCGCGACACCACGTGCCAATCGCAGATGATGCCCGATGCACCGTGTGGAAAGCTGGGCTGCTCGTGTACGTAGCGGTGGATTTCCAGCCTGTAAATTATTTATTTATGAGCGAGGTGGTGTGCGGCGCAAATATCCAGCGCTGCGGGACACTGTGAACCTGTCCATAAAAGGCTGGATTGTTTGGGATGACTCCGGGAGACCGGCCTGCGTTATCTCACGGATCTCGTCTTGTGGTGGAGGTGACGCGCGCCGCGTATTGTGATATTTATGCTCCGATATCTGACCTCCTCAACTCCGGCGAGGCTGAAAGACGAGCACAGCGTGCGGCGGGGCAGGATAAATCCCGCGCGGGACTCCCAGCTCCTTTATTTAATCACAATATTCATTTTATAGGATTTTTATTTATAATGAATTTAATATAGAGATAAAACCTGTGGTTCTGACCCGGAGGAGCCGAGCGATCCGAACCTGCCGGTCATTCACCGAGCGGACATTCCCGGCGTTTTTTCAGGAACCCTGAATTTGTCCGCCTGGACCTGCTCTAGGAGGAGTTATCTTCGGGAAAAGGTGAGCAGGAGGGACGGTGTGTCCTCGTTCAGGCGGCGGGTCCTCTCCATGTGCCATGCCGCGTGCGTACACGTAGCTTTGTGTGTGTGTTTTGTGCCGTCGGACGGACGCGCCGCACCGCTGTGAAGATGTTTTTTGCACTATTCGAGGCTTCGTTTCTGTCCCGGGTTTTGGAGTCGGATTCTCTGGAGAAAAGGAAGAACAATCGTTTGTGTGATTTTAATGTGAGCGGATTCCTCCACCATATGTGATCCTCACCCCTGTGCCATTCTCCCACCGCTCCCTGGACTTTATCACCTCGAAATATGACCTTCACCGCTTCCTGAGAAGCTCCCTGTGCTGCCAAACCCGCAGGGGTCAACAGGACTCTTTCTCTTAGTACAGGAGACCTGCACTGGTCAACCTGGCCCTGTTCCATGGAAATGTGTCCTGCATGGGTCAATGTCACCTCTTCTATGGTATGTGTGGTCTGCTCAGGTCAATATGTCCCTCTTCTACAGTATGTGTGTCCTTGATGGGTCATTGTTACCCTCTCATATGGTATGTGTGACCTGCACGGGTTTATGTGACTCTCTCCTATGGTATGTATGACCTGAATAGATCAGTGTAACCCTCTCCTATGGTATGTGTGACCTGAATAGATCGATATGACCCTCTCCTATGGTATGTGTGACCTGCACGGGTTTATGTGACTCTTTCCTATGGTATGTATGACCTGAATAGATCAGTGTAACCCTCTCCTATGGTATGTGTGACCTGCATAGATCGATATGACCCTCTCCTATGGTATGTGTGACCTGCATAGATCAATATGACCCTTTTCTATGGTATGTGTAACCTGCAGGGGTCGATGTGGCTCCATCTTTTGGTCAAAAACCCATGCTGTTCACTGTGACCTTTTCGATGGTATAAACAGGTGATTGCTCAGCTTGACCCTCCACATCTACACGGCGTCACCCTCTGGTCTGGCTGGGCATTATGGGTAATTAAAGCCTATGAGGATTTGTGTGTACCGGCCCGGTGAGGGTATCCCCAGCCTCCAGTATCAGCCACGGCACTTTGCAGGGTGACATTCCACCAGGTCGTTCCTTCTGAAACGCAGCTGTGCGCATTGTGCGAGTGCAACACATCTTCTAGATTTTTATGGTACGTGCCATCGTCTGACCCTTAATAAACATGTAACAGCCCGGTGTGTTGTCTGATTTCACGGCTTCGTTTTCTCTCCAGGGAGGCGGAGTTACCTGACACTGTTATGTTTTCTTTCCATTTGCTAAAAGTCATGAAATACAGTGTGTTATCAGATTATAGACATCGATCCCCAAAAAAGCCCCCAACACCCCAAAGAAACCAGAAGGGGACGGTGAGTCGTCCATGACAATGAGATCAGAGCTCAGCAGAAGACACATGGGCCTTCACTGGTCTCTGGCTCTTCATGGAGACCTCGAGTCCCAAAAATCAATATTGTCAGGGAAAAAAACGGTGTTGACAGGTAAGCGTGTTTCCAGATTGATATGATGCCAGTGACCCGCAGCGGCACCTGAGCAGACACTTTGCGGCGCTGTCCAGCACTCTTTATGCAGGAGGCATCGTAGCCTGCAATCTCGGTGGAATGAAACGTGGCACGCGGTGCGTCATCAATGTGTCGCTGCCGTGGAATGTCTGGAGGGCATCCGGGATGAGACTGTGGAGGGGCACGATGTAAACGAGTGACTGTGCCATGCAGCGCTTACCATTGGCGAGTCGCGCCGCGCGGCCAGCTTTATAAAGAGCGCGGGTTTTAAAACCAGAAGAGACTATTTTAGAGAATAGCAAATAGTGTAGAGCAGCTGCACATGCTGGCGCCGCTGCGGCGTGAAGCCAAACTCACCGAGGTTTGTTCACATGAATGACTTGCTGCTGTTTGAAATGAGATTCCAGGATCAAACAACGGTAGCAGCGCTTTTATTTTTTTTTATCAAATTTTGACGATTTTCACCCCAATTCAAACTTTACATCTGACCCTAATTCTTCTAACCCTAGCCTTAGATCTAGCCTTAATTCTAACCCTAGCCTTAATTCTAACCCTAAATCTAGCCCAGATTCTAACCCTAACCTTAAATCTAGCCCAGATTCTAACACTGACCCTAAATCTAGCCCAGATTCTAGCACTGACCCTAAATCTAGCCCAGATTCTTGCACTGACCCTAAATCTATCCCAGATTCTTGCACTGACCCTAAATCTAAACCCTGGTCGTGATTCTAACACTGACCCTAAATCTAAACCCTGGTCGTGATTCGAACACTGACCCTAAATCTAAACCCTGGTCGTGATTCGAACACTGACCCTAAATCTAAACCCTGGTCGTGATTCGAACACTGACCCTAAATCTAAACCCTGGTCGTGATTCGAACGCTGACCCTAAATCTAAACCCTGGTCGTGATTCGAACGCTGACCCTAAATCTAAACCCTGGTCGTGATTCGAACGCTGACCCTAAATCTAAACCCTGGTCGTGATTCGAACGCTGACCCTAAATCTAAACCCTGGTCGTGATTCGAACGCTGACCCTAAATCTAAACCCTGGTCGTGATTCGAACGCTGACCCTAAATCTAAACCCTGGTCGTGATTCGAACGCTGACCCTAAATCTAAACCCTGGTCGTGATTCGAACGCTGACCCTAAATCTAAACCCTGGTCGTGATTCGAACGCTGACCCTAAATCTAAACCCTGGTCGTGATTCGAACGCTGACCCTAAATCTAAACCCTGGTCGTGATTCGAACGCTGACCCTAAATCTAAACCCTGGTCGTGATTCGAACGCTGACCCTAAATCTAAACCCTGGTCGTGATTCGAACGCTGTCCCTAAATCTAAACCCTGGTCGTGATTCGAACGCTGACCCTAAATCTAAACCCTGGTCGTGATTCGAACGCTGACCCTAAATCTAAACCCTGGTCGTGATTCGAACGCTGACCCTAAATCTAAACCCTGGTCGTGATTCGAACGCTGACCCTAAATCTAAACCCTGGTCGTGATTCGAACGCTGACCCTAAATCTAAACCCTGGTCGTGATTCGAACGCTGACCCTAATCTAAACCCTGGTCGTGATTCGAACGCTGACCCTAAATCTAAACCCTGGTCGTGATTCGAACGCTGACCCTAAATCTAAACCCTGGTCGTGATTCGAACGCTGACCCTAAATCTAAACCCTGGTCGTGATTCGAACGCTGACCCTAAATCTAAACCCTGGTCGTGATTCGAACGCTGACCCTAAATCTAAACCCTGGTCGTGATTCGAACGCTGACCCTAAATCTAAACCCTGGTCGTGATTCGAACGCTGACCCTAAATCTAAACCCTGGTCGTGATTCGAACGCTGACCCTAAATCTAAACCCTGGTCGTGATTCGAACACTGACCCTAAATCTAAACCCTGGTCGTGATTCGAACGCTGACCCTAAATCTAAACCCTGGTCGTGATTCGAACGCTGACCCTAAATCTAAACCTGGTCGTGATTCGAACACTGACCCTAAATCTACCCTGGTCGTGATTCGAACGCTGACCCTAAATCTAAACCCTGGTCGTGATCGAACGCTGACCCTAAATCTAAACCTGGTCGTGATTCGAACGCTGACCCTAAATCTAAACCCTGGTCGTGATTCGAACGCTGACCCTAAATCTAAACCCTGGTCGTGATTCGAACGCTGACCCTAAATCTAAACCCTGGTCGTGATTCGAACGCTGACCCTAAATCTAAACCCTGGTCGTGATTCGAACGCTGACCCTAAATCTAAACCCTGGTCGTGATTCGAACGCTGACCCTAAATCTAAACCCTGGTCGTGATTCGAACGCTGACCCTAAATCTAAACCCTGGTCGTGATTCGAACGCTGACCCTAAATCTAAACCCTGGTCGTGATTCGAACGCTGACCCTAAATCTAAACCCTGGTCGTGATTCGAACGCTGACCCTAAATCTAAACCCTGGTCGTGATTCGAACGCTGACCCTAAATCTAAAACCCTGTCGTGATTCGAACGCTGACCCTAAATCTAAACCCTGGTCGTGATTCGAACGCTGACCCAAATCTAAACCCTGGTCGTGATTCGAACGCTGACCCTAAATCTAAACCCTGGTCGTGATTCGAACGCTGACCCTAAATCTAAACCCTGGTCGTGATCGAACGCTGACCCTAAATCTAAACCCTGGTCGTGATTCGAACGCTGACCCTAAATCTAAACCCTGGTCGTGATTCGAACGCTGACCCTAAATCTAAACCCTGGTCGTGATTCGAACGCTGACCCTAAATCTAAACCCTGGTCGTGATTCGAACGCTGACCCTAAATCTAAACCCTGGTCGTGATTCGAACGCTGACCCTAAATCTAAACCCTGGTCGTGATCGAACGCTGACCCTAAATCTAAACCCTGGTCGTGATTCGAACGCTGACCCTAAATCTAACCCTGGTCGTTGATTCGAACGCTGACCCTAAATCTAAACCCTGGTCGTGATTCGAACGCTGACCCTAAATCTAAACCCTGGTCGTGATTCGAACGCTGACCCTAAATCTAAACCCTGGTCGTGATTCGAACTCTGACCCTAAATCTAAACCCTGGTCGTGATTCGAACACTGACCCTAAATCTAAACCCTGGTCGTGATTCGAACACTGACCCTAAATCTAAACCCTGGTCGTGATTCGAACACTGACCCTAAATCTAAACCCTGGTCGTGATTCGAACACTGACCCTAAATCTAAACCCTGGTCGTGATTCGAACACTGACCCTAAATCTAAACCCTGGTCGTGATTCGAACACTGACCCTAAATCTAAACCCTGGTCGTGATTCGAACACTGACCCTAAATCTAAACCCTGGTCGTGATTCGAACACTGACCCTAAATCTAAACCCTGGTCGTGATTCGAACACTGACCCTAAATCTAAACCCTGGTCGTGATTCGAACACTGACCCTAAATCTAAACCCTGGTCGTGATTCGAACACTGACCCTAAATCTAAACCCTGGTCGTGATTCGAACACTGACCCTAAATCTAAACCCTGGTCGTGATTCGAACACATAACCTGTTTCTATCCCTAAATCTCTGCTTAAGGTTTGGGTTAGAATTCAGGATAGATTGCGGTTTTAAATGAAAATTAAGGCTAGGGTTAATTCCAACCCTGAACCCAGATCTATCCCTGACTTTGAATCTCTTTGAATAAACCTGTAAGATTAAAAAGTTACCGCACGTTCGGTGACTTTTCGTTCTCTTCAATTCGGTTCATTTTGCCGATCCCATTTCGGTGACCCTGCGGTGTATTCAGCAAGCACCACAGGGCCCCTGAATTGCAGGGAAAAGCTACCGGAAACCCGACGAAAATGAACCGCAAAACCCACCGAATGCACGCCGAAAAACCCCAAAAAGATCTGGATTAACCCGTCTAAAAGCCTGAGCAGGAGCCGAACACACACAGCGAAGCGACCGCAGAAGAGGCAGTGAATAAATTAGCAAAACAGTTTGTGTGAATCTGTGAAAATGAAACTCTGTTTGCAAAGAAACTACTGAGCGAAAATGTCTGAAATTTGCATATGAGGTCCAGGGAATGATAATAAAGAGGGCTGTTACAGAAAAACTAAGTAAACTTAAAAAAAAAAAAAGACTTAAAAAAAATAATTCAGAAATGCTTAAAATATCCTAAAACAAAGAGACTTTTTACTGCAGAATTTTATAATGAACGGTTTTAGATATTGAGTTAAAACGGGAATATTTTTAACATTGAAGCCTATGGGATTCTCCTGAATAAATTTGCCGAATTAAACCACCGAATGGCAGGGCATTAGGGGAACCTTTCACTGCTGGTTTGTGTTCTCTGAATAGCCGAAGCAGTGTTTCTCTATGGGGATTTCACTGCCCTCGAACAGGCACCGAACAGGCACCGTATGTGCAGGCAATTCACCAGGATTTGGCGAATTGCCTGCTCTCTGGATAGCCGAATGGCCAGGAAAGGCAACCGAACGCTGAATTTCAGCAGTTACCTTTCTCCAGCAATTCGGATCTCTTTGGATAACCCTGATAGGCTTGAAGTTAGAATTAAGATTATTTTAGGATTGAGGGTATGGGTTAGAATAAAGGCTAACCTAAATCTAGCCGCAGCTCTGACTCTGACCCCGACTCCTCTTTACTAAACCCTTCTAAACAGCAGTTTGAATAAACTTTATTATCACTTGACACGACGCAGTGCCGCTGTTTGAAGCTACTCTCTGTTATATTATATTGAGCTCCTCAACGTGTTTTTTTTCTCTGCGGGTAATAGTTGCCCACGTGGTACACCTTGGTGAAGGTTGTGGTGAGGCCCCAGCGCTGTGTCCTGCACATGGAGCTGTACAGGAGCCCATGATCATTGGAGGGTGAGAGGTCGCCTGCTTCTTTTGCCTGAAACTGAGATTCGATTGGGAGCGTGCGATCCCTTTTATAAGCGCGCAGCGCCTGGAACGTGAAACGAGCGCAGATAACGCATTGTTATCCCAGCAACTATCAGTCCTGAGCAGGTGCCTGGAAAGGGCAGAGGACAAAGTGTATAATAACCTGATAGTGAGCCGCGCAGTCACTGAGTGTAAATAAACCACTTACAAACCACGATTAGGACGCGGGATCAACGCCTAATATCAGGCCTGTCAAACTCCGGCCCCCAAATTACAACTCCCATGATTCCCTGCCCATCTATTGCATTGAAAGCAGGCTGGGAATTGTAGGTATCAACATGTGGAGGGTCTGGAGATTCACAGCCCTGGTCTGTATAATGTCAGACTGTCCAGTGTTGATCTGAGCCCTCGCGCTCCGTGTCCCGGGATCTGAGCGGCACGAGGCCACCGGTGGAAATTACAATAAAGTCTCGACCCCTTTAGGTTTGTTTGTCGGATCTCCGGACGTTTAGCAGAGCGGCCGCGGCGAAACATTTTAACAGTGAGAAGTGTAACGAAGCATCGTGGGGGCGGTACCTCTCCCAGCCAGGGAGCCAATCAACATGCAGAGTCCTCATACCCCGCCCCCGAGGAATACATGTAGAGTCTGATCTATGATTCCCCTTTCAACACTCATCCATTCGGCTCGGCGACCTTTTACGTCTTTGCCTAAATTAAGGAAAAGTGATACAAAGACCTAAAGGTAATACAAGCTGGTGAAGAACACTCGCACGCACACCACTTCTTTAGACCCGGCCTTTGCACCTGCCGAGATCTCGCTGGGTATCTAGAAATAGAATCCCCTTTCCTGTGCCCACGGCCCATGTGTGAGAGGCGAAGATGCTCCACGACACACCCGCGTGACTGACAAGTGGTGGGGTGTATAGCGGTAGCTGCTTCGTATAACGGAGCCGTAACTGTCAGAGCAAAGGTGCCACCATGCAGCCCACCCTCACCGCTCCCTGGTCTGCGGCTTATGGCAGTGGTGGGTTCCTGCCCGCAATATCTGACTGCTAGACGTTCACGCACCCCAAGTCCTTTGTAAGCACAAGATTCCTCAACCAAAACAAGTATCTACTCTCCTCCTCCAGCCCCTGTGACACTTTTCAACCAAAATCCTCATTTCTCACCTTATAAATTAACCCATTGAGCCTTAAAACGTTCTTGCTCTAAAAAAAAAATACGGGCGCCAGTAGAGATGGGAAGGCCTGGAAAGAAAAAGAAAAATTGGGGAAAAACACATTTTTTCTAATTTTTTTTCCCCAAAGCCATTTTTTTTTTTTTACAGGTGCATTCTGTATGTAGTCACTGTGTTACATGTTTACAGGTGCATTCCGTATTGAAGTATGTTAGTAAGGAGCTCGAGTGACTTTAGACTGGGGGAAGATTTGATGGTGTCTGGGAGGTTATTCCATATTTGTGGTGCTCTGTAGGAAAATGAGGATCGAGACACTTTGTTTTTGTATTGCGGTATTGCAAGTAAGGTGCAGGTCCCGGATCTGAGGTTATAGGATGCGGGAACTGCTGGAGGAAGCAGTCTATTCAGGTAGGGTGGCAGCTTCCCAGAAAGACTCTTAAACACCAGGTTGGAAAGGTGAAGAGTGCGTCTAGATTCCAGCGACGGCCAGTTTAGCTCTTTTAACATGTCACAATGGTGGGTCATGTAGTTACATTGTAGCACAAAGTGGTAGAATGAGTTCTACAATGTAGTAAGTTTATGAAGGTGTGTTTGCGGGGCGGCTGCATACATTACATCTCTGTATTCAATAGCCGGCATAAGCATTTGTTGTACAATCTGCTTTCTTACCGCGGGGCTCAGGCAGGATTTGTTTCTGTACAGGGCACCTAGTTTGGGGTAGAGTTTAGATGAGTTTTTCGATGTGGGGCCAAAGGATAGATTTGGGTCTAACCACATACCTAGATATTTGAGAGCAGTGACTGTAGTCAGCGTGCCATTTGATTTTGTCCCCACACATAGATGGGGTGTTTGCAATTTGTGTAGTTTAGGTGCTGTTCCAAAGAGCATTGTTAGTTTTGTCAGTATTTAGAAAAAGTTTGTTATCTTTGATCCACTTTTCTTCCTCTGTGAATTGTTCTTGCAGCACGGCCTCCAGCTGTAGGAGATCTGGTTTGCTGGTATAGATTACAGTGTCGTCTGCGTACATGTGTACAGTTGAGGCTTTGCAGACGTTGGGCAGATCATTTATGAATATTGTGAATAGCAGGGGGCCAAGTATCGAGCCTTGGGGTACACTGCAAGTGACTGGGAGGGAGGAGCTGTCAGAAATAGACACATATTGCGAATGATCAGATACATATGATTGAAACCAGGTTAGCGTGCGATCACCAATACCAGAGTTCTTAAGTTTTTGTAATAAGATGCCATGGTCTACTGTGTCAAAGGCCTTGGCAAAATCAAGGAAGATGCTCCAGTTAGGTCTCCTTGTTCCATGCCAGCCTGGATATCAAAATCCTGGAATACGTCTCCATGCAATACTCCGACAACAAAATATACATGTCAGCCTCTAGGGGGCACTACAGGGAAAAGACTTCAGTTTGGCATGATTGTGAGCTCAATCTTGTACCTCCTTACAGTGCTTGTTGTGATCCAGTTGATGATCGTGTAGTGCTCACCCCCAGAGCAGCCGCTGAATAAACCTCGGGATAGTCTCACCGCACTAGGAATTACTATACACCAGCACTGTTGTGGATTTTCTAGTTTTGAATACTTTACTGAAGAATAAAGCGTCATATAATATACATGCGCGTTGAAGGAATTTACAGGATGCATGACGCGGGAAAAACACGCGGCGGAAAAGAAACCGTTAACCCCCTCAGTTCTGGAGTGTACGTCCCGTGAAATAACTCAAAACATATATATACCGTATTTTTCGCTCCATAAGACGCACCTGACCATAAGACGCACCTAGTTTTTAGAGGAGGAAAACCGGAAAATAAATATTCTGAATGAAATAGTGTAAAAATGGATATTGCCCCAGCTCGTGGATATGCCTTAGCTCACACATGGATTTGCCCCAGCCAGCTCTCACATGGATTTGCCCCAGCCAGCTCACACATGGATTTGCCCCATCAGCTCTCACATGGATTTGCCCCATCAGCTCTCACATGGATTTGCCCCAGCCAGCTCTCACATGGATTTGCCCCAGCCAGCTCTCACATGGATTTGCCCCATCAGCTCTCACATGGATTTGCCCCAGCCAGCTCACACATGGATTTGCCCCAGCCAGCTCTCACATGGATAATGCCCCAGCTCACATATGGATATGGCCCAGCAGCTCGTGGATGTGCCTCCGCTCACCTGCCGCCGCCGCGTTCGTCTCCCTCTGAGCATGCGTCTGGCGGCAGGAAGCTTGGGCACTCGCCTGGGGAGCCACGTGACCGCGATCTCCGAGATCGCGGTCACGTGGCTCCCCCAGGCGAGTGCCCAAGCTTCCTGCCGCCAGACGCATGCTCAGAGGGAGACGAACGCGCGGCGGCAGGTGAGCGGAGGCACATCCACGAGCTGCTGGGCCATATTCGCTCCATAAGACGCACCCACTTTTCCCCCCACTTTTTGGGGGGAAAAAAGTGCGTCTTATGGAGTGAAAAATACGGTATATATATATGGTATCTAGGGTACCCGGGTACTGTGTTCAACTGGCCAGTGAACGAAAAGAGCAATTTTCGACTAGTCGCCGTTGGGGCCCTGTGAATTGAAGCAATACAACAAGTGTGCATTTTCGTTTCGGAACCGTGGGCCTGGAGGCCTCTCACCCATCCGTCGAACGAACTGTCCAGCACTCGATGCCTCGATCAAAGGATCTTTCTCCGCGTTGAACTGGGACTCTGTGCCAATGAATCTGCTCCCCACTTGCCGAATCTCCGCAACTGGAACAAACGATCCGCCGCCTGCACTCCCGATCGATCGTCGCGGCCTCCTAACTCGAGGTCCTGCCGGAACCAGCTTGTCCTCCAAATCTCTCAGCGCTGAGTATGTAGGTCACAGCACGATCTCTGTCCCGATCTCCAGCACGAATAAAGCAGCGTCCGCACTCCGGCCTGGTTGTGATCTGTGACAGCTCCAACGTGCATCCTACACCTCTCGTTGCTCCGCTTACACTCCCCGTGCCAAACACAAGGCTGCTGATGTATATCCTCCGCTTATTGACCCCACTTCCTGTCCTCACGCAAAGGGTGCTGGGAGACGAAGTCCACTTTGTCCAGCATAGTGCTGGAGACATTGTGGACTATCTCCCTCTAGTGGCAGCCATAGTCCAGTACACCAAAGCACATTTTTAAGGCAGCACTACAATAGTTTCTGTCGTCTCAGACCTTAATTGACAGGGAAGAGGTTACATTTGTCCCTATTTGATCCCTGTTAATGTTCTCTCCAGTACAATCTGGGATTCGGCAAACTATATCCCTCCTGCAACATGGCGGCAACTCGACCTCGGACACCTATTGCATCTCGCTTCCTGCAGATTCTGCATTTTCTGCTGCTGTGAGAGAATCTGCTCTATGTTTACTAATATTCAAACCAAATCAAGAAACAAACTAACCCGTGAAAGGGGAGAAACTCTTGTTTCAATCCGTGCAAACCTTATGTTTTTAGAAGTCAATGAGAAAAATGACAAATATGGAGGAAAAAGAAACAGAAAATGATAGATCAGAAAATGAGGTTAAATTGCATGTATTGTATCTGTTGTGTCTTTTGTTTCCTTTTCTCTATTTTCTTAAAGCACCGCTCGAAACTTAAACCTCAACATGGAGCTTAAATATTGATGTATCCAGATCCTACAGACACAAATAATGCGGTTACTTCCTTTTGCTATTGGTGCTAAGAGGAAATTTGATATTGAAATATCTATGTTTTTATGTTGATGGTTTCTTGCTTTTATTGCTGCTCTTCAGGAATCAGAGGGCTGCTCACTTGTTCTCATACGATCACATACAGTCTTTGCTTTGTTTTTCCATTTGAAACAAAAGAGAAAATTCTAAAAAGCAAATTCAAGTTACTAAATAAACTGCACTTTTATTTCACGTGAAACAATTTAACCCCTTCACTGCTGAGCCATTTTACGTCTTAAAGAAACACATTTTTATTTTGTTATTTTTTTCCTTTATTTTAAACATGGTTATGTTTGATAGCATTGGAAAGGCCATGCACTGGCCTTTATAATGATACCAAATATGACCCTGCTAGCTGCCAACAGTCGGAGATAGGCTTTAAAAAGTTCTGGAAATTTTACATCTCTAGGCGCCAGCCCTGACTGCGGGTTCTGATGCCAGCCGCTCAATACTGGCTGAGGGTGATTGGCGTTACTGTTAGCGGACCTTGAATAGCCCCCCCCCCCAATATCCTAAAGCACCACAACCACGTTACCAAATGTGGTCATTGTACTGACAGGCACGAGATAGCTCGGCAGGGTCGTGGCGGGGGATAATGTCACCCGTGGTGTGGGGTGGCTTTTAACGTGGCGTATAATCCTGCCATGTGTGTGTGCTCAGTCACTCATACAATCCATGTACCCAGAAACCCCCTGGAATAACCTCCCTCCACCATAAACGTCTCCTCGTGCCGTGTTTTATGGAGTCCCCGGATGCTGAGGCATGTGCTAAAACAGGACTGTCTCACCAGAGCCGAGGCTGTTAGAAGGTGCAGGACACAAACCTCACTTTAGGATTTTTTTTTCTTTTTAGCCATATAGTTACAGAAACACATTTTTCTAAAGCGCTAACAAGTTCCGTAGCGCTGTACAATGGGTGAGACAAAATAACAATATACATACAAGTTAAACACACAGAACATGAGGAGAGGGGACCCTGCTGCAGAGCTTACAATCTAAGAGGAGAGGGGACCCTGCTCCAGAGCTTACAATCTAAGAGAGGGGACCCTGCCCCAGAGCTTACAATCTAAGAGGAGAGGGGACCCTGCTCCAGAGCTTACAATCTAAGAGGAGAGGGGACCCTGCTCCAGAGCTTACAATCTAAGAGGAGAGAGGACCCTGCTCCAGAGTTTACAATCTAAGAGGAGAGGGGACCCTGCTCCAGAGCTTACAATCTAAGAGGAGAGAGGACCCTGCTCCAGAGCTTACAATCTAAGAGGAGAGGGGACCCTGCCCCAGAGCTTACAATCTAAGAGGAGAGGAGACCCTGCTCCAGAGCTTACAATCTAAGAGGAGAGGAGACACTGCTCCAGAGCTTACAATCTAAGAGGAGAGGAGACCCTGCTCCAGAGCTTACAATCTAAGAGGAGAGGAGACCCTGCTTCAGAGTTTACAATCTAAGAGGAGAGGAGACCCTGCCACAGAGCTTACACTCTAAGAGGAGAGGGGACCCTGCTCCAGAGTTTACAATCTAAGAGGAGAGGGGACCCTGCCCCAGAGCTTACACTCTAAGAGGAGAGGAGACCCTGCTCCAGAGCTTAGATATAGATTTTAAGAGAGATAATGGTAAGATAATATGGAGCTCCAGGACATACAGAGTCTGATTGGTGGGAGATGTAGACGTTACGGGATGTAAGGTTGGGGTTTTTTGTAATCAATATATATATATATTTTTTAAATTTTTTGGACGGAATGAATGTCTGTGTGTGTTTATATGCTCGTGTTCATTTTATAAGTGGAATTCCTGGCCCCGGGAATCCTCTCTTAATGAGATTTGGGTCTCGCCGGCCCCTGTCGCTGCTCCGAGACGCAGCGGGAGGCTGACAGGTGGAGGAACCTGCCCGGCATGTTCCTGAACGCTGTTGTGAGTCTCCTTGGAGAAGCAGATTAAGGGAGGTTTTAGAGACGTGCTTCTATCCGGGGTGACTTTGCTTGCCTGAAGGGGTTAACAGCATGTTCGGTGGCATCTGCGCCCACTGCGTGCCCACCATATGGTTTCTCGCCATCCGCAGGTGTAATTCAATACCTGTTGTAAAAGTGCGAGTCCAAAGGCCGGCTTCCTTTATTTACTCTGTCCAACCCTGCCCCGTCCCCGAGCTGTACAGAGTGCCTGCTCCGCGCCGCTGCCACCATCGCCGCCACACGTCCCCCGGAGGCTGTGAATTCTGAGGCCAGATCAAGAGCATTCCTGCTTTCTGCGAATAAGAAACCTGCGCCGGACGCCAAATCCCCAGGTAAGATTTAATCCCAATTACTTCACCGCTGATCCCCCAGGTTTGATATAAACCCTGTTATTACACCCGAGAGACCCCAGCTGTGATATAACCTGCTGAGCCTCCTGGGGGCTATAAACGGGGTTATTACACAGTGGAGACCCCCAGGTGTGATACAAACCCAGGTATTTCACCGCCGGTCACCCAGGTGTGTGATACAAACATGGTTATTTCACTGTCAAGCCCTGGGGTGGCCTATGAATATGCTTATTTCTCCACCAAGCCCCCAGGTGTGCTATATATATGATTATTTCATTGCCCAGCCCCCAGATATTCTATAAACATGATTATTTCACCGCCGAGCCTCCAGGTGTCCTATACATGTAGTTATTTAACTGCTGAGACCCTCGAAGTTCCATAAACACAATTATTTTACGGCTGAGCGGTCAAGTGTTCTATAAACTTGGCTATTTCCCCACCAGACTCCAGGTGTGCTGTGAACCTGGTTATTATATGGCCGATCCCCCAGCTATATAAACTGATCCACCTCATTGTCAAGCCACCACGTGTAATACAAAATCTGTTATTTCACCGCTGCGACCCCAGGTATGATATAAAGTAACCCAGATAATATAAAGCTAAGCAATCGGGTAGGATATTAACACCCCTGGTGGTACCACCACTGAGTTGTGTAATAACTGTGTTTAGATCATAAATGGGAGCTGAGCTCCCAGGTACGGTATAAACCTACTTACTGAATTACTGAGCTCCCAGCTATAGTATAAATCTACTTATTGCATCTCTGAGCCCACAGCTATCTCATAAACCGACTTATTGCATCACTGAGCCTACAGGTATCGTATAAACCTACTTATTGCATCACTGAGCCCACAGGTATCGTAAAACCTACTTATAGCATCACTGAGCCCACAGGTATCGTATAAACTTACTTATTGCATCACTGAGCCCACAGGTATCATATAAACCTACTTACTAAATAGCTGAGCCCCCAGGTAAGATAAAAAAAAAAACAGTTAATATCTGGCACCAAGTAAGATATTACTCCACTTATTACACCGCTGAGCCCCCAGGTAAGATATAAACCCCGTTAATACACAGCCGAGCTCACAGGTAAGATATTACCCCAGTTAATACACAGCCGAGCTCACAGGTAAGATATTACCCCACTTATTACACAGATGAGCCCCCAGATAAGATATAAACCCAGTTAATACACAGCCGAGCTCACAGGTAAGATATTACCCCACTTATTACACAGATGACCCGGCAGATTAGATATAAACCCAATTATTACACCGCTGAGCCCCCAGGTAAGATATTACCCCACTTATTACACCGACAGACCCCCAGGTAAGATATTACCCTAGGTAAGCTAGTACCCCAGTTATTACACCGCTGAGCCCCCCAGATAAGATATAAACCCATGTATCCCACTGCTGAGCCTCCATATAACTTCTAAAACCAGTAATTTACCCAACTGAACCTCCAAGTATGATATAAACCAGAGCTGTCAAACTCTGGCGCCCAGATGTTTCTGAACTACAACTCCCATGATTCTCTGGCACCTATTGCATTAATAGAATTCTAGGAATTGTAGACTAAACATCTTTGGGGCCGTGAGTTTGACACCCCTGCTAAAAGCCCTGTTACCTCGATGCTTAATTCCCATGTAAGACATAAATCCAGTAACTATACCCCTGAGCTCCCAGATATATTATCCCAATTATTACACCACTGAGCTCAGATATATTATCCCAATTATTACACCACTGAGCTCAGATATATTATCCCCATTATTACACCCCTGGGCTCCCACATATATTATCCCCATTATTACACCAATGAGCTCCCAGATATATTATCCCCATTATTACACCAATGAGCTCCCAGATATATTATCCCCATTATTGCACACCTGAGCTCCCAGATATATTATCCCCATTATTACACCACTGAGCTCCCAGATATATTATCCCCATTATTACACCCCTGAGCTCCCAGATATATTATTCCCATTATTACACTGAGCTCCCATATATATTATCCCCATTATAACACTACTGAGCTCCCAAATATCCCCATTATTACACCACTGAGCTCCCAGATATATTATCCCCATTTATTATTATTATTATTCTTTATTTATAAAGCGCCAGCATATTCCGCAGCGCTGTACAATAAGCACAGTATAGACAGGGTTACAATACATTGAACAACATTTGACAAACAGTACAGGAGGAGATGAGGGCCCTATTCCCGTAGGAACTCACAATCTGGGAGGGTTGGGGTTGGAAACAGGAGGAGAGGGCTGTAAGGTGAGAGTGATTGATGGTTGCGTCAGTGAGTTGGGTGGTAGGCTTCCCTAAATAGGAACGTTTTAAGGGAGCGTTTGAAGGAAGAGAAGTTAGGGGAAAGTCTGACAGTACGAGGGAGAGCGTTCCAGAGGATGGGGGCTGCGCGTGAGAAATCCTGCAGTGTATCATGGGAAGAGGTGATGCGGGGAGAAGCTAGGTGCAGGTCGCTGTTTGACCTTAGGGAGCGGGCTGGGGTGTATTTGGTGATTAGTGAGGACAGGTAGTGGGGCGCTGAGTTAGTGAGGGTTTTGTAGGTAAGGATAAGGATTTTGAACTTAATTCTGCAGTGGATGGGGAGCCAGTGAAGGGACTCGCAGAGGGGAGCGGCAGAGACAGAGCGGCGGGTGAGGTGAATTAGCCTGGCGGAGGCGTTCAGGATGGATTGTAGGGGGGAGAGGCGGGACAGAGGGAGGCCAGATAAGAGATTATTGCAATAGTCAAGTCGGGAGATTACCAGGGCGTGTATGAGTTGTTAATACCATTATTACACCCCGAGCTCCCATATATATTATCCCCATTATTACACCACTGAGCTCCCAAATATATTATCCCCATTATTATACCCCGAGCTCCCAGATATATTATCCACATTATTACACGCCTGAGCTCCCAGATATATTATCCACATTATTACACGCCTATGCTCCCAGATATGTTATCCACATTATTACACCCCTAGAGCTCTTGGATATATTATCCCCATTATTACTCCACTGAGCTCCCAGAAATATCCCATTACACCCCTGAGCTCCCAGATATATTATCCACATTATTACACCCCTGAGCTCCCAGATATATTATCCACATTATTACACGCCTGAGCTCCCAGATATATTATCCACATTATTACACGCCTAGAGCTCTCGGATATATTATCCCCAGTATTACCCCACTGAGCACCCAGATGTATTATCCCCATTATTACACCACTGAGCTCCCAGATATATTATCCCCATTATTACACCACTGAGCTTCCGGATATATTATCCCCATTATTACACCACTGAGCTCCCAGACATATTATCCCCATTATTACACCACTGAGATCCCAGATATATTATCCCCATTATTACACCACTGAGCTCCCGGATATATTATCCCCATTATTACTTACTCCACTGAGCTCCCAGATATATTATCCCCATTATTACACCACTGAGCTCCCAGACATATTATCCCCATTATTACACCACTGAGATCCCAGATATATTATCCCCATTATTACACCACTGAGCTCCTGGATAAATTATCGCCATTATATATAATCCCCATTATTACACCACTAGAGCTCTGATATATTATCCCCATTATTACACTACTGAGATCCCAGATATATTATCCCCATTATTACACCACTGAGCTCCTGGATATATTATCGCCATTATATATTATCCCCATTATTACACCACTAGAGCTCTGATATATTATCCCCAAACCAAGTTCGCTGTCTTGGAGTTACACTTGACTCTGCTCTTTCCTTCATCCCCCACATCAAGTCTCTTTCCTCCTCCTGCCGATACCAACTGCGTAATATTTACAGAATTCGGCCATTTCTTACCGCTGTCGCCACAAAACAACTCATACACGCCCTGGTAATCTCCCGACTCGACTATTGCAATAATCTCTTATCTGGCCTCCCTCTGTCCCGCCTCTCCCCCCTACAATCCATCCTGAACGCCTCCGCCAGGCTAATTCACCTCACCCGCCACTCTGTCTCTGCCGCTCCCCTCTGCGAGTCCCTTCACTGGCTCCCCATCCACTGCAGAATTAAGTTCAAAATCCTTATCCTTACCTACAAAACCCTCACTAACTCAGCGCCCCACTACCTGTCTTCACTAATCACCAAATACACCCCAGCCCGCTCCCTAAGGTCAAACAGTGACCTGCGCCTAGCTTCTCCCCGCATCACCTCTTCCCATGATAGACTGCAGGATTTCTCACGCGCAGCCCCCACTCTCTGGAACGCTCTCCCTCGTGCTGTCAGACTTTCCCCTAACTTCTCTTCCTTCAAACGCTCCCTGAAAACATTCCTATTTAGGGAAGCCTACCACCCAACTCACTGACACAACCATCAATCACTCTCACCTTACAGTCCTCTCCTCCTGTTTCCAACCCCAACCCTCCTAGATTGTGAGTTCCTACGGGAATAGGGCCTCATCTCCTCCTGTACTGTTTGTCAAATGTTGTTCAATGTATTGTAACCCTGTCTATACTGTGCTTATTGTACAGCGCTGCGGAATATGCTGGCGCTTTATAAATAAAGAATAATAATAATAATAATAATCCCCATTATTACACCACTGAGCTCCCAGATATATTATCCCCATTATTACACCACTGAGATCCCAGATATATTATCCTCATTATTACACCACTGAGCTCCCAGATATATTATGCCCATTATTACACTGAGCTCCCACATACAGTATATTATCCCCATTATTACACCCCTAGAGCTCTCAGATATATTATCCCCATTAGTACACCCCTAGAGCTCTCAGATATATTATCCCCATTATTACTCCACTGAGCTCCCAGATATATTATCCCCATTATTACACCACTGAGCTCCCAGATATGTTATCCCCATTATTACACCACTGAGCTCCCAGATATATTATCTACATTATTACACCCCTAGAGCTCTCGGATATATTATCCCCATTATTACTCCACTGAGCTCCCAGATATATTATCCCCATTATTAACCACTGAGCCTGCGAGGCATGATGTAAATCAGATTATTATTAGGGATGAGCCGAACACCCCCCCCGAGTTCAGTTCGAGCTCGAACACGAACTTCGTACCCGAACTCGCACCCAATGCAAGTCAATGGGGCTGAAAATTCGGTTTTTTAGAGTGCCCTCCAAGAGGGCATATATGCTACATATTTGCCATAAAAGGTGTATGGGGGTCCGGGTAGTGCCCTGGGGGACAGGAAACAAGGACAAAAAGTTTAAAAACAAACCGTTTTTAAAGGGACAGTGAGTTTTCCATGAAATAAGGGTTAAAAATATAAACCAAAAATTCCTTCAAATACAGTTGTGTTCAAAACTATTCAACCCCCAATGCTGTAAAGGGTTTTAGGGAATTTAGTGTACATTTGTAATTGTATTCAGAATGAAATCCTACAAGGACTTTTTAAAGAACCATATGCAACTAAAATGACATCAATTGGTTTTGTAATACAGTAGTAAATGTTTCTTTTGTGAATTCTTCATTGACACAATTATTCAACCCCTTAAAGACTACCACTCTGAAGAACAGAGGTTCATTCAAGTGTTTTCAATCAGGTATTGAAAACACCTGTGGATGTCACGGAGCAGCAATAAAGCATAATAAGCACCAATTAGGCAGCTTTAAAATGACTGTGATACTCAGCTCCTTCTAGACATTTACTGGTGTGGTTACAAACATGGTGAAGTCAAGAGAATGGTCCAGGAAAACAAGAGAAGAGGTGATTACTCTTCACAGGAAGGGCAATGGCTATAAGAAGATTGCAAAGATGTTAAACATACCAAGAGAGACCATAGGAAGCATCATTTGCAAATTCAAGGCAAAGGGCACTGTTGAAACGCTACCTGGTCGTGGCAGAAAGAAGATGCTGACTTCGACTGCTGTGCGCTACCTGAAGCGTAGAGTGGAGAAAAGTCCCCGTGTGACTGCTGAGGAACTGAGAAAAGATTTGTCAGATGTGGGTACTGAAGTTTCAGCTCAGACAATACGGCGCACACTGCGGAATGAAGGCCTCCATGCCAGAACTCCCAGGCGCACCCCCTTGCTGTCTCCAAAGAATAAGAAGAGTCGACTGCAGTATGCCAAAAGTCATGTGGACAAACCACAGAAGTTTTGGGATAGTGTTCTGTGGACTGATGAAACAAAATTAGAACTGTTTGGGCCCATCGATCAACGCTATGTTTGGAGGAGGAAGAACAAGGCCTATGAAGAAAAGAACACCTTGCCTACTGTGAAGCATGGCGGGGGGTCAATCATGCTTTGGGGCTGTTTTGCTTCTGCAGGTACAGGGAAGCTTCAGCGTGTGCAAGGTACCATGAATTCTCTTCAGTACCAGGAGATATTGGATGACAATGTGATGCAGTCCGTCACAAACCTGAGGCTTGGGAGACATTGGACCTTTCAACAGGACAATGATCCCAAGCATACCTCCAAGTCCACTAGAGCATGGTTGCAGATTAAAGGCTGGAACATTTTGGAGTGGCCATCGCAGTCACCTGACTTAAATCCGATTGAGAACCTCTGGTGGGACTTAAAGAAAGCAGTTGCAGTGCGCAAGCCTAAGAATGTGACTGAACTGGAGGCTTTTGCCCATGACGAATGGGCGAAGATACCCGTAGATTGCTGCAAGACACTTGTGTCAAGCTATGCTTCACGTTTAAAAGCTGTTATAACTGTAAAAGGATCTTGTACTAAGTACTAAGATTGAATGTCACTTGGGGGTTGAATAAAATTGATAATGATGTGAGCACAGAAAAGACATTTGTGGTTATTTCATTATAAATGTTATGTATATTTTTGTCTGACCTACACGTGCCTCTTTGATTTAATTGTAAGCAAGATGACTGAATGATCAAAATCAATGTCAAACTGGCCAAAACACTCAATTTCAGTGGGGGTTGAATAATTTTGAACACAACTGTATCGTGCCTAGGAGGTCCCCATAACCTGCCTCTGAAGTGGCGGATTTCTAGGATGTATAGAAACACTTAAAAACCAAAAAATTACGTTTCATATGATGGTAAATGCTTTTCCTTTAATCTATCCATAAACAACTGCCTGGGGCAGCAGTCTGTATGAAAAGAGGAGACATTTTCGGACACGCAGAAAAAATTTACTGATTTCTTTGGCTAAATTATTGTGAAACTTATGCAGGCTTTGGATGAAAGTAACAATAGGTGCTTTAAAATTGGTCCTTTAGCATCCCCAACAGTGCCGTCACACCGTAACCCCTCTGAGGATATGAATCTGATACAGGCGTCAGTGGCAGTGCACCCAAATATTGTGCTTTTGGTGCCAGGCCTGCAAATACTATCATACAGTAACCCCTCTGTGGTATTGTGGAAGAATGCAGAAGTGAACCTTGCGGTCCTATATTAACCACTTCGCTGCGGAGGACGCGCTCAGTGGGTCCTGCCACACGAAGGGTTGGCTGCAGAAGACGCGCTGAGCGCGTCCTCCCGAAGCAGCCTGCGATTGGCCGGATTCCGGCCGATCGTTGTGCCCCCCGGTGCGGGCTGAAATCTTGGATGTCAGCCTGTCAATCCGGGACCGCCGCGGGCACAATAGATGTCATTGCGGCGGCGCAATGAAATCTATTTCAGGCGCCCCCCCCCCCGGTCGCGGGGGTCCTGAGCTTAATGCCAGGCACCGTTTGGAAGGGCACAGCCTGCCCTTCCAAATGGTACCTGGCATTAACCCCATGGGGGCCGGATCACGAATGACGCTAGTCCTGGAGTTAACCCCTAGCTGTCACCAATGGTGGAGATAGGGGGTTCCAATGAACCCCCTATCTCCCGATCTGTGGCAGCTAGGGGTTAATATTTGATATCGTTGGATCGGCCAGAGCATGGCCTTTCCAACGATATCAAACATGACCGTGAAAAAAGTTTTTTAAAAAAATTAAAGATTAAAAATAAATAAATAAATAAAATAATAAAAAAAATAAACAAGTTTTTTATTTGTTTTGTTAATGCAGCAATATTGTTCCCATTTAATTTATAATGTGAACAATGATGCTGCACTAACGATTTTTATATGGAGTGCGTTTGTTAAAAATAGCGAAATTTTCCCACCAAAAAAATGTAACGAGACCCCATTTCTAATTTTTTTAACAAGCGCACCCCATATAAAATATAACCGCAAACGATCGCATGTTTAAAAAATGTGAAAAAAACTCTTTACACGTTGTAAATTTTTGAAAATTCAAATTTTATTGCATATGTTGTTATAATATACAGACATGACATAACGTATACATATAATAAGGACATATTATGAATCTTCCGAGTCTGCCGGAAAGAACGATATATAATATGTCTGGGTCATATAATAAAATAAGGCTTCAAAACGCGGTTAAACATGATGAGCGAAAATCGGTAAAAATGACCTCAGCACACAGGCGGGAAATGCCTCAGCAGCGAAAGGGTTAAAAAGATATGCATCTGGTAAAGGAGTCAGTGCACCCAGATATTGTGCCTTTGGTGCAAGACTGCCAGGCCAGGAAGTATCATCATACAGTAACCCCTCTGTGGTATTGTGGAAGAGTGCAGGGGTGGACCATGTGGTCCTATATTGAAAAGTTTTTGATCTGGTAATGGGCGTCAGTGCACCCAGATATTCTGCCTTTGGTGCAAGACTACCAGGCCAGCAAGTATCGTCATACAGTAAGGCTGGGGTCAGACGAACGCAGTGTTAACGTCCGTGTTGCCGCACATAAGTATGTCCGTGATAGCATATAATTGTGTTAAATGGAGCCCCACACACGAAGTACGTCCGCACAGAAGTGCGGGGGCTGACGGACGCTGCAAACGGACGCAGGTTAGGCAAGAACGTAATACTTCTAGAACGGACGTGCAGAGTGCGCCACGTCCACAACGTCCGCATAGCTTTGTGTGTGAGTGATGCAACAAGGTCAGACGGACTGCATTTATACGTCCAGCATTTTTGACGGACAGAATGTTTTTTCATTGTAATTTATTTTCCCTGCTACATCAGTCAAAAAATACGTCAGTGGAAAAAACGGACTGTGTGGCCACTACCTTGTCGTCAGTCAGTAAGTACGTCCGTACTGCACGGACGCACAGTCCGTACAAAATGCGCTCATCTGACCCTAGCCTAACCCCTCTCTGGTATTGTGGAAGAATGCAGGGGTGGACCATGTGGTCCTATATTGAAAAGTTTTTTATCTGTTAATGGGCGTCAGTGCACCCAGATATTGTGCCTTTGGTGCCAGGCCAGCAAGTATCATCATACAGTAACCCCTCTGTGGTATTGTGGAAGAGTGCAGGGTTGGACCATGCGGTTCAAAAAATTAAAATGATATAAATCTGGCACAGGCGTCAGTGCAGCCAAATATTGTGCCTTTCATGGCAGCAAGTGCCTTCACACCGTAACCCTTTTGTGGTATTGTGGAAGAGTTCAGTGCTGGAGGGTTTGTGAATGCAGAAGAGGACATCCCCGATCTATTCCGTTACGTCAGCATCAGGGGATTGATAGCTGCTGATCCAGGACTGATTAATTTTTATAAATGTCAGCCGGTCTACAGAGTCGGTGGACAGACGCACTCTTTTGTCTGTGACAAAACCTCCAGCGGCACTGAACGTCCTTTCGGAAAGCACGCTTGATGAAGGGCAACCTAGTAGCTGCATAGCATATTGCCTAAGTTCTGGCCAGTGATCCAATCTCAACACCCAGTAAGCCAGTGGATCATCTGCTGGAAAGGTATCCAGGTCTGCCCTTGCCCCTAGGTAGTCCTGCACCATATGGTGAAGACGCTGGCAATGGGTGCCTACATTTGACGTCCCTGGGCATCGAGGACTGAAAAAATTTAAAAAAGCATCAGTCAAGCGGCCCTGGCCTTCACCGCTATTCCTCTGATCACCCGCAGCCTCAGAAGCACGTGTGTCAGCACTCGGTAATCTACCAGTGCCTGGAAAGGTGTTACACAAGTGTCGCTTTAGAGCGTCCTCAAGTTTTTTCATCCTGTGCTCCCTCTGTGCGGGCAGGATGAGCTCTGCAACTTTCCCCTTGTATCGTGGATCAAGAAGGGTTTCCAACCAGTAATGATCCCTCTCCTTGATAGCATGAATCCTGGGGTCCTTTAGCAGGGAGCCCATGCAGCGTAGGTTGGAGGTGGCATTAGCTTCCGAGTCTTCCTGGTCAATGAGGATGACCGTATCGTGCACTTCTTCCTCCCAGCCACGCACTAGCCCTTCTGTTTCTGGGCACACAAAACCCTCCCTTGAGGAATCCCCACCTTCAATGCCCCCACTACTTAAATATTCCTCCTCCTCATCCTCCTCCTGTCTGATCTGAGTAGGACCCGCTGGAATGCTGTCTGCGGAAAGACTGGGACCTTGAGAGCTAGGGAAGGCCTCCTCTTCTGCCCGCTGCTCTGCCTCTAGAGCCACATCTATAATTCCCTGCAGAGTGTGCTCCAGCAGGAACACTAAAGGAATTGTGTCACTGATGCATTCACTGTCCCTGCTCACCATCCTTGTTGCCTCCTCAAATGGTGACAGTATAGTGCATGCATCCTTGATCATCAGCCACTGCGGGGGGGGGAACCAAGTTGACCTGAACCTGTCCTTGTGCCATACTCACACAGGTACTCGTTGATGGCCCTCTGCTGCTTGTGCAGACGCTGCAGCATTGCTAATGTCGAGTTCCACCTGGTGGGCATGTCACAGATCAGACGGTTTGTGGGAAGGTGGAATTCTCTTTGAATTTCTGCCAGGCGAACGCTTGCTGGGAATGACCGTCTGAAGTGGCTGCAGACTTTTCTGGCCTGGATGAGAAGCTCTGGCAGCCCTGGGTACTTGGTTAGAAAACGCTGTACCACCAGATTTAGGACGTGTGCTAGGCATGGTACATGCGTCAATTTACCCTTGCGTAGGGCGGAGAGAAGGTTGCTACCATTATCACAGACGACCATTCCCAGCTCAAGCTGGCGTGGTGTTAACCATCTCTGCACCTGCCCCTGCAGAGTTGACAAAATTTCTGACCCGGTGTGGCTCCTGTCCCCTAAACAAACCAGCTCAAGCACAGTATGGCATCTTTTTGCTTGAGCCATTGCGTAGACCCTGTCAGGCGTCGGTTTAACTGCCACTTCGCCAGAGACAGAGAAGGAGGAGGAGGAGGAGGAAGAGGTGGTGGTGGTGGAGCAGACAGACCTCATACAAGCAGCTTTCTGGAGGCGTGGTGGATGAACAAGCTCCAGCACAGAGCCCCGTCTTGGATCACTCCCAGCTGCGATCAGAGTTACCCAGTGTGCCGTGAAGGAAATGTAACGACCCCTTCCATGCTTGCTGGACCACGTGTCTAAAGTCACATGCACCTTGCTGCTGACTGCCTTTCCCAATGACTGGATAACATTGGCTTCCACGTGCTGGTATAGTGCTGGAATGGCCTTGCGTGAAAAGTAATGGCGTTTTGGAACCTGCCACTGTGGTACAGCACATTCAGCAAATTCACGGAAGGGAGCAGAGTCCACCACCTGGAAAGGCAACAGCTGCAATGCGAGTAATTTTGCTAAGCTGGCATTTAGACGCTGTGCTTGGGGATGGTTGGGACTATATTTTTTCTTTCGCTGCAGCAGCTGCGGCAATGTAATCTGACTGCGTAAATCTTCAGCTACTGGGATGATGTCACATTGTGAGGAAGGAGCTGGTACATCCATTACTGTAACATCATCCCTGTCGGTGGAGGTTGTAGGCAATGACATGGCAGGACATACAGTGGGGGTAGAGACTGATGAGGAAGAGGAGGACCTACGCAAAGTTTTGCGCCAACGGGATGTGTGGCACTTGTTCATATGTCGCCTCAAGCACGAGGTACCCAAGTGTCCAGTATCTTTCCCACGCTTAAGCCTCATCTGACATAGATTACAAATAGCAACGCTGCGCTCTACTGCACATTTCTTAAAGAACTCCCAGACAGCAGAGTTCCTGCATGTGTTCTTTGAGACAACAGCGCTCTGCACCGGAGCAGCTCTGACATGTGATGCCTTGGACTGGCTAGTGCTACGGTTGGTCACAGAGGATGTTGTGCCTCGTGTTTGTTGTGCCTCCTCCTCCCCCTCTTCCTCACTTAATTCCTCTGTTTGATCTGGCACCCAGGTGGAGTCAGTGACCTCATCATCATTGTCATCTTCACCCCCTATCTCCTCGTCACTGGAGCCAACTTGGCAGTATGCTGCAGCTGCTGGGGCAACATGAGTGCCAGTTATTTGTGTGTCATCACTGGCACCCCCTTCCTCTAGGTTGATTATACTCCCTTGCTCAACCTCAGAGATTGAATCAGAGCACTGTACTTGCTGCGCATCCTCAAGCAGCATGGCACTCTCATTGTAGTCAAAAATTCAGCTGACTCCTCCGTGTGTGATAGCGAGGCTACGGCAGGAGTAGCTGTGGACATGGAGGCTGCATTAGATGCTTTGACAGCTGAGGTGGACTGTAAAGCACTAGAAGCCTGGCTGGAAGAGGACTCGGAGGATGAGGATGGCCTGGTTAGCCAATCCACCAAGTCCTCTCTATGTTGCTGCTGCTTAAGATGGCCAGCACCAGTTAGAAAGGACAAGCGTGCCCCTGCAGAGGATGCACCACGTCCACCACGACCAGAGGCACAGCCTCCCGACACAGGGGCTGCTTGCCCTCTTATCTGTGTCTGGGAGCGTCTGCCTGTCCTTTTTGTTCTTTCAGACATGGTGAGTGATATATAGATTAATATATACAGAACTCTGATTCAACTCTGGTATAAAGATTTAAATAACTCTGGTATAACTCAGTGAGACACACTGATAGCTGGCAGCCAGTGACAAGAGACAGATCACCTCAATTCACAAATGTTTTGTAGAAATTAGTGAGCCCCAAAATACAGCGTGGTACTGGTTGTGTGACGAGACACAGATCACCTCAATTCCCAAAGGTTTTAAAGAAATTAGTGATCCCCAAAAAGACTTGCTGGCACAGTGACAAGACCCAGAAGATCACCTCAATTCACAAATGTTTTCAACAAAGTTGTAAACCCCAAAAAAACTTGCTGGCACAGTGACAAGACACACATCACCTAAATTCCCTGATATTTGGTAGAAATGAGACCCCCCAGACCCCCCCCCAGTAGTGTGGTAGACCGGCAGTAACAAGACACAACTATCTCCTCTGAAGTCTCCTCTCAAAATGCGTGCAGAAGCGCTGCGTGGAAACGTTATATAGTGTGCTGCGGGACTTAGCTCTGTGAGCCCATGATTGGGCAAAATTTGCCCAATCAGGACTCTGAGCGGTGATTGGCATAGTGTTCAACCAGTCTTGCACCAGACCTGTGGTCAGGTGCAAGGCTGTAGCCAATTACGAGCTTCAGGCCAGTGGGAAAATGCATTGTGGTCCATTGTGGTCGAACATGCGGCGAACACCCGGAAATGTTCGGTGTTCGCGATCTGCTCGAACAGGCTAAGTTCGGGTCGAACCCGAACAGCTCATCCCTAATTATTATACCATAAACCCCATTATTACTCAGTTGAGACCCCAGGCATAATATAAACCCAGTTATTACACAGTAAAGCCTTAGATAAGATGTAAACCAAGTTATTAAACCTCTAAGCCCCAGGCGTGACATAAGCTTGCTCCACAAGACACAGTGAAGTTTTTGAGTGATAATACGGGCTAAAGAGCTCACACTCTAATTGGGGAGGCGAGGCCACCTGTACATATTTTTTTACTTTACAAGATGAAGAGGGCTCTTTTAACCATTACAGTGCTAGTGTTAGAGGTGAACGTGTAATGCTTTTCATGTAGATCAGTGGGGAGTGGGTAAATATGAAGATAAATGGGCTTATTCACTAAATCCCGAACTTGCCGCCGAAGTGCACAGAACGTTGAATTTCACTGTACGGTGCAGTTCGTCTATTCGATAAACTGTCAATTCACCAAATACAGGCGAATTGACGGCAAAATATGGTGCAGTCCGGTGATCTTCAGCAGCAGTGAAATTATCCCATAGAAAGAAGTGATGGTTGATCTGTTCACGGAGCTGCACCAGTTACTGTCAGTGAAATGCCTTGATTTCCGGTGATTTTTTTTTTATTTTTATTTTTTGAAAGTATTTTACCAGGAAGGATACATTGAGATTTCTCTCGTTTTCAAGTATGTCCTGGGTGGCGAGTCTGTACCGTTAGGTGTCTTGCCCAAGGACACTTACTGGAGAGGTGCTCTTGCTGGGATTCGAACCTGTGTCTCCACAGTCTCTCTCCACGCAGAGCTGTGATGTTACCTCGTGATTAAACAGGCCAATCCCATAGGATTCAATGTAAAAACGTAACTTTTTTTTTAAACCGCTTATTCTCTTCATTTTCAGCAAAAAGCCTTTTTATTAATTTTTTTTGGATGACATTTTTGGTTTCCCAATATTTTTTTAAGGGTTTTTCTTTTATTCTGTAACAGACCTTTTCATTCTTTTTTTAAAGGACCTTTTTTTTATTATTATTTAGACACATTTTGATGCATTTTTATTGGTTTAAACACCTATTAGGAGAATAGGAAAGTTCCGTCTTTATTAATTTTTTTGCAGTTCTGTGGATTTCGCTAAGGCAAGTTCGCCAAACTTTAAATGAGGCTTCGGCGACTCCATCTTTGGCGCTCTACGGTGACCATCTGGTGAATAGTGAATTCACCGCAGTTTCAGCAATATGAAATCGCCGAAGTGCACCAAACTGAAAAACACCGAAATTTCTTTATGAATAACTCATGTCTATCCTTATTTAACATTAATTACGGGGGGGGGGGGGGACGTGGACTTTCATTCGGTTCAAAACATGCACTTTCCAGGCTTGTGCTGGGATCTTGGCACCAAACATAGACATGTATCAACTGTACCATGAGGGCCAAGAGTGAGATGCTGCGGCCAGTGCGGCTCATTCTCCAGTATAACAATATATACAGGTCAGCGGCGTAAATAAATCCCTCGCTGAACGGCTGGGAATGGACACAATCCCTCTAAATACACAGCAACCTGCCCAAAGCTGGACAAAGGCTCTGGCTGCGCCGCTCTCTCTCGCTTGAGAGCTTAGGCTAGGGTCAGACGAACGCATTTTTCACGTGCGTTTAGCCGCACGAAATCACGGCCGTGCTAGCAGCAAATGACGTCCAATGCCGGGGAACATACGACGAACGGCCGCACGAAAGTTCGTCCGCGCAACGCAAGTGGTAAACCAACGCATTTTTTCGAGAACGTCAAACCGCTACTACTGACGTACAGAGTGCGCTGCGTCCGCATAGCGGCGTGTGTGCGTGATTAGGAGACATCAGACGCTGCCAATGTCCGGCCAACATAACGTCCAGACGCAAAAAGTGTTTTATTGATGATCCGTATAAAATCACGGACGAAAATGCGCATAGTATGACCGCTATCGCGTATTCCGTGAAAAAATACGTCCATTCGTTCGAACGCACTTTTTCACGGACAACGTGAAAAATGCGTTCGTCTGACCCTAGCCTTAGTGAAGCCATAAGATCTGCACGTGGAGCCAGCGAGTCAGCTCCACCACCGCGTGCAAAACTACATGTCCAAATGTCTATTGAAGAAGACAAGGCTGGCTGAGAGATGACAGCCAGTTCCTAGTGGTCACAGTGATGTTACAGAGGACTCTTCAAAGTCGTGTTTTTTTTTTAATAAAAAATATTTCCATTTCTATGAGGGTTATTCACTAACATCCAAATTTGTCGCCGAATTACATCGAACGGTGAATTTCCCGTATCTGCAGTTTGGGGGGGCAATTCGTCTAATCAGAAAGCTATATTTTCGCCAAGCACAGGCAAACTGACGGCGTAATACGGTGCATTTTGCCACGATTCAGCAGCACCGAAATCGTCCTACAGAAAACTAACCCTAACGTCTATTCACAGGACGACGAATTGCACCGAAATCACCTGATTTCAGTTTGACAGGTTTAAACAGGCGAATCCCATAGGTTTTAATGTAAAGTCTTTTTTTTTAAATTTTCTTTAAAGACCGTTTATTATTTTTTATTAATTACAATAAACCTTCAGTTTTTATAGACTTTATTTGTATTTTTTTAAAGGAGCTTTTTTATTATTTAGACACATTATGATGGATTTAAGCTCCTTTTAGAAGAATGGAAACTTCTTTCTATTTTGCTTCAGTTCGGCGGAATTTGCCGAGTCGGCTCTTATCGGCGCTTTTCGCCAATGTCTCATAATTGCTTTGACGAGCCATTTTTGGCTCCTTGTGTACCTTGATATCGATGTGATTTACACAGTTTAGTAACTCCTGTATTTTCTCTGTCAAAACCTATGAGGATCTCACCCCCAACGCATGGGTATTTTGGGGCGTTCACTAAATAGTGAAGTATCTGGGTCGTCGGGCCTTGTGTGTTTCAGTTACTGAGGTTAAAGTCCTGGTTTCGGCCGGTGATGTGTTAAGTAACATTTTAGTGAATATTCCCCTAAAGCATCCTGTGTTGCACTGTCTGATGGCGGCGGGACATTCTGTACGTGGCACCGGTGCGTCACATGACCTATGAAGTATCTGGGTCGTCGGGCCTTGTGTGTTTCAGTTACTGAGGTTAAAGTCCTGGTTTCGGCCGGTGATGCGTTAAGTAACATTTTAGTGAATATTCCCCTAAAGCATCCTGTGTTGCACTGTCTGATGGCGGCGGGACATTCTGTACGTGGCACCGGTGCGTCACATGACCGCAATTATGTAGACCACAAAATAAACCGAATTTACAGAATAAAAATAGAAATTCTAGGCCTGAAAGGGTTACACGATCACACCCCATCGATCTCGTCAGAAACTATGACCGGAAATACTGAATTTACCTAAAATAATCATTTAAAAATAATATTATAATGCATTTTGGGGGGGGGAATGGGGCCCAGTGTGGACCTTAACCCCTTTACTGCCAATTCATTGTATATCCGTACACAACAACATGACCGCCATGGAATAAACCGGATGGACACCGCCAGGGCGCGTTTATACATAATACACAAATAACTTTATTTATAAGTGTTCTGTCAGTACGGGAGGGGGGGGGTCACATGGAGGTTTATCTTGCATTTTTCACATTTAAAGTGCACGTGTAAGGGATAACACTAATTACCCTGCTCCCATTGGCAGCGCCATTTTGACTGGGGGAGGGGCCACTCCCTGTCAGTCACATTGTGATTGACAGCTAAGGCAGCACACTGGCTGAGCGGGGGCTGTCCTGTGAAGGGCTCTCTGCTCACATTGGCCCCTCCCCTATGCGGCATGCCACCTGGTTACCAGGGAAACTATGACGTGAATGTCTCTCAGTTTTTTTCCATTGCACAGGAATAAACCCCTGTTCTACACACAGGAGGGAGGGGGCGCCCTGTCTAAAGGGTTAAAGTAATATTCTCCATTACAGAGGCTCTTTAATATCACTTTCCAAACCACAGCCCAGCAAGTGGAGGGGCTTCAAGCAGTGAAAGAGTTAATCTTTGCTCATGGGTGGAGCTTCAAAACCCCTGTTCACCTAGAATAGGTTTGCCCACATTGCCCCTCCCACAACTCAGCCGCCCTGCAGGAGGACCCGGGTCATGTGATTAATAAATATCTTATGAACCAATCACAACGCTTTATCTGATAGACCTAACTAATAGGGGGAACAAGTTCTGAGGTGATTAAAAGGGTGTGTGTGTGGAGCAAGGGCAGTGTGAGAAGTGGGTGGGGCTCGCAGTGGGAGAGTGTGGGGGCAGTGTGTGTGTGTGTGGGGGCAGTGTGGTGTGGGGGGCAGTGTGTGTGTGTGGGGGGCAGTGGGTGTGTCAGTGGGGCAGTGTGTGTGTGTGTGGGGGCAGTGGGTGTGTCAGTGGGGGCAGTGGCAGTGGTGGTCAGTGGGGGCAGTGGCAGTGTGTGGGGGCAGTGGGTGCGGGAGCAGTGGCAGTGTGTGGGGTAGCAGTGGGTGTGGGAGCAGTGGGTGCGGGAGCAGTGGCAGTGGGTGCGGGAGCAGTGGGTGCGGGAGCAGTGGGTGCGGGGGCAGTGGGTGTGGGAGCAGTGGCAGTGTGTGTGGGGGCAGTGGGTGTGTCAGTGGGGGCAGTGGCAGTGTGCGGGGGAGCAGTGGCAGTGGGTGTGTCAGTGGGGGCAGTGGCAGTGTGTGGGGGCAGTGGGTGTGTGTGTGGGGGCAGTGGGTGTGTGTGTGGGGGCAGTGGGTGCGGGAGCAGTGGCAGTGTGTGTGGGGGCAGTGGGTGTGTCAGTGGGGGCAGTGGCAGTGTGCGGGGGAGCAGTGGCAGTGGGTGTGTCAGTGGGGGCAGTGGCAGTGTGTGGGGGCAGTGGGTGTGTGTGTGGGGGCAGTGGGTGTGTGTGTGGGGTAGCAGTGGGTGTGGGAGCAGTGGGTGCGGGAGCAGTGGGTGCGGGAGCAGTGGGTGTGGGGCAGTGGGTGTGAGAGCAGTGGCAGTGGGTGCGGGAGCAGTGGGTGCGGGAGCAGTGGGTGCGGGAGCAGTGGGTGCGGGGGCAGTGGGTGTGGGAGCAGTGGCAGTGTGTGGGGTAGCAGTGGGTGTGGGAGCAGTGGCAGTGGGTGTGGGAGCAGTGGGTGTGGGAGCAGTGGGTGTGGGAGCAGTGGCAGTGGGTGTGGGAGCAGTGGGTGCGGGAGCAGTGGGTGCGGGGGCAGTGGGTGTGGGAGCAGTGGCAGTGTGTGGGGTAGCAGTGGGTGTGGGAGCAGTGGCAGTGGGTGTGGGAGCAGTGGGTGCGGGAGCAGTGGGTGCGGGGGCAGTGGGTGCGGGGGCAGTGGGTGTGGGAGCAGTGGGTGCGGGAGCAGTGGGTGCGGGAGCAGTGGGTGTGGGAGCAGTGGGTGTGGGAGCAGTGGCAGTGTGTGGGGGCAGTGGGTGTGTCAGTGGGGGCAGTGGCAGTGTGTGCGGGGGAGCAGTGGCATTGGGTGTGTCAGTGGGGGCAGTGGCAGTGTGTGCGGGCGGTGGCAGTGTGTGTGTGGAGCAGTGGCAGTCTGTGTATGTGTCAGTGGGGGCTCTGTGGAGCAGTGGCAGTCTGTGTGTGTGTCAGTGGAGGCTCTGTGGAGCAGTAGTTTGTTTGTCAGTGGGGGCTCTCTGTGTGGAGCAGTGGCAGTCTGTGTGTGTGTCAGTGGGGGCTCTGTGGAGCAGTGGCAGTCTGTGTGTGTGTGTCAGTGGGGGCTCTCTGTGTGGAGCAGTGGCAGTCTGTGTGTGTGTCAGTGGGGGCTCTGTGGAGCAGTGGCAGTCTGTGTGTGTGTGTCAGTGGGGGCTCTGTGGATCATTGGCAGTCTGTGTGTCACTGGGGGCTCTGTGGAGCAGTGGCAGTCTGTGTGTGTGTCAATGGAGGCTCTGTGGAGCAGTAGTTTGTTTGTCAGTGGGGGCTCTCTGGAGCAGTGGCAGTCTGTGTGTGTGTCAGTGGGGGCTCTGTGGAGCAGTGGCAGTCTGTGTGTGTGTGTCAGTGGGGGCTCTGTGGATCATTGGCAGTCTGTGTGTCACTGGGGGCTCTGTGGAGCAGTGGCAGTCTGTGTGTGTGTCAATGGGGGCTCTGGAGCAGTGGCTGTGTGTGTGTCAGTGGGGGCTCTGTGTGGAGCAGTGGCAGTCTGTGTGTGTGTCAGTGGGGGCTCTGTGGAGCAGTGGCAGTCTGTGTGTGTCAGTGGGGGCTCTGTGGAGCAGTGGCAGTCTGTGTGTGTGTCAGTGGGGGCTCTGGAGCAGTGGCAGTGTGTGTGTGTGTCAGTGGGGGCTCTGGAGCAGTGGCAGTGTGTGTGTGTGTCAGTGGGGGCTCTGTGGAGCAGTGGCAGTCTGTGTGTGTCAGTGGGGGCTCTGTGGAGCAGTGGCAGTCTGTGTGTGTCAGTGGGGGCTCTCTGTGTGGAGCAGTGGCAGTCTGTGTGGAGCAGTGGCTGTGTGTGTGTCAGTGGGGGCTCTCTGTGTGGAGCAGTGGCAGTCTGTGTGTGTGTGTCAGTGGGGGCTCTCTGTGTGGAGCAGTGGCAGTCTGTGTGTGTGTCAGTGGGGGCTCTCTGTGTGGAGCAGTGGCAGTCTGTGTGTGTGTCAGTGGGGGCTCTCTGTGTGGAGCAGTGGCAGTCTGTGTGTCAGTGGGGGCTCTCTGTGTGGAGCAGTGGCAGTCTGTGTGTGTGTCAGTGGGGGCTCTCTGTGTGGAGCAGTGGCAGTCTGTGTGTGTGTCAGTGGGGGCTCTCTGTGTGGAGCAGTGGCTGTGTGTGTGTCAGTGGGGGCTCTCTGTGTGGAGCAGTGGCAGTCTGTGTGTCAGTGGGGGCTCTCTGTGTGGAGCAGTGGCAGTCTGTGTGTCAGTGGGGGCTCTCTGTGTGGAGCAGTGGCAGTCTGTGTGTCAGTGGGGGCTCTCTGTGTGGAGCAGTGGCTGTGTGTGTGTCAGTGGGGGCTCTCTGTGTGGAGCAGTGGCTGTGTGTGTGTCAGTGGGGGCTCTCTGTGTGGAGCAGTGGCTGTGTGTGTGTCAGTGGGGGCGGTGCTGGGACTTCCTGTGGTCGCGCTGCACTGGGCTGGTTGTGACTCACACTCAGTGACTCTCGGGCTGCCGCTGCTGGAGGCTCAGGTCAGGATCTCGCTGATCGCTATGGACGGATTGCCTCGCGGGAAGGAGCTTTATACAGGGTAAGCCGGGAGCCCTTATACAGAGAGAGGAGCTGATGACACACAGCAATTCAATGTTCTTGAACCCAGGACATACTGAAAAGGAGAGAAATCTCAATGTATCCTTCTGCTAAAATCCTTTATAAACACATGAATACATTATGACGCTGAACTCCTTATCCTGGGTGAGCAGCTTATACAGAGGTAGCTGAGCATATTATATGGAGGGATCTCTTTATACAGAGGTAGCTGAGCATATATGGAGGGATCTCTTTATACAGAGGTAGCTGAGCATATTATATGGAGGGATCTCTTTATACAGAGGTAGCTGAGCATATTATGTGGAGTGATCTTTTTATACAGAGGTAGCTGAGCATATTATGTGGAGGGATCTCTTTATACAGAGGTAGCTGAGCATATTATATGGGGGGATCTCTTTATACAGAGGTAGCTGAGCATATATGGAGGGATCTCTTTATACAGAGGTAGCTGAGCATATTATATGGAGTGATCTCTTTATACAGAGGTAGCTGAGCATATTATATGGAGGGATCTCTTTATACAGAGGTAGCTGAGCATATTATATGGAGGGATCTCTTTATACAGAGGTAGCTGAGCATATTATATGGAGGGATCTCTTTATACAGAGGTAGCTGAGCATATTATATGGAGGGATCTCTTTATACAGAGGTAGCTGAGCATATTATATGGAGGGATCTCTTTATACAGAGGTAGCTGAGCATATTATACGGAGGGATCTCTTTATACAGAGGTAGCTGAGCATATTATATGGAGGGATCTCTTTATACAGAGGTAGCTGAGCATATTATATGGAGTGATCTCTTTATACAGAGGTAGCTGAGCATATATGGAGGGATCTCTTTATACAGAGGTAGCTGAGCATATTATATGGAGGGATCTCTTTATACAGAGGTAGCTGAGCATATTATATGGCGTGATCTCTTTATACAGAGGTAGCTGAGCATATTATATGGAGGGATCTCTTTATACAGAGGTAGCTGAGCATATTATATGGAGGGATCTCTTTATACAGAGGTAGCTGAGCATATTATATGGAGGGATCTCTTTATACAGAGGTAGCTGAGCATATTATATGGGGGGATCTCTTTATACAGAGGTAGCTGAGCATATATGGAGGGATCTCTTTATACAGAGGTAGCTGAGCATATTATATGGAGGGATCTCTTTATACAGAGGTAGCTGAGCATATTATATGGCGTGATCTCTTTATACAGAGGTAGCTGAGCATATTATATGGGGGGATCTCTTTATACAGAGGTAGCTGAGCATATATGGAGGGATCTCTTTATACAGAGGTAGCTGAGCATATTATATGGAGGGATCTCTATACAGAGGTAGCTGAGCATATTATATGGAGTGATCTCTTTATACAGAGGTAGCTGAGCATATTATATGGAGGGATCTCTTTATACAGAGGTAGCTGAGCATATTATATGGAGTGATCTCTTTATACAGAGGTAGCTGAGCATATTATATGGAGGGATCTCTTTATACAGAGGTAGCTGAGCATATTATATGGAGTGATCTCTTTATACAGAGGTAGCTGAGCATATTATATGGAGGGATCTCTTTATACAGAGGTAGCTGAGCATATTATATGGAGGGATCTCTTTATACAGAGGTAGCTGAGCATATTATATGGGGGGATCTCTTTATACAGAGGTAGCTGAGCATATTATATGGAGGGATCTCTTTATACAGAGGTAGCTGAGCATATTATATGGAGGGATCTCTTTATACAGAGGTAGCTGAGCATATTATATGGAGTGATCTCTTTATACAGAGGTAGCTGAGCATATATGGAGGGATCTCTTTATACAGAGGTAGCTGAGCATATTATATGGAGGGATCTCTTTATACAGAGGTAGCTGAGCATATTATATGGAGTGATCTCTTTATACAGAGAGCTGAGCATATTATATACAGGGTTATTCAAAGAGATTCGAAAAATCACTGCACGTTCGGTGACTTTTCATTCTCTTCAATTCGGTTTGTTTTGCCGATCCCATTTCGGCGACCCTGCGGTGTATTCAGCAAACACCACAGGGTCCCGACGAAAACGAACCGCAAAACCCACCGAATGCACGCCGAAAACCCACAAAAACATCTGGATTAACCTGCTGAAAACCAAGCTCGAGGAGCCGAACACAGCAGAAGCAGCTGACGAGGGAGGTGAATAAATTCCCAAAGTAGTTTGTGTGAATCTATGAAAATAAAACGCTGTTTGCAAAGAAATTACTGAGCGAAAATGTCTGAAATTTACACAGGAGGTAAAGGGAATGATAATAAAGAGGGCTGTTACAGAACAAATAAGTAAACTTAAAAAAAGAAAAAAAAAAAAAAAATCTGAAAAATGCTTACAGGGTTATCCAAAGAGATTCGAATTGCTTGAGAAAGGTAACCGAACGCTGAAAATCAGCGTTCGGTTACCTTTCCTGGCCATTCGGCTATCCAGAGAGCAGGCAATTCGGCAAATCCTAGCGAATTGCCTGAACATACGGTGCCTGTTCGGTCCCTGTTCGAGGGCAGTGAAATCCCCATGAAAAAGCACTGCTTCGGCTATTCAGAGAACACAAACCAGCAGTGAAAGGTTCCCCTAATGCCCTGCCATTCGGTGGTTTCATTCGGCAAGTTTATTCAGGAGAATCCCATAGGCTTCAATGTTAAAAATATATCCGTTATAATTCAATATCTAATAAACCGTTCATTATAAAATTCTGCAGCAAAAAGTCTCTTTTTCATTGATTTTTTAGGATACTTTAAGCATTTTTCAGATTTTTTTTTTTTTTTAAAAAAAGTCCGATTTTTTTTTTTTTTTTTTTCAGTTTGCTTATTTTTTTTGTAACAGCCCTCTTTATTATCATTCCCTGGACCTCCTGTGAAAATTTCAGACATTTTCGCTCAGTAGTTTCTTTGCAAACAGCGTTTCTTTTTCCCAGATTCATACAAATGGTTTTTCTAATTTATTCACTGCCTCCTCTACGTCACAGCTGCTTCGGCTCTGTGTGATTCGGCTCCTTTTCGGCTCCTGTTCGGCTCCTGTTCGGCTTTTTCGAAGGTTAATCCAGATGTTTTTGCTTGTTTTCAGCGTGCATTCGGTTAGTTTTCGTCAAGTTTGCGGCAGCTTTTCCCTGCAATTCGGGGACCCTGTGGTGCTTGCTGAATACACCGCAGATCGGCAAAAGGAACCGAATTGAAGAGAACGAAAAGTCACCGAACGTGCGGTGACTTTTCGAATCTCTTTGGATAACCCTGTTTAAATATCCTAAAAAAATCTATAAATAAAGAGACTTTTTACTGCAGAATTTTATAATGAACGATTTATTAGATATTGAATTAAAACGGGAATATTTTTAACATTGAAGTCAAGAGCTGCTTATACAGGGATTGACACACGTAATACAGGGATTAATGTGTGTTAAACCATCAATGTTTGAAAGCCCCCCCCCCCTTTTCTGGCTGTGTTCCCCAGACGTGTAGGTTGCTGCTGCCGCCGCTGCGCTCCTCTGGCCTCCCTGTTAATACATGAGCTCATCAAGCTATCCGAGTCATCAGATAAATATGTCATTATATCGCAGGTAGACATGCGTGTGTCCCGGTGATTTATATCGCCTGTGCAGGTTGCAGTGCAGCGTGCCGCTCTAATCCTGGCCAGCCTCGCTCTCCCACGCCCTGTAAATCTGACACCTGGAATAAACTTTGTTTACTTTAGCGTCCTGTATTTCATGGGGTATATTCACTAAACAGCGATAATTCAGTGCGACACAACCAATCGCTGCCTATTAACAAATATCTAGGCTGGAGGTGGTTAAATAAAAAATTTCGGTGGGAAACGACCCATATTTATTTATTTATTTTTTTTCTCTTTAGTCTTTAAACATGGGCTAATTGACGCGGTCACACCCAAAAGAACACGCGGGCGAGGGTTTTAGAAGCGGGAGCTTTCCTGGTGTGTTGAAGTGCCCGGGTACTGCAAATTAACAGTCTGTGGCAGCAGGAAAAGTGTGATTTGGCTCCTCCTCCTGCCTCTGATCCTGACAGGAAGTGTAGAGCAGGAAGCAGGGGGTAGGAGCTGAATGTACATGTGCCCAGCACTCCTGTGATTGGTCGGCGGGCCTCTGTGTGAAAGCATTGATGTGCAGTGCTGGACACTCTCAGGTCACTGATTGGAGGAATGTGAAGCCACGCCCAGTAGACACAGAAACCTCCAAGTAATAAATTTAAAGGATACAGTAACTATATTCAATTCGTCACTTTATGCAATAAATATATAGATTCACCGCTAGGTTTGCCAGATCGGCCATGTTTTCCTGGATGCGTATAATTTATTCATGCTGATGGGAAGTGCATGAAAAATGCCACCCCGCAGTATGTATAGCCATACGCTGCAGGTAAGCGATCACAAAGGGGGTCTATCATAAAGCACTGAAATTGAACGCAGTTTCGGAGCTTTGCATCTTGTCTCCGTTCTTCGATTCCATTTCACTGACAATTCTGTGACTTCACTATTTAACGAATGTCACCGTATTCTGCCAAAATTGGAGATGCCGAAGCCGTTAACGGACCGCAGGGAAAAGTGCAGAACTGGCATCAGTGAATTCCACCGAACTGGGGAAAAAAGGAAGTCTCTTAATACGAGGTTAAATCAATAAAAATGTGTCTAAATAATAAGAAAGGTCATTTTAAAAATAATAAAACTGTCAGGGTTATCCAAAGAGATTCGAATTGCTTGAGAAAGGTAACCGAACGCTGAAAATCAGGGTTCGGTTACCTTTCCTGGCCATTCGGCTATCCAGAGAGCAGGCAATTCGCCAAATCCTGTCGAATTGCCTGCACATACGGTGCCTGTTCGGTGCCTGTTCGAGGGCAGTGAAATCCCCATCAAAAAGCACTGCTTCGGCTATTCAGAGAACACAAACCAGCAGTGAAAGGTTCCCCTAATGTCCTGCCATTCGGTGGTTTAATTCGTCAAATTTATTCAGGAGAATCCCATAGACTTCAATGTTAAAAAATTCCGTTTTAATTCAATATCTAATAAACCGTTCATTATAAAATTCTGCAGCAAAGAGTCTCTTTATTTATAGATTTTTTAGGATACTTTAAGCATTTTTCTGAATTTTTTTAAAAAAAATTAAAAGTCCGATTTTTTTTTTTATTTTTTTTTCAGTTTGCTTATTTTTTTTGTAACAGCCCTCTTTATTATCATTCCCTGGACCTCCTGTGAAAATTTCAGACATTTTCGCTCAGTAGTTTCTTTGCAAATAGCGTTTCTTTTTCCCAGATTCATACAAATGGTTTTTCTAATTTATTCACTGCCTCCTCTACGTCACAGCTGCTTCGGCTCTGTGTGATTCGGCTCATGTTCGGCTCCTCTTCGAAGGTTAATCCACATGTTTTTGCTTGTTTTCAGCGTGCATTCGGTTAGTTTTCGTCAGGTTTGCGGCAGCTTTTCCCTGCAATTCGGGGACCTTGTGGTGTTTGCTGAATACACCGCAGGGTCACCGAAATGCAATGCAATCGGCAAAAGGAACCGAATTGAAGAGAACGAAAAGTCACCGAACGTGCGGTGACTTTTCGAATCTCTTTGGATAACCCTGTGTGTGTTTTAACCTCTTAAGAAAGAGGCAGAGGAAAGAAAGAAAGAGGCAGAGGAAAGAAAGAAAGAAAGAGGCAGAGGAAAGAAAGAAAGAAAGAGGCAGAGGAAAGAAAGAAAGAGGCAGAGGAAAGAAAGAAAGAGGCAGAGGAAAGAAAGAAAGAAAGAGGCAGAGGAAAGAAGGAAAGAAAGAGGCAGAGGAAAGAAAGAAAGAAAGAGGCAGAGGAAAGAAAGAAAGAAAGAAAGAGGCAGAGGAAAGAAAGAAAGAGGCAGAGGAAAGAAAGAAAGAGGCAGAGGAAAGAAAGAGGCAGAGGAAAGAAAGAAAGAGGCAGAGGAAAGAAAGAAAGAGGCAGAGGAAAGAAAGAAAGAAAGAGGCAGAGGAAAGAAAGAAAGAAAGAGGCAGAGGAAAGAAAGAAAGAGGCAGAGAAAGGAAGAAAGAAAGAAAGAGGCAGAGGAAAGAAAGAAAGAAAGAGGCAGAGGAAAGGAAGGAAGAAAGAAAGAGGCAGAGGAAAGGAAGAAAGAAAGAAAGAGGCAGAGGCAGAGGAAAGAAAAGAAAGAGGCAGAGGAAAGAAAAGAAAGAGGCAGAGGAAAGAAAGAGGCAAAAGAAAGAGGCACAGACTGATCCTGGGCCCGACCAGCGGAGGGGTAAGATGGGCACCGAACGACCGTGTGCGGCCCCCGTGCAAAGTGTGTGTCCCCCACAGTGTGTATCCCCATGCACAGTGTGTGTCAACCCTCCGTGCACACAGTGTGTGTGTTCCCCCCCCCATTTCAACAGTTGACAATTTTTTCTGGGGGTGGGGCGCAAGTAGCTGGTCTTGCCTAGGGCGCAATATAGTCTAGCACCGGCCCTGCCTATGTCTAACCCCTTGGTCGCTGCTGGCCTGAATAATCCCATTTTCTTATTCCAGGTGTCGTCGCTGCCCGTCACGTTTTTTCGGGGATCCTTTTTAGCGTGTCATTTGTTTTGCTGGGGTCCAGCGGGAGCCGGGGGACGCTTGAACTTTTATTATCTGTTAAACAGGAACCGCCTGCAACAATTCGCAGCGGCCGGCGCCGCGTCCCTCCTGCTTTCTGAGCAGCGAGACACTTCCCAGATTTACTCCACAATGCGCATTTATTCTCACTTTAACGGGAGACCCTAATGTGGTGTTTGCTGTTTCATGCAGGGAAAAGTGATGCCCTGCAACATGTATAATTCACATGGTGCAGGAAGGAAATCAAAGAAGGTCACCTGGGATTACTCCATAACATGCCCCACACAGGCCTCTGTATTCATTCATGCATGGGAAGGGGCTACAGTAGCCAGATCGGCCATGTTTTCCAGGACACACATAATTTATTCATGCTGATTGCCAGTGTGTTTAAAAAATGCCACCCCGCAGCATGTATAAATCATACGCTGCAAGTAAGGAATTCCAGGTGAACTGCCTTGATTTCCTTCCTGCAGCATATGAATTATACATGTTGCAGGGCAGCACTTTTCCCTGTGATCCCCTCTGCATGATATAGTAATGTGTGTCCAGGAAAACTTGGCCGTCCTGGCAACGCTGGCATTCCTTGCAGACGCATGATGCATTGTGAGAAGTGTGCCCTGGCTCCTTCAGGCCCCGGGAAGAGGCGCGGCGCCTATTTTTGGGAAACGGGCAGACAGTTATCCAGATAAGCCGCACTTGGCCTGGCTTATACAACTGGAAAAAAATGCTATTAATGTTAACTCTTTGGTTATTTCATGGGCCAGTGAGCGCAGGCTCGAAACGTTTCATGCCCCGGCTACCAGCTGGACATCTCTGCGTCCAAAGAGCCACAGGCGCAGACACGCATGTGTGTGTATTCCATCTGACATGTATGCCAATAAACATCACAGTGTGTGCACAGCGTCAGGTCAAGCCCAACAATGTATAAAAAGAGCTATTGGTTCACGTGACAAAGATTTCGCTCTGTATAAAGCAACGATCAGACCCCATCCTGTATATGCCGTGCAGTATTATATCACTACCTCTATATAAAGCAACGATCAGACCCCATCCTGTATATGCCGTGCAGTATTATATCACTACCTCTATATAAAGCAACGATCAGACCCCATCCTGTATATGCCGTGCAGTATTATATCACTACCTCTATATAAAGCAACGATCAGACCCCATCCTGTATATGCCGTGCAGTATTATATCACTACCTCTATATAAAGCAACGATCAGACCCCATCCTGTATATGCCGTGCAGTATTATATCACTACCTCTATATAAAGCAACGATCAGACCCCATCCTGTATATGCCGTGCAGTATTATATCACTACCTCTATATAAAGCAACGATCAGACCCCATCCTGTATATGCCGTGCAGTATTATATCACTACCTCTATATAAAGCAACGATCAGACCCCATCCTGTATATGCCGTGCAGTATTATATCACTACCTCTATATAAAGCAACGATCAGACCCCATCCTGTATATGCCGTGCAGTATTATATCACTACCTCTATATATAAAGCAACGATCAGACCCCATCCTGTATATGCCGTGCAGTATTATATCACTACCTCTATATATAAAGCAACGATCAGACCCCATCCTGTATATGCCGTGCAGTATTATATCACTACCTCTATATATAAAGCAACGATCAGACCCCATCCTGTATATGCCGTGCAGTATTATATCACTACCTCTATATAAAGCAACGATCAGACCCCATCCTGTATATGCCGTGCAGTATTATATCACTACCTCTATATATAAAGCAACGATCAGACCCCATCCTGTATATGCCGTGCAGTATTATATCACTACCTCTATATAAAGCAACGATCAGACCCCATCCTGTATATGCCGTGCAGTATTATATCACTACCTCTATATAAAGCAACGATCAGACCCCATCCTGTATCTCTTTGGATAACCCTGTTTAAATATCCTAAAAAAATCTATAAATAAAGAGACTTTTTACTGCAGAATTTTATAATGAACGATTTATTAGATATTGAATTAAAACGGGAATATTTTTAACATTGAAGTCAAGAGCTGCTTATACAGGGATTGACACACGTAATACAGGGATTAATGTGTGTTAAACCATCAATGTTTGAAAGCCCCCCCCCCCTTTTCTGGCTGTGTTCCCCAGACGTGTAGGTTGCTGCTGCCGCCGCTGCGCTCCTCTGGCCTCCCTGTTAATACATGAGCTCATCAAGCTATCCGAGTCATCAGATAAATATGTCATTATATCGCAGGTAGACATGCGTGTGTCCCGGTGATTTATATCGCCTGTGCAGGTTGCAGTGCAGCGTGCCGCTCTAATCCTGGCCAGCCTCGCTCTCCCACGCCCTGTAAATCTGACACCTGGAATAAACTTTGTTTACTTTAGCGTCCTGTATTTCATGGGGTATATTCACTAAACAGCGATAATTCAGTGCGACACAACCAATCGCTGCCTATTAACAAATATCTAGGCTGGAGGTGGTTAAATAAAAAATTTCGGTGGGAAACGACCCATATTTATTTATTTATTTTTTTCTCTTTAGTCTTTAAACATGGGCTAATTGACGCGGTCACACCCAAAAGAACACGCGGGCGAGGGTTTTAGAAGCGGGAGCTTTCCTGGTGTGTTGAAGTGCCCGGGTACTGCAAATTAACAGTCTGTGGCAGCAGGAAAAGTGTGATTTGGCTCCTCCTCCTGCCTCTGATCCTGACAGGAAGTGTAGAGCAGGAAGCAGGGGGTAGGAGCTGAATGTACATGTGCCCAGCACTCCTGTGATTGGTCGGCGGGCCTCTGTGTGAAAGCATTGATGTGCAGTGCTGGACACTCTCAGGTCACTGATTGGAGGAATGTGAAGCCACGCCCAGTAGACACAGAAACCTCCAAGTAATAAATTTAAAGGATACAGTAACTATATTCAATTCGTCACTTTATGCAATAAATATATATAGATTCACCGCTAGGTTTGCCAGATCGGCCATGTTTTCCTGGATGCGTATAATTTATTCATGCTGATGGGAAGTGCATGAAAAATGCCACCCCGCAGTATGTATAAGCCATACGCTGCAGGTAAGCGATCACAAAGGGGGTCTATCATAAAGCACTGAAATTGAACGCAGTTTCGGAGCTTTGCATCTTGTCTCCGTTCTTCGATTCCATTTCACTGACAATTCTGTGACTTCACTATTTAACGAATGTCACCGTATTCTGCCAAAATTGGAGATGCCGAAGCCGTTAACGGACCGCAGGGAAAAGTGCAGAACTGGCATCAGTGAATTCCACCGAACTGGGGAAAAAAGGAAGTCTCTTAATACGAGGTTAAATCAATAAAAATGTGTCTAAATAATAAGAAAGGTCATTTTAAAAATAATAAAACTGTCAGGGTTATCCAAAGAGATTCGAATTGCTTGAGAAAGGTAACCGAACGCTGAAAATCAGGTTCGGTTACCTTTCCTGGCCATTCGGCTATCCAGAGAGCAGGCAATTCGCCAAATCCTGTCGAATTGCCTGCACATACGGTGCCTGTTCGGTGCCTGTTCGAGGGCAGTGAAATCCCCATCAAAAAGCACTGCTTCGGCTATTCAGAGAACACAAACCAGCAGTGAAAGGTTCCCCTAATGTCCTGCCATTCGGTGGTTTAATTCGTCAAATTTATTCAGGAGAATCCCATAGACTTCAATGTTAAAAATATTCCCGTTTTAATTCAATATCTAATAAACCGTTCATTATAAAATTCTGCAGCAAAGAGTCTCTTTATTTATAGATTTTTTAGGATACTTTAAGCATTTTTCTGAATTTTTTTAAAAAAAATTAAAAGTCCGATTTTTTTTTTATTTTTTTTTCAGTTTGCTTATTTTTTTTGTAACAGCCCTCTTTATTATCATTCCCTGGACCTCCTGTGAAAATTTCAGACATTTTCGCTCAGTAGTTTCTTTGCAAATAGCGTTTCTTTTTCCCAGATTCATACAAATGGTTTTTCTAATTTATTCACTGCCTCCTCTACGTCACAGCTGCTTCGGCTCTGTGTGATTCGGCTCATGTTCGGCTCCTCTTCGAAGGTTAATCCACATGTTTTTGCTTGTTTTCAGCGTGCATTCGGTTAGTTTTCGTCAGGTTTGCGGCAGCTTTTCCCTGCAATTCGGGACCTTGTGGTGTTTGCTGAATACACCGCAGGGTCACCGAAATGCAATGCAATCGGCAAAAGGAACCGAATTGAAGAGAACGAAAAGTCACCGAACGTGCGGTGACTTTTCGAATCTCTTTGGATAACCCTGTGTGTGTTTTAACCTCTTAATGCCACGGGACGTGCTGTGCCATCCTCGTGGCAGGGGGGCCTGGAAGCAGCAGGGCATACAAGTCTTCAATGGGCCGCGTCGGGCCGTCCTCCTGCAGCCAATGTCATGTGTCGGCAGCGGCACCTGGCCACGAAGCATACCAGTACGCCTCACCGACGTGACACCCACCCAACCTTAAAGGGGCTAAAATAATAATTCAAATCTTTTAAGAAAATAAAAAAAGGTTTTAAAAGATAAGGGCTTTTTGCAAAAAATAAAATCCGGTCACAAAAAATTCCATTTATTCCATTGAAACCCATGGGATTTGCCGGTTTAAACCCGTCGCCTTGAAACACCAAAAATCAGAAACATTTCGGTGCAATTCTGTGAATAGATGAAGCAATGGTCCTCTATGGGACAATTTCGGTGGCGCCAAATCGCGGTGAATCGTCCTGTATATTCATCAATTTGCCTCAATTTGGTGAATTGACAGTTTAGTAAATTGACCCCAAATTCACAGTTTGGTGCATATTGGGACATTTACAGGGTTATCCAAAGAGATTCGAAAAGTCACCGCACGTTCGGTGACTTTTCGTTCTCTTCAATTCGGTTCCTTTTGCCGATTGCATTTCGGTGACCCTGCGGTGTATTCAGCAAGCACCACAGGGTCCCCGAATTGCAGGGAAAAGCTGCCGAAAACCTGACGAAAACTAACCGAATGCACGCTGAAAACAAGCAAAAACATCTGGATTAACCTTCGAAGCCGAACAGGAGCCGAACAGGAGCCGAATCACACAGAGCCGAAGCAGCTGTGACGTAGAGGAGGCAGTGAATAAATTAGAAAAACCATTTGTATGAATCTGGGAAAAAGAAACGCTGTTTGCAAAGAAACTACTGAGCGAAAATGTCTGAAATTTTCACAGGAGGTCCAGGGAATGATAATAAAGAGGCTGTTACAAAAAAATAAGCAAACTGAAAAAAAAAAAAAAAAAAAATCGGACTTTTAATTTTTTTTAAAAAATTCAGAAAAATGCTTAAAGTATCCTAAAAAATCTATAAATAAAGAGACTTTTTGCTGCAGAATTTTATAATGAACGGTTTATTAGATATTGAATTAAAACGGGAATATTTTTTAACATTGAAGCCTATGGGATTCTCCTGAATAAATTTGCCGAATTAAACCACCGAATGGCAGGGCATTAGGGGAACCTTTCACTGCTGGTTTGTGTTCTCTGAATAGCCGAAGCAGTGCTTTTTCATGGGGATTTCACTGCCCTCGAAGAGGCACCGAACAGGCACCGTATGTGCAGGCAATTCGACAGGATTTGGCGAATTGCCTGCTCTCTGGATAGCCGAATGGCCAGGAAAGGTAACCGAACGCTGAAAATCAGCGTTCGGTTACCTTTCTCAAGCAATTCGAATCTCTTTGGATAACCCTGTTAGTGAATAACCCGTACAGGAATCCCAGGTGACCTGCTTTGATTTCCCTCCTGCAGCATATGAATTATTCATGTTGCTGGGCAGCACTTTTCCCTGTGCTCCTCCTCTGCATGAAATCGTGGTATATGTCCAGGAAAACATGGTGGATCTGGCGAGCCTATGTCTGGCCCTAAACCAGGGATGGGCGACGGGCTCTCCTCCTCTTACACAGGGAGGGGATAAATAATGGTGAAAATGAGGAAATCGCTTGTTTCAACATGTGGAAATGTTTTAGTGAAATGTTTAAAATGCTCCAGAATGCGTCTTTAACCCCCGAGGGTCCGGAGACGCACTGTGTGGTGACTTTACCTCTTTATTACCTTTCACTCGCCGGCCTCGCCGATTCCTGTTCACAGTAATGTGTTACGGAAACGGCAGAAACGTAAATAAAACACAGACGCAAAGCGATGGAGTAAGGCCGCCGTCTTTATTATTATTATTATTATTATTATTATATGTATTTAAAAACAATACATTTATTATTTATTATCTTTATTCAACAAATAATATCAATAACCACAACCTGTAAACGCAAACATTTCACCCATTCTAACCCGGCACTGAACACCCAGGCTAAGGTGGCCACATCGGCCATATTTTCCTGGACACGATACGGTTTCATGCAGAGGGAGGCACAGGATCAAGTGCTGCCCTGCAACATGTATAATTCATATGCTGCAGGAAGGAAATCAAGGCAGGTCACCTGGGATTCCTTATTTGCAGCGTATGGATTATACATGCTGCAGGGTGGCATGTTTCATGCACTGCCCATCAGTATGAATAAATTATATTGGCTGGTTCACCGAGCTGCTTTTAACGTGCCGCTGCCATGGGTTACGTGGCGTTTGCCCATGTGACAGGGAGGGCCCCTCTGCCTTTATAGCATTTTCCACTGACCTGATATAATGTAAAAAAACAGACATGTTCCATCTGAAAGCACACCCCACCCCTAACCAGGGGAATGCGGCATGCCGCAGGAAGGGGCGTGGCTGATAGCAGCCACAAACATGATTTGGGACCCCTATGTTCAGGGCCGGTGCTTCCACTAGGCAAACTAGGCAACCGCCTAGAGCGCACTGCCACCTAGGGGCGCAGGCGGCCTCAACCCAGGTTCCATGATTGTAACTCCTTCCTCATTGTTTGCTTGTGTAGCCGGCAGTGGCAGCTCGCAAAGTGGACCCTCGCTAGCGAAGCAGAAGGTGGGGGTCTTATGGTGATGTGCAGGCGCCACCAGATGATGTGCGGCGCCACAAGAGGCAGATGAAAGAAAGGCACAGATGAAAGAAAGGAAAAAGTAAAGCATGAAAGAAAGAGAAAGAAAAAAAGAGGCACAGAGTAAAGAAAGAAAAAAAAGATGCAAGAAAAGAGAGGAAAGAAAGAGGCAGAGGAAAGAAAGAAAGAGGCAGAGGAAAGAAAGAAAGAGGCAGAGGAAAGAAAGAAAGAGGCAGAGGAAAGAAAGAAAGAAAGAGGCAGAGGAAAGAAAGAAAGAGGCAGAGGAAAGAAAGAAAGAAAGAGGCAGAGGAAAGAAGGAGAGGGCAGAGGAAAGAAAGAAAGAAAGAGGCAGAGGAAAGAAAGAAAGAGGCAGAGGAAAGAAAGAAAGAAAGAAGAGGCAGAGGAAAGAAAGAGGCAGAGGAAAGAAAGAAAGAAAGAGGCAGAGGAAAGAAAGAGAAAGAGGCAGAGGAAAGAAAGAAAGAGGCAGAGGAAAGAAAGAAAGAGGCAGAGGAAAAAGAAAGAGGCAGAGGAAAGAAAGAAAGAAAGAGGCAGAGGAAAGAAAGAAGAAAGAGGCAGAGGAAAGAAGAGAGGCAGAGGAAAGAAAGAAAGAAAGAGGCAGAGGAAGAAAGAAAGAAAGAGGCAGAGGAAAGAAAGAAAGAGGCAGAGGAAAGAAGAAAGAGGCAGAGGAAAGAAAGAAAGAAAGAGCAGAGGAAAGAAGGAAAGAAAGAGGCAGAGGAAAGAAAGAAAGAAAGAGGCAGAGGAAAGAAAGAAAGAAAGAAAGAGGCAGAGGAAAGAAAGAAAGAGGCAGAGGAAAGAAAGAAAGAGGCAGAGGAAAGAAAGAAAGAAAGAAAGAGGCAGAGGAAAGAAAGAAAGAGGCAGAGGAAAGAAAGAAAGAGGCAGAGGAAAGAAAGAAAGAAAGAGGCAGAGGAAAGAAAGAAAGAAAGAGGCAGAGGAAAGAAAGAAAGAGGCAGAGGAAAGGAAGAAAGAAAGAGGCAGAGGAAAGAAAGAAAGAAAGAGGCAGAGGAAAGAAAGAAAGAGGCAGAGGAAAGGAAGAAAGAAAGAGGCAGAGGAAAGAAAAGAAAGAGGCAGAGGAAAGAAAAGAAAGAGGCAGAGGAAAGAAAGAGGCAAAAGAAAGAGGCACAGACTGATCCTGGGCCCGACCAGCGGAGGGGTAAGATGGGCACCGAACGACCGTGTGCGGCCCCCGTGCAAAGTGTGTGTCCCCCACAGTGTGTATCCCCATGCACAGTGTGTGTCAACCCTCCGTGCACACAGTGTGTGTGTTCCCCCCCCATTTCAACAGTTGACAATTTTTTCTGGGGGTGGGGCGCAAGTAGCTGGTCTTGCCTAGGGCGCAATATAGTCTAGCACCGGCCCTGCCTATGTCTAACCCCTTGGTCGCTGCTGGGCCTGAATAATCCCATTTTCTTATTCCAGGTGTCGTCGCTGCCCGTCACGTTTTTTCGGGGATCCTTTTTAGCGTGTCATTTGTTTTGCTGGGGTCCAGCGGGAGCCGGGGGACGCTTGAACTTTTATTATCTGTTAAACAGGAACCGCCTGCAACAATTCGCAGCGGCCGGCGCCGCGTCCCTCCTGCTTTCTGAGCAGCGAGACACTTCCAGATTTACTCCACAATGCGCATTTATTCTCACTTTAACGGGAGACCCTAATGTGGTGTTTGCTGTTTCATGCAGGGAAAAGTGATGCCCTGCAACATGTATAATTCACATGGTGCAGGAAGGAAATCAAAGAAGGTCACCTGGGATTACTCCATAACATGCCCCACACAGGCCTCTGTATTCATTCATGCATGGGAAGGGGCTACAGTAGCCAGATCGGCCATGTTTTCCAGGACACACATAATTTATTCATGCTGATTGCCAGTGTGTTTAAAAAATGCCACCCCGCAGCATGTATAAATCATACGCTGCAAGTAAGGAATTCCAGGTGAACTGCCTTGATTTCCTTCCTGCAGCATATGAATTATACATGTTGCAGGGCAGCACTTTTCCCTGTGATCCCCTCTGCATGATATAGTAATGTGTGTCCAGGAAAACTTGGCCGTCCTGGCAACGCTGGCATTCCTTGCAGACGCATGATGCATTGTGAGAAGTGTGCCCTGGCTCCTTCAGGCCCCGGGAAGAGGCGCGGCGCCTATTTTTGGGAAACGGGCAGACAGTTATCCAGATAAGCCGCACTTGGCCTGGCTTATACAACTGGAAAAAAATGCTATTAATGTTAACTCTTTGGTTATTTCATGGGCCAGTGAGCGCAGGCTCGAAACGTTTCATGCCCCGGCTACCAGCTGGACATCTCTGCGTCCAAGAGCCACAGGCGCAGACACGCATGTGTGTGTATTCCATCTGACATGTATGCCAATAAACATCACAGTGTGTGCACAGCGTCAGGTCAAGCCCAACAATGTATAAAAAGAGCTATTGGTTCACGTGACAAAGATTTCGCTCTGTAAAGCAACGATCAGACCCCATCCTGTATATGCCGTGCAGTATTATATCACTACCTCTATATAAAGCAACGATCAGACCCCATCCTGTATATGCCGTGCAGTATTATATCACTACCTCTATATAAAGCAACGATCAGACCCCATCCTGTATATGCCGTGCAGTATTATATCACTACCTCTATATAAAGCAACGATCAGACCCCATCCTGTATATGCCGTGCAGTATTATATCACTACCTCTATATAAAGCAACGATCAGACCCCATCCTGTATATGCCGTGCAGTATTATATCACTACCTCTATATAAAGCAACGATCAGACCCCATCCTGTATATGCCGTGCAGTATTATATCACTACCTCTATATAAAGCAACGATCAGACCCCATCCTGTATATGCCGTGCAGTATTATATCACTACCTCTATATAAAGCAACGATCAGACCCCATCCTGTATATGCCGTGCAGTATTATATCACTACCTCTATATAAAGCAACGATCAGACCCCATCCTGTATATGCCGTGCAGTATTATATCACTACCTCTATATAAAGCAACGATCAGACCCCATCCTGTATATGCCGTGCAGTATTATATCACTACCTCTATATAAAGCAACGATCAGACCCCATCCTGTATATGCCGTGCAGTATTATATCACTACCTCTATATAAAGCAACGATCAGACCCCATCCTGTATATGCCGTGCAGTATTATATCACTACCTCTATATAAAGCAACGATCAGACCCCATCCTGTATATGCCGGTCAGTATTATATCACTACCTCTATATATAAAGCAACGATCAGACCCCATCCTGTATATGCTGTGCAGTATTATATCACTACCTCTATATAAAGCAACGATCAGACCCCATCCTGTATATGCCGCTCAGTATTATATCACTACCTCTATATATAAAGCAACGATCAGACCCCATCCTGTATATGCCGCGCAGTATTATATCACTACCTCTATATAAAGCAACGATCAGACCCCATCCTGTATATGCCGTGCAGTATTATATCACTACCTCTATATATAAAGCAACGATCAGACCCCATCCTGTATATGCTGTGCAGTATTATATCACTACCTCTATATATAAAGCAACGATCAGACCCCATCCTGTATATGCCGTGCAGTATTATATCACTACCTCTATATATAAAGCAACGATCAGACCCCATCCTGTATATGCCGTGCAGTATTATATCACTACCTCTATATATAAAGCAAAGATCAGACCCCATCCTGTATATGCTGTGCAGTATTATATCACTACCTCTATATATAAAGCAACGGTCAGACCCCATCCTGTATATGCTGTGCAGTATTATATCACTACCTCTATATAAAGCAACGATCAGACCCCATCCTGTATATGCCGTGCAGTATTATATCACTACCTCTATATATAAGCAACGATCAGACCCCATCCTGTATATGCCGTGCAGTATTATATCACTACCTCTATATAAAGCAACGATCGGACCCCATCCTGTATATGCCGTGCAGTATTATATCACTACCTCTATATATAAAGCAACGATCAGACCCCATCCTGTATATGCCGTGCAGTATTATATCACTACCTCTATATATAAAGCAACGATCAGACCCCATCCTGTATATGCGTGCAGTATTATATCACTACCTCTATATATAAAGCAACGATCAGACCCCATCCTGTATATGCCGTGCAGTATTATATCACTACCTCTATATAAAGCAACGATCGGACCCCATCCTGTATATGCCGTGCAGTATTATATCACTACCTCTATATATAAAGCAACGATCAGACCCCATCCTGTATATGCCGTGCAGTATTATATCACTACCTCTATATATAAAGCAACGATCAGACCCCATCCTGTATATGCCGTGCAGTATTATATCACTACCTCTATATATAAAGCAACGATCAGACCCCATCCTGTATATGCCGTGCAGTATTATATCACTACCTCTATATAAAGCAACGATCAGACCCCATCCTGTATATGCCGTGCAGTATTATATCACTACCTCTATATATAAAGCAACGATCAGACCCCATCCTGTATATGCCGTGCAGTATTATATCACTACCTCTATATAAAGCAACGATCAGACCCCATCCTGTATATGCCGTGCAGTATTATATCACTACCTCTATATAAAGCAACGATCAGACCCCATCCTGTATATGCCGTGCAGTATTATATCACTACCTCTATATAAAGCAACGATCAGACCCCATCCTGTATATGCCGTGCAGTATTATATCACTACCTCTATATATAAAGCAACGATCAGACCCCATCCTGTATATGCCGTGCAGTATTATATCACTACCTCTATATATAAAGCAACGATCAGACCCCATCCTGTATATGCCGTGCAGTATTATATCACTACCTCTATATAAAGCAACGATCAGACCCCATCCTGTATATGCCGTGCAGTATTATATCACTACCTCTATATAAAGCAACGATCAGACCCCATCCTGTATATGCCGTGCAGTATTATATCACTACCTCTATATAAAGCAACGATCGGACCCCATCCTGTATATGCTGTGCAGTATTATATCACTACCTCTATATAAAGCAACGATCAGACCCCATCCTGTATATGCCGTGCAGTATTATATCACTACCTCTATATAAAGCAACGATCAGACCCCATCCTGTATATGCCGTGCAGTATTATATCACTACCTCTATATAAAGCAACGATCGGACCCCATCCTGTATATGCTGTGCAGTATTACAGTCAGGTCCAGAAATATTGGGACATGGACACAATTGTAACAAGTGGGGGCACATCTGCAAACTGCTGTTAGGCTGGGGTCAGACCAGCGCACGTTTAACGTGAGTTCTGACGCACATAATTACGGCCGCACTAGCAGCAGATGACGGGCAATGACGGCCAATATACGATGTACGGCCACACAAAAGTCCAGCGTGCAACGCAAGTGGAATTTGAACGCATTTTTTTGAGAACGCTGAACCGCTAGTACTGACTTACTGAGTGCGCTGTGTCCGCTAGCGGCGTGTGTGCGTGATTAGGAGATGTCAGACGCTGCTAATGTCCGGCCTACATAACGTCCAGACGCAAAAAGAGTTTTATTGACGATCCGTACAAAATAACGCCCGAAAATGCGCGTCGTCTGACTGTTTTTGCGCATTCCGTGAAAAAATACGTCAATGCGTTCGGACGCACTTTTTCACGTTCACGGGGAAAAATGCTTTCGTCTGACGCTAGCCTTAGCTCACACCATCATGTGAGGAGGATGGAGAGAGATTCACATCTGTGAGGACCAGCGTGACGCGTGTGATCAGCAAGTTAGGTCTAACGAGGAGACACACCCCCCCAATATATGGAAGAGCCCCTCAAAAAAACAGCCACACACCTTGAATATGTGGAGGAGCCCCTAAAAACACCCGCACGCCCTGAATATATGGAGGAACCCCTAAAAAGACACCCACACACCCTGAATATATGGAGGAGCCCCTAAAAACACCCGCACGCCCTGAATATATGGAGGAACCCCTAAAAAGACACCCACACACCCTGAATATATGGAGGAACCCCTAAAAACACACTCTGAATATATGGAGGAGCCCCTGAAAACACACTCTGAATATATGGAGGAACCCTTAAAAGCACACCCTGAATATATGGAGCTGCCAAGGAGGGACATAAGGGGAGAACAATGGAGGACCGAGGGTTTGGGTCCAATGTTAAGATTGTCCCTCGTACAGAAGCTCATTAGGGACGTGTGATCGTGTTCGCTTGTGAGGGAGAGTCAGGTGTATTTTCCCAGTGATATCTGGGGGTGGGTAATGGTATATATTGGTTTTAAAGGTCGATGTCTTATCCCTTGAGGAGATATCACAATCTCTGTCATTACTTACTCAGGTCCAGTGTCAGACGTCACTCTGTCGTGCAGAGGTTACTGTCATCCAGCGCTGCATGACCGGCCCTCAGTGTTGAGGACATCACTGTCAGGTACAAAGAGTGAAGGACCAAGGTTGCCATCACAGGGGGGTGACAGCCCATGATATGTCCGGGGGGGGGGGGGGTGTCCTGACACTTGCCACACCCTGTGCAGTTTGTTGAAGTGTCAGAGATGTAAGGTCCCCCTCCACTCCACCCAGGCCTGACCCACCGGGATACCAAGAAATTTCCCGGTGGGCCGCAGCATCTGAGGTCAGGCAGAGCACTCTGTCTCATCATTATTGCGACTTGTGTTTGTGCTTCCTCATCGCAAAGCGCTACGGAATCTGCTGGCGCTATATAAACGATTCTTAACTAATCGCTCCATCAGGGATGAGACTATTAGGTCTGCAGCGGGTCGAGGTGCTGACTGAACTTATCCCCTGGCTGGGCCGCCGGCGGTTTAGCTCCCTGTGATATAATGTAAGCAGAACGGAGGCAAAATATCTATTTTTAATTAATTTACTGAAATGGGCGGCTGAGGGAAGGGGGGGGCCCCGACCAGTGGTTTAGGAAAGGGCCCCAAGATTCTGATGGCAGCTGGCTCTCTTCTCAATGCTGCCCCCCCCCGTGGCATGCCGCATAGAAGTGAGTGACAGCCAAACCGTGACAGCGAATTACTCCATTGTTTTTCATAAATTACACGAATTAGGAAAAAAAAATATACATTGTAATGGATATATATATCCCAGATCACGCCGCCTGCCTGTTCGTGATCACTCATTTTTTAACATTTGCTGCAACGGGGGAAATTTCGGGGCGTTTTATAGAGGTTTGGCCGATACACCCACATAACGATCAGCCGAGGCTGCAGAGAAATGAGTCCCTGAGCTCGAGTGACCTCGAGTAGAATAAAAATAACTGTGCCTCCCAGTGTGTGTGTGTGTAATCTCGCGGGGGGGTCCAGGCAAAGTGCAGCGGCGGATCCAGAGCATGGTGTGATGTGGCCGCGCTGCGCGTGTGGTCACTGTGAGAAAAGAGGAAGCAGATTGCCTAATCGCTCGGCCAGGATGAGGAGTGAAGCTTGTTCCTCCGGGCCCTGCTCAATACTTTCCCTGCAGGACACACAGATCCTCTCCTATTTTTCTGTTGAAGTCCCCGCGGCCTTGTGCTGTTGGGTTTCACGTGTAAAGTGCTGCGCTTCAATATGTAGCATTCACGTGCTGCCTCTTAGTACTTTCTGTGAGATGCCTCCTTGATACATGAACGTTCTTTCCTGTACATTGTTACTACTTTTCATGCGCATCCCATCTGAATGGATTGACAGATGCCCAGGATAACGTGACGGATCAGGCCGCCCCACCTGAAATCCTCCAAGGGTCGGTGTTACACAGAGGGGCCCAAAAAATGTATACACAATGAAGAATATAAGCATAAAATGTTACGACTAGATTTATATAAACATCACAGGGCGGCTGTAAATCATTACATAGTTACATAGTTATATAGGCTGAAAAAAGACATGCGTCCATCGGGTTCAGCCTCTCCCACATAACCTACTGCTGTTGATCCAAAAGAAGGCAAAAAACCCAGTCTGAAATATGCAACATACCGGGAACAAATTCCTTCTTGACCCCGGAATGGCAGTCAGATTTCTCCTTGGATCAAGAAGCTTTTACCCACATATTAAATATTATAACCCTTAATATTCTGTGTCTGCAGGAAGTCATCCAGTGATTTTTTTAAAAGTCTGTACAGACTCTGACCCAACCACCTCAACAGGCAGGCATGTTTATTTATTTATTTCTAAAGTATTTTCCCGGAAAGGATACATTGAGATTTCTCTGGTTTTCAGTATGTCCTGGGTTCAAGAACATTGAATTGTTACAGAAATACAAAGTAATAAAATGCAAGATATTAAAACCACAAATATACAGATTAACCCAGAAAATAAATATGTAGGAAATATAGTCACTGTGTTACATGTTTACAGGTGCATTCTGTATATAGTCACTGTTACATGTTTACAGGTGCATTCTGTATATAGTCACTGTGTTACATGTTTACAGGCGCATTCTGTATATAGTCACTGTTACATGTTTACAGGTGCATTCTGTATATAGTCAGTCACTGTGTTACATGTTTACAGGTGCATTCTGTATATAGTCACTATGTTACATGTTTACAGGTGCATTCTGTATATAGTCACTGTGTTACATGTTTACAGGTGCATTCTGTATATAGTCACTATGTTACATGTTTACAGGTGCATTCTGTATATAGTCACTGTGTTACATGTTTACAGGTGCATTCTGTATATAGTCACTATGTTACATGTTTACAGGTGCATTCTGTATATAGTCACTGTGTTACATGTTTACAGGTGCATTCTGTATATAGTCACTGTGTTACATGTTTACAGGTGCATTCTGTATATAGTCACTGTGTTACATGTTTACAGGTGCATTCTGTATATAGTCACTGTGTTACATGTTTACAGGTGCATTTCGTATTGAGGTATGTTAATAGGGAATTCTTAAGTGACTTTAGACTGGGGGAAGATTTGATGGTGTCTGGGAGGTTATTCCATATTTGCGGTGCTCTGTAGGAAAATGAGGATCGAGCCACTTTCTTTTTGTATTGTGGTATTGCAAGTAAGGTGCTGGTCCTGGATCGGAGGTTATAGGATGAGGGAACTGCCGGGGGAAGCAGCATATTCAGGTAGGGTGGCAGCTTCCCAGAAAAGCTCTTAAACACCAGGCTGGAAAGGTGAAGAGTGCGTCTAGATTCCAGTGATGGCCAGTTTAGTTCTCTTAACATGTCACAATGGTGGGTCATGTAGTTACATTGTAGCACAAAGCGACAGAATGAGTTATACAATGTAATAAGTTTATGAAGGTGTGTTTGCGGGGCAGCTGCATACTCTACATCTCTGTATTCAATAGCTGGCAATTGTTGTTCAATTTGCTTTCTTACCGCGGGGTCCAGGCAGGATTTGTTTCTGTACAGGGCACCGAGTTTTGAATCATGCGATCACATTATGTCAAAGCCGTCGCCATTGGCATCCAGACACTTTCGATTTCGGCCACTACTGCATGAAGAACATTGCCTGGAGCATCCACAGGGATTGCTCTGCATGATATTTCAATGTCTTCCCGTAGTGCAGCAAGCGGAGATGGTTTTCTAATGTATACCACATTCTTTAGTGTCCCCACAGATAGAAATTGAGGGGTGTTAAGTCCGGGGAACGAGGAGGGAATTCAACAACACCTCTGCATCTTAGGCTAGGGTCAGACTGAGGCAGTGCGAACGCGCGTGCAGCCGCACTTAATCACGGCCGCACTAGCAGCAGATGCCGGGCAATGACGGCCAATATACGAAGTACGGTCGCACAAAAGTCCAGCTGCGCAACGCAAGTGGAAAATGAACGCATTTTTTCGAGAACGTGAAACCGCAGGTACTGACGTACAGAGTGCGCTGCGTCCGCTAGAGGCGTGTGTGCGTGAATTGGAGACATCAGACGCTGCTAATGTCCGGCCAACATAACGTCCAGATGCAAGAAGTGTTTTATTGATGATCCGTACAAAATCACGGACGAAAATGCGCATAGTATGACCACTATCACGTATTCTGTGAAAAAATGCGTCCATTCGTTCGAACGCACTTTTTCACAGACAACATAAAAATGCGTTCGTCTGACCCTAGCCTTATCCAACATCCTGACAGAATGTCATGGAGAGACTCTTACGTTTTGGTGGTAGTGAGGTGGGGCGTCATCTAATGGAAGGAAAATTGCTCATCAGCATAAAGTGCATGAATGGTGGAAAAAAATGGATGTGCAAAGCATGTCGAGGTACACCGGATCTGTGACCGTGCCTTCAAAAAATGATCCCTTGGATGACTGTGTAATGTAACACTGGGCTTGTCCTCCACAAGGACCAAGGGTGATCTAGCTTGGCTGCTTGGAGGTGGCCTCGGAGCGCAGCGGTCTGTGCTCTGCACGCCAAGCTCAACTCCCAAACCCGAGGTGCCACTCTACTCGCTGAGAGTTACCCCCACCAGCCTGGTTAGCTTCACCCTTATAAGTCCTGAAAAGGGACAAGATTCCCCCAGCCCCAGGCACAAATGATTCCCAAAAATACCGGATAGAACTGGTTGTCCCAATCACATGAGTCACCAAACAGCCAACACCAGAAAGCTGTTAAATAGGGGTTTAATACATAAAAAGAGACGAAAAGGGATAAAAAGGTACAGACAGATACATAAAAGGGATAAAAAGGTACAGACCGATACATAAATGGGATAAAAAGGTACAGACAGATACATAAATGGGATAAAAAGGTACAGACAGATACATAAAAGGGATAAAAAGGTACAGACCGATACATAAAAGGGATAAAAAGGTACAGACAGATACATGGAATAAAAGGGAAAATAAACCCAACAGCTAAACTCAGTCCCGGCATCTGACAGATTTCTGGTTCCAGTGGGCTTGGAAGAGGAGGAGCAGAGTTCAGCCCACGTGCGCTGAGATCAGTTTGTGGGATCTCGTCACCACCATCTAACTTACTTAGCACATACTGGTGCTTTCCAACCCCTCACCCCCCCCCCATCCATAAACTCACTCCTAGTGACGTCCAGCCCTGAGCAATGTCCACTCGGCTCCAGAATTACATATTCTGACCCAGTCCCCTCCAGTTAGCACCGGCCCACCCCAGGGGAGCGGCCAGTCATCCATGGCCACCACAAGACAAAGGAGCTGGGAGGACTGGAGGGAAAACGTGCACGAGCGCTGGGGAAGGGTGAGCGCGCATGTGACTGTGTTGGACACACCATTTGGCTATACCTAGGTCTCCATGGTGACACCCGTCGGAGCAGGCCAATGGAAATGCCATGTAAATGATGCATATGGTCTATCCGGCCCCTGTGAGTGTCAGCTGGAAAGCTATGGGGACAGGGGGGGGAATTAAACAGGACAGGATCTGTAAATGTATATAGACACACTGAGCTATACACTGGGGGACTTCCAAGCACAATTAGGAAGATTCTCGTCAGACAGTCCACTCCAATGTCTATACAAAGTCCTCCTCTTCATGAACCATTTGTGGAAGCCCCTCTCAGTCTCCATTCTCTGACCGGGGTCATCTTCAGTCACGGTGTGTAACAGTCTCGGGTTGTAACATTTCCGATCTTCTCTCTTCACAATATGTTGTGTTTGATCTGTTGATTCCAGACTCGTGCACATTGTTTGACAGACTTTTGCGGTGAGCGTGTAAACTGTTGCCACACTGTATCGGAGGAAGCAGGACTTGTTGCTGTGCGATTCCTCTCAGATCTTGGTGCGCATCACACACAGCGCCGCCGCTTTGGAACGTGTGAATCAGTGCGATTGTCAGTCGTGTAGGTGTTTCTGTTTCAAACTCGCGTCGTCCTTGTCGTTGAACTTCACAAACATTTTCAAACTAACAATACCGCTTCAATATGGTGTTTCATTGGTGGAAAGTACCGCGCTCCTCCGCCGTTTCCTATCACTCTCTGCCGTCACGTGATGATTTCAACCCATCTTGAAATGAAATATAATGCTACACATTGCTGACTTAATTCAATACGGCTCTTAAAAAAGGGGGTATCTACAGTTGTGTTCAAAATTATTCAACCCCCCACTGAAATTGAGTGTTTTGGCCAGTTTGACATTGATTTTGATCATTCAGTCATCTTGCTTACAATTAAATCAAAGAGGCACGTGTAGGTCAGACAAATATAACATAACATTTATAATGAAATAACCACAAATGTCTTTTCTGTGCTCACATTATTATCAGTTTTATTCAACCCCCAAGTGACATTCAATCTTAGTACTTAGTACAACATCCTTTTACAGTTATAACAGCTTTTAAACGTGAAGCATAGCTTGACACAAGTGTCTTGCAGCCATCTACGGGTATCTTCGCCCATTCGTCATGGGCAAAAGCCTCCAGTTCAGTCACATTCTTAGGCTTGCGCACTGCAACTGCTTTCTTTAAGTCCCACCAGAGGTTCTCAATCGGATTTAAGTCAGGTGACTGCGATGGCCACTCCAATGTTCCAGCCTTTAATCTGCAACCATGCTCTAGTGGACTTGGAGGTATGCTTGGGATCATTGTCCTGTTGAAAGGTCCAACGTCTCCCAAGCCTCAGGTTTGTGACGGACTGCATCACATTGTCATCCAATATCTCCTGGTACTGAAGAGAATTCATGGTACCTTGCACACGCTGAAGCTTCCCTGTACCTGCAGAAGCAAAACAGCCCCAAAGCATGATTGACCCCCCCCATGCTTCACAGTAGGCAAGGTGTTCTTTTCTTCATAGGCCTTGTTCTTCCTCCTCCAAACATAGCGTTGATCCATGGGCCCAAACAGTTCTAATTTTGTTTCATCAGTCCACAGAACACTATCCCAAAACTTTTGTGGTTTGTCCACATGACTTTTGGCATACTGCAGCCGACTCTTCTTATTCTTTGGAGACAGCAAGGGGGTGCGCCTGGGAGTTCTGGCATGGAGGCCTTCATTATGCAGTGTGCGCCGTATTGTCTGAGCTGAAACTTCAGTACCCACATCTGACAAATCTTTTCTCAGTTCCTCAGCAGTCACACGGGGACTTTTCTCCACTCTACGCTTCAGGTAGCGCACAGCAGTCGGAGTCAGCATCTTCTTTCTGCCACGACCAGGAAGCGTTTCAACAGTGCCCTTTGCCTTGAATTTGCGAATGATGCTTCCTATGGTCTCTCTTGGTATGTTTAACAGCTTTGCAATCTTCTTATAGCCATTGCCCTTCCTGTGAAGAGTAATCACCTCTTCTCTTGTCTTCCTGGACCATTCTCTTGACTTCACCATGTTTGTATCCACACCAGTAAATGTCTAGAAGGAGCTGAGTATCACAGTCATTTTAAAGCTGCCTAATTGGTGCTTATTATGCTTTATTGCTGCTCCGTGACATCCACAGGTGTTTTCAATACCTGATTGAAAACGAATGAACCTCTGTTCTTCAGAGTGGTAGTCTTTAAGGGGTTGAATAATTGTGTCAATGAAGAATTCACAAAAGAAACATTTACTACTGTATTAGAAAACCAATTGATGTCATTTTAGTTGCATATGGTTCTTTAAAAAGTCCTTGTAGGATTTCATTCTGAATACAATTACAAATGTCACTAAATTCCCTAAAACCCTTTACAGCATTGGGGTTGAATAATTTTGAACACAACTGTAACTGTTTGGCGTGTGTATATATTTATAATGAGGTGTGTCTTCATTTTTTTGGGCCCTACTATGTGTGTGTGTGTGTGTGTGTGTGTATCTATATATATAATATATATATATTCTATATCACACACGTGTATAAAAAATTTTGGGCCCCTCTGTAGTGATTCAAGGCAATTAAGTGCAGGATTCCACGTCTGATTTTTGGGGAGTTCTTTTCATATGTTTTATGTGGGGGGTGGGGGGGGGGGGTTCCACCAAATCAGTAAAAGCATCAGGAGGTCGGTAACAATGTGGTTAATGTGTGTGTGTGTATATGTATATATATATATATATTAGACCTCCTGTATTTGTTTTCAGACTAAGGATGATCCATATGGATTTTACATAAATTCTTTGAAATTACAAAGTAATGTAATTAATAGCAGCCATTTTTAACCCAACCAATCAGAGCTGTCTGGTATTCAGTTACCAGGTGAACCAGCCAATCAGAGCTGTCTGGTATTCATCTACCAGGTGGAACAGGTGAACCAGCTAATCAGAGTTCTCTATACTAGGCATGGAAAGGCCTTATAACGAGCTTCACCTCCCTAAGAAGCCAGTCTGTGCCGGCCCCTCCATGGGAGAAGATGGATTTAATTCTTTATTTATTTTTCAGGTGTTTTTTGTTTTGTTTTTTTTGTATTTTTATAAAGTGCCTCATTATTATGGGCTTATATTTTGCCTGTTTCGGAATCGTGCTTATAAATAGCAGGTCTGGGGGGAAATACTCCTAAAAACACTGCTACGTTGATCAATCCCAAGTTTAGTGTTCAATAAGCGGCCACTCATTGACAAATAACCCTTTGTTGAAGGTATTTAAAATAAATTGGGCTTGTTACTATAGAATATATAGTATATATTATTAAAATGTCATTATTTGGTATATTGGCAGTTATTGTTTTTTTTCCTGAGAATTTTATAATTCCACTTAGATTGTAAACTCACGTGAGCGGCTCCTCTTTCCCCTCTTAGATTGTAAACTCACGTGAGCGGCTCCTCTTTTCCCTTCTTAGATTGTAAACTCACGTGAGCGGCTCCTCTTTTCCCTCTTAGATTGTAAACTCACGTGAGCGGCTCCTCTTTTCCCTCTTGGGTTGTAAACTCACGTGAGCGGCTCCTCTTTCCCTCTTAGGCTAGGGTCAGACTGAGGCAGTGCGAACGCGCGTGCAGCCGCACTTAATCACGGCCGTGCTAGCAGCAGATGCCGGGCAATGACGGCCAATATACGAAGTACGGTCGCACAAAAGTGCGGCCGCGCAACGCAAGCGGCAAACAAACGCATTTTTTCGAGAACGTGAAACCACTAGTACTGACGTACAGAGTGCGCTGCGTCCGCTAGCGGCGTGTGTGCGTGATTAGGAGACGTCAGACGCTGCTAATGTCCGGCCAACATAACGTCCAGACCCAAAAAGTGTTTTATTGATGATCCGTACAAAATCACGGACGAAAATGCGCATCGTATGACCGCTATCGCGTATTCCGTGAAAAAATACGTCCATTCGTTCGAACGCACTTTTTCATGGACAACGTGAAAAATGCGTTAGTCTGACCCTAGCCTTAGATTGTAAGCTCACGTGAGCGGCTCCTCTTTCCCCTCTTAGATTGTAAGCTCACGTGAGCGGCTCCTCTTTTCCCTCTTGGGTTGTAAACTCACGTGAGCGGCTCCTCTTTTCCCTCTTAGATTGTAAACTCACGTGAGCAGCTCCTCTTTTCCCTCTTAGATTGTAAGCTCACGTGAGCGGCTCCTCTTTCCCCTCTTAGATTGTAAGCTCACGTGAGCGGCTCCTCTTCCCCTCTTAGATTGTAAGCTCACGTGAGCGGCTCCTCTTTTCCTTCTTAGATTGTAAGCTCACGTGAGCGGCTCCTCTTTCCCCTCTTAGATTGTAAGCTCACGTGAGCGGCTCCTCTTTTCCCCTTTTAGATTGTAAGCTCACTTGAGCGGCTCCTCTTTTCCCTCTAAGGCTAAGGTCAGACGAAAGCAGTATTAACGTGCGTTTAGCCGCACGAAATCACAGCCGTGCTAGCAGCAAATGACGTCCAATGCCGGGGAACATACGACGAACGGCCGCACGAAAGTTCGTCCGTGCAACACAAGTGGCAAACCAACGCATTTTTTCGAGAACGTCAAACCGCTAGTACTGACGTACAGAGTGCGCTGCGTCCGCATAGCGGCGTGTGTGCGTGATTAGGAGACGTCAGACGCTGCTAATGTCTGGCCAACATAACGTCCAGACCCAAAAAGTGTTTTATTGACGATCCGTACAAAATCACGGACGAAAATGCGCATCGTATGACCGCTATCGCGTATTCCGTGAAAAAATACGTCGATTTGTTCGAACGCACTTTTTCACGGACAACGTGAAAAATGCGTTCGTCTGACCCTAGCCTTAGATTGTAAGCTCACGTGAGCGGCTCCTCTTTTCCCCTTTTAGATTGTAAGCTCCATGAGCAGCTCCTCTTTTCCTTCTTAGATTGTAAGCTCACGTGAGCGGCTCCTCTTTTTCCTCTTAGATTGTAAGCTCATGTGAGCGGCTCTCTTTTCCCTCTTAGATTGTAAGCTCACGTGAGCAGGCTCTTTTCCCTCTTAGATTGTAAACTCATGTGCGCGGCTCCTCTTTTCCCTCTTAGATTGTAAGCTCATGTGCGCGGCTCCTCTTTTCCCTCTTAGATTGTAAGCTCATGTGAGCTGCTCCTCTTTTCCCTCTTAGATTGTAAGCTCATGTGAGCGGCTCCTCTTTTCCCTCTTAGATTGTAAACTCATGTGCGCGGCTCCTCTTTTCCCTCTTAGATTGTAAACTCACGTGAGCAGGCTCTTTTCCTCTTAGATTGTAAGCTCACGTGAGCGGCTCCTCTTTTCCCTCTTAGATTGTAAGCTCACGTGAGCGGCTCCTCTTTTCCTTCTTAGATTGTAAGCTCACGTGAGCGGCTCCTCTTTCCCCTCTTAGATTGTAAGCTCACGTGAGCTGCTCCTCTTTCCCCTCTTAGATTGTAAGCTCACGTGAGCGGCTCCTCTTTTCCCTCTTAGATTGTAAACTCACGTGAGCGGCTCCTCTTTTCCTTCTTAGATTGTAAGCTCACGTGAGCGGCTCCTCTTTTCCCCTTTTAGATTGTAAGCTCCCATGAGCAGCTCCTCTTTTCCTTCTTAGATTGTAAGCTCACGTGAGCGGCTCCTCTTTTTCCTCTTAGATTGTAAGCTCATGTGAGCGGCTCCTCTTTTCCCTCTTAGATTGTAAGCTCATGTGAGCGGCTCCTCTTTTTCCTCTTAGATTGTAAACTCATGTGCGCGGCTCCTCTTTTTCCTCTTAGATTGTAAGCTCATGTGAGCGGCTCCTCTTTTCCCTCTTAGATTGTAAGCTCATGTGAGCGGCTCCTCTTTTCCCTCTTAGATTGTAAGCTCATGTGAGCGGCTCCTCTTTTCCCCTTTTAGATTGTAAGCTCACTTGAGCGGCTCCTCTTTTCCCTCTAAGGCTAAGGTCAGACGAAAGCAGTATTAACGTGCGTTTAGCCGCACGAAATCACAGCCGTGCTAGCAGCAAATGACGTCCAATGCCGGGGAACATACGACGAACGGCCGCACGAAAGTTCGTCCGTGCAACACAAGTGGCAAACCAACGCATTTTTTCGAGAACGTCAAACCGCTAGTACTGACGTACAGAGTGCGCTGCGTCCGCATAGCGGCGTGTGTGCGTGATTAGGAGACGTCAGACGCTGCTAATGTCTGGCCAACATAACGTCCAGACCAAAAAGTGTTTTATTGACGATCCGTACAAAATCACGGACGAAAATGCGCATCGTATGACCGCTATCGCGTATTCCGTGAAAAAATACGTCGATTTGTTCGAACGCACTTTTTCACGGACAACGTGAAAAATGCGTTCGTCTGACCCTAGCCTTAGATTGTAAGCTCACGTGAGCGGCTCCTCTTTTCCCCTTTTAGATTGTAAGCTCCCATGAGCAGCTCCTCTTTTCCTTCTTAGATTGTAAGCTCACGTGAGCGGCTCCTCTTTTTCCTCTTAGATTGTAAGCTCATGTGAGCGGCTCCTCTTTTCCCTCTTAGATTGTAAGCTCACGTGAGCAGGCTCTTTTCCCTCTTAGATTGTAAACTCATGTGCGCGGCTCCTCTTTTCCCTCTTAGATTGTAAGCTCATGTGCGCGGCTCCTCTTTTCCCTCTTAGATTGTAAGCTCATGTGAGCTGCTCCTCTTTTCCCTCTTAGATTGTAAGCTCATGTGAGCGGCTCCTTTTTCCTCTTAGATTGTAAACTCATGTGCGCGCTCCTCTTTTCCCTCTTAGATTGTAAACTCACGTGAGCAGGCTCTTTTCCCTCTTAGATTGTAAGCTCACGTGAGCGGCTCCTCTTTTCCCTCTTAGATTGTAAGCTCACGTGAGCGGCTCCTCTTTTCCTTCTTAGATTGTAAGCTCACTTGAGCGGCTCCTCTTTCCCCTCTTAGATTGTAAGCTCACGTGAGCTGCTCCTCTTTTCCCTCTTAGATTGTAAGCTCACGTGAGCGGCTCCTCTTTTCCCTCTTAGATTGTAAACTCACGTGAGCGGCTCCTCTTTTCCCCTTTTAGATTGTAAGCTCACGTGAGCGGCTCCTCTTTTCCCCTTTTAGATTGTAAGCTCCCATGAGCAGCTCCTCTTTTCCTTCTTAGATTGTAAGCTCACGTGAGCGGCTCCTCTTTTTCCTCTTAGATTGTAAGCTCATGTGAGCGGCTCCTCTTTTCCCTCTTAGATTGTAAGCTCATGTGAGCGGCTCCTCTTTTCCCTCTTAGATTGTAAACTCATGTGCGCGGCTCCTCTTTTCCCTCTTAGATTGTAAGCTCATGTGAGCGGCTCCTCTTTTCCCTCTTAGATTGTAAGCTCATGTGAGCGGCTCCTCTTTTCCCTCTTAGATTGTAAGCTCATGTGAGCGGCTCCTCTTTTCCCCTTTTAGATTGTAAGCTCCCATGAGCAGCTCCTCTTTTCCTTCTTAGATTGTAAGCTCACGTGAGCGGCTCCTCTTTTTCCTCTTAGATTGTAAGCTCATGTGAGCGGCTCCTCTTTTCCCTCTTAGATTGTAAGCTCATGTGAGCGGCTCCTCTTTTCCCTCTTAGATTGTAAACTCATGTGCGCGGCTCCTCTTTTCCCTCTTAGATTGTAAACTCACGTGAGCAGGCTCTTTTCCCTCTTAGATTGTAAGCTCACGTGAGCGGCTCCTCTTTTCCCTCTTAGATTGTAAGCTCACGTGAGCGGCTCCTCTTTTCCTTCTTAGATTGTAAGCTCACGTGAGCGGCTCCTCTTTCCCCTCTTAGATTGTAAGCTCACGTGAGCTGCTCCTCTTTCCCCTCTTAGATTGTAAGCTCACGTGAGCGGCTCCTCTTTTCCCTCTTAGATTGTAAACTCACGTGAGCGGCTCCTCTTTTCCCTCTTAGATTGTAAGCTCACGTGAGCAGGCTCTTTTCCCTCTTAGATTGTAAGCTCATGTGTGCGGCTCCTCTTTTCCCTTTTAGATTGTGCCGGTTCCTCTTTTCCTACCTGTCTTCGTGTTTCTTATTTGTTACTTTTATGTCTTGTTTGTACATCGCTGCAGAATGCGTTAGTGCTTTTTGAATAATTTTTGTGCAGCGCTGCAGATTATGTTGGCGCTTTTTAAGTAATTTCATGCTACAAGAGCAAAAAAGAGAAAATTCTCCCATTCAACTTTATTTAATACAATCTCGAGTAAATCTGTTATTCCTGCCATTTCACATTTTATTGAATAAGCCCCTGAGCGAGTTTCTTTCGTCTTGCGGTGGCGGACAGCTGCGTCTGTTTTGGAAAATATGATACATTTGAGTGTTTATTCGCCGGGTGTTTAATCCGTGGGTAAATGGTTCCGGGGCTTTATTGTCCCTTGTAAAAATGATGCTGTGGTGTGAGCAGGCGTTGGCACAGCGGCCACTTTGACCATTTTGGTGCCAGGGCCACGCCGCTCGGGCAGTGCGATGCTCTGCATCTTGCCCTTATATGATTTCATACAGAATGACTGCTGCCGTTTCCGTCAATCCGGCGACTTTTCGCTGTACGTCTGACCGCCAAGTCTCGGACCCCGCCCGCGTTCACAATGGCAGAGGGCCGGGTTATTCGCCCATCGTATTGTTGGAGCGCACAGGCCGCGCGGGAGCCAAGAATTTACTGAGGCCAGACAGAAGTTTTCCCGTTAAAAAAAAAATAACCTCAGGGAAGGAAATCTAAACTCGGGAAAAGGGGCCGTTTAAAAATAGCCGGAGCGAGCGAGCGCTGAGCGTGCAGAGGGCGAGCCATGGACAAGGCGAGCGCGGAGCAGCGATCACAAGCAGCCACTGGCGCTCCACACACGCTGGGGGTAAATACACATATACTTATTCACTGTCGCGCGTAACATGTGCTGTTTTTGGGGGTTTCCACATGCTCTTTTGGGGGATTATCCACTAAACTGGGGAGCCGTGCATTACGCCAGGCGGAAAAAGTTCTCTCATTTTTCTGATGTGAACATCACGAATCCGGATAACACGCAGTTTAGCGACGTTTCCGTGACCGGTTGCATCAGGGATGTCAATCTCCGGCCCCCCACCCCAGATTACAACTATTGGACTACACTTCCCAGAATTCTTTGGATACAATAGAAAGCTGCAGGATTATGGGAGTTGTAGTTCAGAAGCACCTGGGGGGGGGCAGAGTTTTGAGAACCTTGGATTATAACAGGGGTCAGCAACTTTAGCCCTCTAGATGTTTGGGAACTACATATCCCATGATGCTCAGGTACTCTTTAGATTGGTTGAGCCTCATGGGAGTTGTAGTTTGCGGTTGCCGACCCCAGGTCTACAGGCTGATTGTCGGTTAACTGAAATGCTGGAGAGCAGAGGTGTGTTGGATTTGGGATTTTTGGGGGATATTTACATATGACAATGAGCGATATCGGGGACCCAAGTCTAACACGGCATTCTTTTTGCTTCACACACACCTTATACACAGCCTGATGGGCGTATTATACAGGATTTTAATCATTTTGCCCCCATCACATGACGTCACTGGTGGGGATTTTCCACTGTCAGCGTCCTGTTGTATTTTGGGATCCTGGATCAGCGACGCTCAGCCTCTGTTTCCATTAGTTTGTAGCTACACCCTTACACCCGAGCCCTTACAAGGATTGCTTAGACCCAGCGTCAGCAGCATTGGAACCCCAGGCCTTTTTGGACAACATAACCCATGATGCCTCACCCGCCTAACAAATAGCAGAGCATGATGGGACATGCAGTCCCAGAACCTCCGGTGCAGCCCTGTTCGTCCTGTAGCGGGTCTCGGGTCTGCCGGGTGTGGATGAGAGGATGGAAGCGTTTGGGAGGGGAAAGTGACAGCCAGACAGTGAGACACTTATTCCGATGGGTGTGGAAGGAAGACTTGGCAGGCGCCAGATACCGGTCCTTCTATTTCATTGTCACCCTGGAGGCAGGATAAGAATAACTTTCTGTTAACACTTTCACTTCCTAAAGGATCTGCAAAGTATGACTGACCCCCCCCCCCCCCGTGCACTCCAAGGGGATTATTCACTAAAAAAGCTCGTGAAATGTGACCGGGGTGTTTTAAATAAGAAGGAAAAATTACTGTACGGTGAAATTAATTAATCAGAATAAAAATGCATTGATCAACACGGCAGCTTTTTTTTTTTCTGATGGGATCTTGGTGTGTGTGTGTGTGTATATATTATATTATATTATATTCTAATTACCACTTACCACAATGTAGAGTCTAAGCTTGCTTGAGCCTCTTGCTATCAGGTTTCACATTTATGGTACAAAATAAGTAAATGACCATGTATGTAAGTAATTGCAAAACACCCAGATCCCCCCAAAAAAACACCTTCCAATCAAACATGTCCCTGTTAAAGGATTTACAGCCTGTGTCAATGAACTGAGCTCCACAGCAATAAAACTCACACTCAAACACACCGCACATTACTGTGAGTTTTATTGCTGTGGAGCTCTGTGACAAGCTCATACACACCGCACATTACTGTGAGTTTTATTGCTGTGGAGCTCTGTGATAAGCTCATACACATCGCACATTACTGTGAGTTTTATTGCTGTGGAGCTCTGATACGCTCATATACACAGCACATTACTGTGAGTTTTATTGCTGTGGAGCTCAGTGATACAGTAATGTGCGGTGTGTATGAGTGTATCACTGAGCTCCACAGCAATAAAACTCACAGTAATGTGCGGTGTATATGAGCGTATCAGAGCTCCACAGCAATAAAACTCAGTTACGTGCCTTGTGTTTCGTAGAGGTCTTCAGCGTCTCCTGCTTATGTGTCATGCTTTTTATGTTCTAATTTTTTTGTCTTCTTGTACAGCGCTGTGGGATATGTTGGTGCTACACAAATAATTGTGTAAGTGTCAGCGCATAGGATTTTATATCCAGCACATCCTTCCATTGTTTTGTTTACTGGACGTGCTACTAATTTGCGCTTTATTGCGACATTACATACTTATGCTTTTTCAGTCATTGTGATTTCACCGGCAGGAGAGCATAATAAATATAATATCTGCCGTAGCAGCAGGATCCGGTGTTTATTTTCCAACACAGCAACTAAAGAGTCAAAAAAGCACATATTGTATCCAAACAGCTTAATGACTCCAGGGGCTGGATACGAGCCCACCGCCCCCATGTTACAGCACTCCCTGATACACCAGAAACACAGAAATGTGTCGGCTGCCAGGAGATGATTCCATTTCTTTAAGTTCATGATTTTACCAAAAATCCAGCCTTCAAATCAGGAAGTGTGTCGGCCAATCAGAATGCTCTGGTAGAGTTTAGTTTTAGTGATTCCTCAGCATTTAACCCCAGCACAGCGGGATTTTATGGGAATATATTAAACACAATCCCAAGGAAACGGCACGTGAAGCCGAGTGTCTCGCAGATCAGAGATTGCGTGGATATGACGCTGAAAGCCCGCTGTTGCCAAGTGTGCGCCGCGCTGCGTGCTGTTGCCATGTGTGCGCCGCGCTGCGTGCTGTTGCCATGTGTGCGCCGCGCTGCGTGCTGTTGCCATGTGTGCGCCGCGCTGCGTGCTGTCGCCATGTGTGCGCCGCGCTGCGTGCTGTCGCCATGTGTGCGCCGCGCTGTGTGTTGCTGCCATATGCTCGTCGCGCTGTGTGTTGCTGCCATATGCGTGTCGCGCTGTGTGTTGCTGCCATATGCGCGTCGCGCTGTGTGTTGCTGCCATATGCGCGTCGCGCTGTGTGTTGCTGCCATATGCGCGTCGCGCTGTGTGTTGCTGCCATGCGTGCGTCGCGCTGTGTGCTGCTGCCATGTGTGCACCGCGCTGCTGCCATGTGTGCGCCGCGCTGTGTGTTGCTGCCATGCGCATGTGTGTACCTGCGAATACGTCCTTTCTCCATTTTCTGGCAGGTGGTCAGTTTGCAGGGCTGTGTTATTATTATTATTATCATGGGAAGGTGTGCAGAGACCTCCATGTGCTGCGCGTTCATTGTCTTTGTTCTTGCGGTGCCTGGCTTGGACTCACTGATGCCCCCGCTGGCTGCTCTGCATAATAATCACAATGAGGACCTCCTAACCCTATGCTTTCATTGCTCACTTTATGCCTCTATCCCTCTGTAACCCAATCCTTTGCTGGATCTCCATTAGGGCTGCAACTAACGATTATTCTCAATCGATTAGTTGTCCAATTTATTAGTTCGATTAATCGGATAAAAAAAAAATAGAAAAAAATTAGATTTACTTAAAAGGAATTTTATGTAAAAAATAAATAACCACAACCCCCTCCCCTTTTTTTCATAAGAAATTTGCGTAGTATACATAACTTTCGTACGTACATGCGCAAATTGCGTATCTTGCGTACTTTTCACACAAGGTATGCGAGTGCTTGGTCGGAGGGATGGGTTGATGCTGCATGCTACAAGCACTTGGTCATAGATCATGATGTCAGCATGAAATCGGGGTTAATAAGCTCAAGTGGTCAGAGTGCGTAGAGTGTCCCTTTTTAAATAATTTTGTGAGGAAACAAAGTGGGAGGAGGGACTGGAGTGGAAGGGAGTGACTTTGCTCAAGTGACTTGACCTGAGTGTGAGAGGGAGTGGGTATGGACAAAAGACCGGATCTGAGTGTGGGAGTGAGTTTGAGGGAAAAGGATCAGACCAAAGGGAGGGAATGGCATTTCCCAATCAAAGAGGGTGTGGCAGGGAGGGTGGGGTGGTGGCACAGGACTCCAGATTCAATTAAGGATAAAACACAGGCATACAGCTCCTTCACCCAGTGGCAGTATCCTAAACTGGATGTGTCTGACATAACCCTAGAACTAAATCATAGTTAGTAAAGCAGCGTCGCGTCTTCACCAATCAGCTCCGAAGCTGAGGTTATTTACGTTTAACTCGGTCTGACTCTAAACATTATGTGCTGCGCACGGGACGATTAATCAACACCCATTAATCCATAATGCAAATAGCTGACAACTATTTTAATCCTCGATTAGTTGTCGATTAATCGATAAGTTGTTTCAGCCCTAATCTCCATCTCGTCGAATTTGTAACTCAATAAACCTTACTAATCCTGCACTGCCTGATCTCCAACACTCCCAGTGAGTGTATCACAGCGCTGCGCAGAAACATGATGGAAACATAAGCTTGCAGCACACATCACGCGAGCAAAGTCCATCGATATAACGTGACGTGTGCAGGAAGCGAAGGGAAAAATGTTACAGCACAGCACAGCACAAAGAAACTAAACCGTATATTAAACACAAAGCGATACACTAAACATAAACGACACATTAAACACAAAGCGATACACTAAACATAAACAACACATTCAACACAAAGCGATACACTAAACATAAACAACACATTCAACACAAAGCGATACACTAAACATAAACACATTCAACACAAAGCGATACACTAAACATAAACACATTCAACACAAAGTGATACAGTAAACACAAACAACACATTAAACAAAGCGACACACTAAACATAAACACATTAAACACAAAGCGACACACTAAACATAAACAACACATTAAACACAAAGCGATACACTAAACACACACAACACACTAAACATAAACAACACATTCAACACAAAGTTTTAGGCTAGGGTCAAACGAAAGCATTATTCGCAGCGACCGTCAAAAAGTACATCCGAACGCATTGACTTATTTTTTCACGGAATGCGTGAAAACTGTCAGACGATGCGCATTTTCGGACGAGATTTCTTCCGGATGCAAACCAGGAAACTTTGGGTGTCTGGACGTTATGTTGGCCGGACATGAGCAGCGTCTGACGTCTCCTAATCACGCACACACGCCGCTCTGCGGACGCAGCGCACAGTGTACGTCAGTACTAGCGGTTCTGCGTTCTCGAAAAAATGCGTTCGTTTGCCTCTTGCGTTGTTCGGCCGGACTTTTGTGCGGCCGTACTTCGTATATTGGCCGTCATTACCTGTCATTTGCTGCTACTGCGGCCGTGATTAAGTGCGCCTAAACACACGTTAAAAATGCGTTAGTCTGACCCCAGCCTTAATCGCATGTATCCGCAGCACCTGGGGCCTGGATGTACGTTGCTGCGCTTTGACCCCTGTTTATCGCGCTGCCGGCTATCTCATGTAAAAAGCTGATCTTGGGATTAATGGTTTGAATATCTGCTGCGGCGAGTTACCGGCCCTCACTTTTGCTGACCCAACCGGTGGATTTTGGGGAATTATTCTTATGTCCTTGTTTATATGTTGCTCGGTTTCACTGTGGGATGTCGGGAAGGTGGTCAGGTCGGCCATGTTTACCTGGACACATATTACTATTTCATGCAGAGGAGGAGCACAGGGAAAAGTGCTGCCCTGCAACATGTATCATTCATATGCTGCAGGAAAGAAGTCAAGGCAGGTCACCTGGGATTCTGTTCCTGCAGCATATGGATTATACATGCTGCGGGGTGGTGTTTGTCCTGCACTACCCATCAGCATGAATAAATTATGTGTTCAGGAAAACCTGGCGGATCCGGCGACCCTCAGATCTTCATTTACCCATATGACAGGGACTCGCCAGTACGTGTCACTTCAAAACTGGACTAGTTATAAAAAGTTACATTTTGTTCACCGCTTACAGCAAGTCGGGGATCTAAAACTCTGCCCCCCCCAACATGTTCTTTAACTACAACTCCCATGATTCTCTGGCCATATATTGCATTCAGAGAATACTGGGACTTGTAGGCCAACGACATCTGGGGGGCAGAGTTTGAGATCCTCGTTGTAATGAATCCTTCAAATATTGGCATTTTAGTTACCCATTGTACAGCGCTACGGAACATGTTGACGCTTTATAAATACTTGTAACTGTAGTTTATTTTTTAATTTTTGCAAAACCTAAATTTCAGGGTGTCATCCTCTACTTTTTCAAAAGAACCAAAGCATTAAAGTCCCCCAAACCCCTTTCATATGGTGCATAAAATGTAAAAAAGCAGTTCTGTGACATCACACAGGACACAATAACCTACAATATCACTTAAAACAAAACATCTGACACCGTGATTGTTTCTTGGTTTGTGCGGTCATGTGCTTTTTCCCACCTGATCACATGTTTGTGTTGTTGTTCTGCTCCTCTTACATCGTTTATTCTTTTTGCAGTGTTTTATCTGTTTTGTAACTTTTTAATTAATGGAAACTAGGGCTGCAACTAACGATTATTCTCATAATCGATTAGTTGGCCGATTTTATTATTTCGATTAATCGATTCATTGGATAAAAAAAATAGAAAAAAATAGTTTACTTAAGTAATTTTATGTAAAAAAAATAAAAAAAAATAACCACAACCCCTCCCCCTTTTTTCATAAGCAAATTGCGTATCTTGTGTACTTTTCACACAAGGTATGCGAGTGCTTGGTCAGAGGGATGGGTTGATGCTGCGAGCGCTTGGTCAGAGGGATGGGTTGATGCTGCGAGCGCTTGGTCAGAGGGATGGGTTGATGCTGCAAGCGCTTGGGCAGAGGGATGGGTTGATGCTGCGAGGGCTTGGTCAGAGGGATGGGTTGATGCTGCAAGCGCTTGGTCAGAGGGATGGGTTGATGCTGCGAGCGCTTGGGCAGAGGGATGGGTTGATGCCGTTCTCGGCTGCCGTTCTCGCCGTAGGATGAGGCGAGTATGTGATTTTGGGGGGAGTTTTGAGCTGCAGATAATGGATTCTGCAGCAACGCAATCCAACACCTTCACCTCTGTGCTTGTGGTAACTTTTTCATTATGACCAAGGGATCTTAACTAGGGATGCACCGAAATTTCAGCCACCGACATTATCGCCCGAAAATGGTCGAAATGGAATATTCGGTCAAAAAAAAAAATCAGCCGACAATTTTCCATTCAAAATTAAGGCCTGGAGGCCGGCCGAGCTGCCTGCTCGGCTGGCTTCCAAGCCCAGGTTTTCATGTCTGATTTTCGGTATCGGGTTTTCTGCTGAACCGATGCCGACTATTTCTATTTCGGTGCACCACTAATCTTAACGCTAGTTAATCTGTGCTTTCACTTTGCGCTCCCCATGTTAGGTATAAGGAGTGCAAAGTACAATAAACTCGCGCTACGAATCGCAAATTAACTCCATTAGCGATTTGAAGGCGCTGTGGGCGCAGCGCTATGACCTCAAAGCTAAGGCCGATGCTAGTGTTCGTTTGAAGGAGGTGATAGAGCAGGGACGTGCATTCAGTGGAGGCAAGTGAGGCACAGCCTCACCTGCCATTAAGTGATAAATTAATAAACTAAAAACAAACTCACCTGCTCCCCCGCTGTCAGCTCCGTCCTCTGCAGGCATTAGTTTTCCCAGCCTACGCAATTTGCATAGCAGGACGTTTCCCCGCTGCACTAATTGAGTAAACTGCTCAAGATGTGTGCAGCACACGTCAGAGATCACTGCTCATTAGTGCCGCACAGACTGACAGGCACTGATAGAGCATGGGAAAGCTTGGACCAATGGGAAAGCACCATTGGTCCAAGCCATTCCCAGAAAACCCCTACATTAGAGGACTGCCTCTGATTGACAGGAAGTCTAGCAGTTAGACATGCCCCTTCCTGGCAATGATAGGCCAGGCAGCCCTCCAATGCAGGCTGTGAAAAGATTGCATGATGGACAACCCCTGACTGGCTGCATGGGGAGCTGCAGTCCAGGAGCCTGGCACAGGGGTGCCCTGCTCTGCCACAGCTGGGGATGCCCAGTTATACCCCAGGCTGGTTATTGTCTGCTAACTGGGGCTGGAACAACACATCTGCCCCCCAGGAGGGATCTGAGGGGGTGCAGCAGCAGGCAGCCCTCTTTGCCCAGCTGCAAGGTAAGTGACCTCACGGGGGGGGGAGAAAGGATTAATGATGGGGGGAGAGGGTTAATGATGGGGGGGGAGAGAGGCCATGGCTTTCCTCTGTGCTGATGTTCAGATAGTGCTTAGCTGCCAATCTGTATGATGTATTGTACCTCTAGCCAGGCTGCCTGGGGAGGGACAGGACAGGTGGGGGACTCAGCAGATGCAAAGTTGCCAGCAAGACTCTCTCAACTCCTCTTCTACCAGGGCTGTCAGATCACAGCATGTGCTTCATGGGTCACTGGCTTTGGGCTGGGGTGTCGGATCTCCATTTTGCTCCCTGTCAGTGCCTGAAAGTGCTGCCCTGCAGTGTGCAGAAGTCAGGTTGGGTCAGTGGCTTGCTTTCCCTTCAGTATAATATGAATGACGCAAAATGTATAGGTGCTTTAAGGAAACCTAATGGATGTGGCCAGGCTCCTCTTAATACTTTTGTTATAGGGGCAGCATATAGAGGTGTGTGTGTGTGTGTTCTTATAGTGCCAGTCTCTTTACACACCCTTTCTTTCACATGCGCTGTGTGTTTTGCCAGGGGCAAGCGTTGGCTTAACTTTTTTTTTTTGAGCCTAAAATATCAGGGTTATTCAGAGAGAGGTGAAAACCTTGAGAATTGGCAGGAAAATGAACAGCCAATTTGGAAAGTGAGATAAATGGGAGAATTTTTCTGGTTTGACTATTTTGACCTAGAATTCAATTCTCCACTCATTCTCAAGGTTTTGACCTCTTTCTGAATAGCCCTGTATCAGGGTTATTCAGAGAGCGGTGAAAAGTAGGCGAATGACTGGAGAATGGAAAATTCTAGGTCAAAATAGCAGATCATGAAAGGGAAAATTTTTCTGGTTTGGCTATTTTGACCTAGAATTTTCCATTCTCCAGTCATTCTCCTGCTTTTCACCGCTCTCTGAATAACCCTGTATGAAAACAAGTCCAGGTACAAGGACCCAGGACTGCAGATTCTTCATTTAGGAAGTCTTTGTCAATGCAATTTAGAAGGCATATTGTAAGATAATTGTTCTGTATAAAGGAGGGAGAGGTCTGTGGGAACAGAATCGGCTTCCAGTCAGTCCTTACTCGCAGTGTCTGTCCTTCTGATGTACTAAATGCCTGAAGCCTCCTCTTTGGGAGCTAGAATGTTTTTTTGGCTGTTTTGCATTTGTTTATCTGGCTCTGATACTAACCAGTGCCTCACCAGCCACTGACCTCACCGCACGTCACTGTGATAGAGCCCTTTTAAGTTTTTAGAAGTCAATGACAAAAAAGAGAAACCTGGAGAGGTAGAAGAAACTGAAAATGATAGATCAGAAAATGAGATTAAATTGCGTGTATGATATTATTAGTAGATGTTGTCTTTTGTTTCCTTTTTTCAATTTATGTTTTTAAGGCACTTCTCGAAGTTAAATCGCGGAGCTTAAATATTGATGTATCTGTATCCTACAGGCGCAAATAATGGCAGTTACTTCCTTTTTTCTCATTTTGCTATTGGTGCTAAGGGTTAAATTTGATATATATAATTTTATGTTGATGTTTTTTTGCTTTTATCGTTGCTCTTCAGGAAACAGAGGGGGGCGGTTACTTCTTCTCACACGATCACATACAGTCCTTGCTTGTTATTCCATTTGAAATAAAATTATAAAAAAGCAATTTCAAGTTATTAAATAAACTGGACTTTTATTTGAAGTGAAACAACATTAAATTTTAATTTGTAAACCTACTCCATGCTGCATATTTAAAAATTTTCTGAAAATTTCCATTTCTTCAGGGGGAAAAAAAGTTTTTTTTTTTTTCTATGGATTCAAAATTTCCGGAAATTTTACATCTCTATGCCACCCACACAAAAATAACACGGGAGCAAAGGAACCCCCGACGAGTGAAATCTAACAGGGTTATTCGAAAAGTCACCGCACGTTCGGTGACTTTTCGTTCTCTTCAATTCGGCGCGATTTGGCGATCCCATTTCGGCGTCCCTGCGGTGTATTCAGCAAGCACCACAGGGCCGCCGTAATGCAAGGAAAAGCCGCCGCATACCTGACGAACACTCACAGCAAAACCCTGCGAACGCACACCGAAACCCGCAAAAACATCTGGATTAACCCCGCCTAACACGCCGGAGAAACCCGAGCAGCCGCCGATCACAGAGCAGAGCAGCCGCCGGAAAAATCCGACACCGCAGACGAATGGAGTGAAAAAAATTAAAAACGTACGCTTGAGGCTAGGGTCAGACTGAGGCAGTGCGAACGCGCGTGCAGCCGCACATAATCACGGCCGTGCTAGCAGCAGATGCCGGGCAATGACGGCCAATATACGAAGTACGGTCGCACAAAAGTGCAGCCGCGCAACGCAAGCGGCAAACAAACGCTTTTTTTCGAGAACGTGAAACCACTAGTACTGACGTACAGAGTGCGCTGCGTCCGCTAGCGGCGTGTGTGCGTGATTAGGAGACGTCAGACGCTGCTAATGTCCGGCCAACATAACGTCCAGACACAAAAAGGGTTTTATTGATGATCCGTACAAAATCACGGATGAAACTGCGCATCGTATGACCGCTATTGCGTATTCCGTGAAAAAATAAGTCCATTCGTTCGAACGCACTTTTTCACGGACAACGTGAAAAATGCGTTAGTCTGACCCTAGCCTGAATGTTTGAAAAATGAAACGCTGTTTGCAAAGAAAGTACTGAGCGAAAATGTCTGAAATTTACATATAAAATCCAATGAATGATAATAAAAAGGAATGTTACAGAAAAAACGATAAAAAAAATGTTTGCAAAAAAAGCCTAAGATATCCTAAAAAAATCTATAAATAAAGAGACGCTTTACTGCAGAATTTTATAATCAACGGTTTATTAGATATTGAAATAAAACGGGAAAAATTTTAACATTGAAACCGATGGGATTCGCCAGAATAAACCTGTTGAATGAAGCCACTGAACAGCAGGGCAATTCGGCAACTTTTCTCTGCTGTTTTGTGTTCTCTGAATAACCGAAGCATTGCTCCTCTATGGGGATTTCACTGCCCTCGAACAGGCACCGAATGTGCAGGCAATTCGCCAACATTTCGCAAACTGCCTGCACTCTGGATAGCCGAATGGCCAGGAAAGGTAACCGAACAATGAATTTCAGCGTTCGGTTACCTTTCGCCAGCAATTCGGATCTCTTTGAATAACCCTGATATGTTACCCGAGCCGAATGAAATTCGGAATTCCACACAATAAGCCAATAAATGTGACCGATGTAAAGAAATCATAATAACGAAGTGTCGATCGAAAAAACACCCGCAGATATTCCAGCAGAACGTGAAACAAAATCAAACGAGAGCCACATAATGCACATAACAAAAACACAACCCTGAGGCCCCTATCCCAAAGTTGTCGTTATGTTGTGCGTCTCGAACACTAAACATAACAGAAGACCTTCTCCACTTCATTTTTTTCACCTCCTTTTCCAGCCGTGCCGTTAAAACAGACCTTCCGGCCTTAGCGTCTCATGGTTCACGTTCCTTACTGTACTCGCGGCTCGCGTTCCTTACTGTACTCGGCGTCTCGCGGATCGCGTTCCTTACTGTACTCGGCGTCTCGCCACTCGCGTTCCTTACTGTACTCGGCGGCTCGCGTTCCTTACTGTACTCGGCGTCTCGCCGCTCGCGTTCCTTACTGTACTCGGCGTCTCGCCGCTCGCGTTCCTTACTGTACTCGCCGCTCGCGTTCCTTACTGTACTCGCGGCTCGCGTTCCTTACTGTACTTGGTGGCTCGCGCTCCTTACTGTACTCGCGGCTCGCGTTCCTTACTGTGCTCGCGTTCCTTACTGTACTCGCGTTCCTTACTGTACTTGGTGGCTCGCGCTCCTTACTGTACTCGCGGCTCGCGTTCCTTACTGTGCTCGCGTTCCTTACTGTACTCGCGGCTCGCTTTCCTTACTGTACTTGGTGGCTCGCGCTCCTTACTGTACTCGCGGCTCGCGTTCCTTACTGTGCTCGCGTTCCTTACTGTACTCGCGGCTCGCGCTCCTTACTGTACTCGCGGCTCGCGTTCCTTACTGTGCTCGCGTTCCTTACTGTACTCGCGGCTCGCGTTCCTTACTGTACTTGGTGGCTCGCGCTCCTTACTGTACTCGCGGCTCGCGTTCCTTACTGTGCTCGCGTTCCTTACTGTACTCGCGGCTCGCGTTCCTTACTGTACTTGGTGGCTCGCGCTCCTTACTGTACTCGGCGTCTCTCGTTCCTTACTGTACATATATATCTGAGATGAGGTGTTTTGTTTTTGTATCTTCGGCGCTCTATGGTGAATAGTCAATTCACTGGAATGATGGGGAAATGGAATCACCAAAGTGCACTGAACTGGGCTGAAGGGAAAACACCGAAATCTAGTGGCATTTTCAGTGTTTAGTGAATAGACCCTAAATTAATGTGACGATTCTGTAACATTAAAGCGCGGAGTAATAAGGAAGCGTCTCGCGGCGGGTTGTGAAAATGTGTTTCTTAAAAGGGAACGATTTCAAGAACAGGAAACCGAGACCGAGCCGTGAGGACAGACGGGTGGGGGATCTCTGGTGCTCGGTGAGGAGCCGCCGCGCATCGTTTGGACGGTTCTGGAGGATCCGTTCGTGGAGCTCTGGCCGTGACGGTTATTATTTATTGGGGATGGGGGGCTCTGGTGGGCTCTGTACCTCTCGTGTGGACGGCATGCTGACCGTCACTGGACAACTTGCATGTTTGACCATAAAAAGAAAAAGCCTTTGCTTTGTCTGCGCTTACACAAAAACAACAACAAACATTATGTCCTGTATCCGCGCAGAAACTAAACGAAATTCATTGAGGCAACGCACGCAGAGTGCCGAGTGATTTATCATAATAATATATCCAGATTCCCGGCTCCGTGAGGACGACATTAAATCCAGTTTTAACTCAGGCGGAAAATCAACAACAGGTTAATCCGTTATACAGTGTGTATATATCTCTATCTCTATCCGCTTTACAGGTTACGGTAGAGGGAGGTGCAGTAGACTAGTTATACAGTATATATATATATATATATATATATATAATATATATATATATAATCACAAAAATTTATTGAAAAATTGATTTAAAAAAAACATACGGTTTTTAGTTCCGCTCCACCGACGTTTCGGCCCCTTCAAAGGCCTTGAGAAAGGCCTTTGAAGGGGCCGAAACGTCGGTGGAGCGGAACTAAAAACCGTATGTTTTTTTAAATCAATTTTTCAATAAATTTTTGTGATTTTATTAGCAAATCCGGATGTGCTGTCCATATTGTTTCGATATATACCTACCTATGGGACATTGCACTCAGGTCCAATTTCACCTTGTTGGCGTGACTGGGCTCAATATTGGACTCACTGCTATATATATATATATATATATATATAGCAGTAACAGGTGTACTCAGCGCTTTACAGGTTACGGTAGAGGAGGTGCAGTAGTTATACAGTGTGTATATATACCAGTAACAGGTGTACTCAGCGCTTTAGAGGTTACGGTAGAGGGAGGTGCAGTAGTTATACAGTGTATATATAGCAGTAACAGGTGTACTCAGCGCTTTACAGGTTACGGTAGAGGGAGGTGCAGTAGTTATACAGTGTATATATAGCAGTAACAGGTGTACTCAGCGCTTTACAGGTTACGGTAGAGGGAGGTGCAGTAGACTAGTTATACAGTGTATATTTATATAGCAGTAACAGGTGTACTCAGCGCTTTACAGGTTACGGTAGAGGGAGGTGCAGTAGTTATACAGTGTGTGTATATATACCAGTAACAGGTGTACTCAGCGCTTTAGAGGTTACGGTAGAGGGAGGTGCAGTAGTTATACAGTGTATATATAGCAGTAACAGGTGTACTCAGCGCTTTACAGGTTACGGTAGAGGAGGTGCAGTAGTTATACAGTGTATATATAGCAGTAACAGGTGTACTCAGCGCTTTACAGGTTACGGTAGAGGGAGGTGCAGTAGTTATACAGTGTATATATAGCAGTAACAGGTGTACTCAGCGCTTTACAGGTTACGGTAGAGGGAGGTGCAGTAGTTATACAGTGTGTGTATATATACCAGTAACAGGTGTACTCAGCGCTTTAGAGGTTACGGTAGAGGGAGGTGCAGTAGTTATACAGTGTATATATAGCAGTAACAGGTGTACTCAGCGCTTTACAGGTTACGGTAGAGGGAGGTGCAGTAGTTATACAGTGTATATATAGCAGTAACAGGTGTACTCAGCGCTTTACAGGTTACGGTAGAGGGAGGTGCAGTAGTTATACAGTGTATATATAGCAGTAACAGGTGTACTCAGCGCTTTACAGGTTACGGTAGAGGGAGGTGCAGTAGTTATACAGTTGTTTGTTTAAAGATATCATTTGGGTTAAGATGATATACAGTAAAGTGGTGATTGTGGAGTTGTATACACACCCTGCGTGCGCCTCATGTCTGCGCTGTGCGGTTTTGTGGTGGGATACTCTGCAGGCGCAGATCGCAGGGAGCAGTGTGTGTTGTCTGCAGTAAGCTGTGTGAGCAGTGTTGGGCCCCATGGAGCAGAGTTTGGCCTCCCCTGCTGGGTTGCGGCTGGGGGGGCTTAGCTTGGGTGGGACGTGTATGTGGGATCACGTGTCTGTTTGTGGATATGGGAGTAGTAACTGTGTGTGTTTTTGTGTTTCTCCGCAGGATTTCCATGGAATTGTAGCCGGCAGCATCGCGGGGATGCCTTGGTTTGGGTTAAACTGCGGGAGGAAGAAGCAGGAAGGTAGGACGTCTTCATGTATATGAATGTGGAGGTCACTCTGTCCTGGGTATATTGTGATGTGTGTGTGTCTCACCTGTCTGCTCTGTTGTCTTAAAATTACCATTTCACACCTACGCACACGCCTACATGCACATACATTCATACACACAGTCACACAAACTCACAAATACATAGATGCCTTTAAACATAAACACATACTGGTAATGCCAATGCGTCTTATGGTATGTAATGCCCGGTAATGCCATGCGTCTTATGGTATGTAATGCCATGTGTCTTATGGTGTGTAATGCCATGTGTCTTATGGTATGTAATGCCTGGTAATGCCATGCGTCTTATGGTCTGTAATGCCCGGTAATGCCATGCGTCTTATGATATGTAATGCCATGTGTCTTATGGTGTGTAATGCCGTGCAACCTTATGGTATGTAATGCCTGGTAATGCCATACAGCCTATGATGCAGCTTTATGGTATGTAATGCCATGCAGCCTTATGGTATGTAATGCCCGGTACTGCTTTATGGTATGTAATGCCGTGTATCCTCGTGGCTTTTTGGCATCTTATGATTTAAGTGTACATGTTTCAAAATGATCTCCTTTACCCAAAACCGAATCCCCCTACACCTTCATCACGGGGGGGGGGGGGCTCTTCTGCACACATTACCACATTGCACAGTGCTCAGATACAGTGTGTGTTGCACCGTTGTTTGTGACATTGTATCGCTGTCATCTTCCATTATTAAATCTTATATTAGCTGTAAACCCGTGTGGGCTGATGCTTTGTACCTGCTGGTCTGAGCCTGTACTCACTGATCCGAGCCTGTACTCACTGATCCGAGCCTCGGTGTCTGTCAGGTTTATGTGTATCTGTATACGGTGTTGTACTCGCAGCACTGGCGTGTCTGAACCCGGGCCTAGGTCAGGGCTGGTGAGCGTTTTGGGGAGCCTGTAGAGGGCTTCACGACACATCAAAATCCCGACACACATCAAGATCCCATTCTTGGCAATGGAAAAATAGCAGGTGATCACACGGGCGGGGGGGGGGGGTGTAATGTGACGATAAAGGAGACGAGGAAAAGCCGATAGCAGTAATATGCTTAATAATGTACAGAAAACACAGTTATTCTTTAAATCAGGGCTGTCAGATTCCCAGCCCCCCTAGATGTCAATGCCTACAATTCCCAGAATTCTATCAATGCAATAAATGGCCAGGGAATCATGGAAGCTGTAGTTCAGAAACCTGGGGGGGGGGCGGAGTTTGACAGCCTTGCTTTAAGTTGTAAGGCACTGCGGAATCTGTTGGCGCTATAGAGAATCTGTAAGTGACTTATATCTGTGTGTGACACATATAAAACACGCGCTACCGGCGCAGACACGTTTAGAAAAACCAGGAATGCAAGATGATTAAACGCTGACTAATTAATATGCCGTTATGGGATGGCAGACTGTCAGCTCTGCGTCGTTTTGCATAAATATGTGTGTATCGGTCTGCCAGATGATCGGCTGACCTCGGGCGCCCTATAAATCCGGGGCAGTTGTGAAGAATTCGGGAGGTGGTCCTCAGCCCAGCCTTGTGGTTAGGGTTAGGTCTATGTGACGGAGATGGGGTTCACTAGGTGCATTGTTGCTCTAAAATCGGGGTCAGCAACCTTATCCCTCAATATGTTTAGAAACCACATCTCCCATGATGCTTTATTACTCATTAGATTGGCTGAGCATCATGGGAAATATAGTTCCAAATACATGGGGGGGGGGGCGGTCGAGGTTGCTGCCCTCAGCTCTGTAAGGAAGGAGTTAATGCTATAAGTTGTTTGATGCAGAGATTGTGAAATACAGGGCTCAGGGCGAGATATCCTTCCTGGGCATGATGGCTGCTCCCGTCACCCAGTAACCATGACAACTGGTACCCTATTCATTATCTGCTCATCCTGGGGTGTAACCCCTCCCCCGCGGCCACATGCCTGCGTCGCGCACTGAAGCCACAGGGACAGGTACGATTCCCCGGACGTTTGTTTGGTTTGTATGTGATGTGAACACACAACGGCCGCCCGAGACTTCCTGCCAGGTGGCAAACACCAACCGTGATCGACCTTCCTACCCATAGCGGTCGGGACGGAGTCGGTCCTGGTTTCCCGGCATGTTGCCACCTGGGATTAAATGGTATTTGTAAGTGTGGGCATCTTGGAGGATTTGGTCACAGAGCGTGCCAGGGGTCTCCTCCAGGTTCACGGCTGAGGGTAAGGGGGGGGGGTGCACCACATGTTTCCTGTCCCACTGGCTATCGCACAGATCAGGCGGCGCGGCGTATCGCGCACAGATGGCTCTTATTTACATGTTTAAAGTGTCTGTTTCCAGCGGGAGATATAAAGCCCCAGAACGGAATAAATATTTACACAGCGCTCGCTTTATCCATGTATGGGAAAGGACGTCGCCCCAAAAATGTGCGCTGCTCCCACGCGGTGACATCACACAAACACTTTAATATGATTTAAATGCGATAACGTGGGACTCGCCGGGGGTGGGGGGGCGAAGCATTTGGCCTGAGGGGAATCGTTGAGCGTGTTGGACCCTGACCGTGGTGACCACCATAAAATGACATCATACAAGGAATGAACTGGCACGGCAGGCTGACCACTATAAAATGACATCATACAGGGAATGACCTGGCACAGCAGGCTGACCACCATAAAATGACATCATACAAGGAATGACCTGGCACGGCAGGCTGACCACTATAAAATGACATCATACAGGGAATGACCTGGCACAGCAGGCTGACCACCATAAAATGACATCATACAGGGTATGGCCTGGCACAGCAGGCTGACCACTATAAAATGACATCATACAGGGAATGACCTGGCACAGCAGGCTGACCACTATAAAATGACATCATACAGGGAATGACCTGGCACAGCAGGCTGACCACCATAAAATGACATCATACAAGGAATGACCTGGCACAGCAGGCTGACCACCATAAAATGACATCATACAGGGAATGACCTGGCACAGCAGGCTGACCACCATAAAATGACATCATACAGGGAATGACCTGGCACGGCAGGCTGACCACCATAAAATGACATCATACAGGGAATGACCTGGCACAGCAGGCTGACCACTATAAAATGACATCATACAGGGAATGGCCTGGCACAGCAGGCTGACCACCATAAAATGACATCATACAGGGAATGACCTGGCACGGCAGGCTGACCACTATTAGGCTGGGGTCAGACGAGCGTAGTGTTCAAGTCCGTGATTGCGCCTAAAAGTACGTCCGTGATAGCATGAAAGAAAGTCCATTGGAGCCTGACACATGAAGTACGTCCGCACTGAACTGCGGACGCATGACGGACGCTGCAAACGGACGCAGGTTAGGCAAGAACGTAATACTGCTAGAACGGACGTGCGGAGTGCGCCACGTCCACAACGTCCGCATAGCTTTGTGTGTGAGTGATGGAGCATGGTCAGACGGACTGCATTTATACGTCCAGCATTTTTGACGGACAGAATGTTTTTTCATTGTAATTTATTTTCCCCTCCTACATCCGTCAAAAAATAACTTCAGTGAAGAATCGGACTGTGTGACCACTACTGCGTCATCCGTACTGACGATGTCCGTACTGCACGCACGTACAGTCCGTAGAAATCACGCTCGTCTGACCCCAGCCTAAAATGACATCATACAGGGTATGGCCTGGCACAGCAGGCTGACCACCATAAAATGACATCATACAGGGTATGGCCTGGCACAGCAGGCTGACCATCATAAAATGACATCATACAGGGTATGGCCTGGCACAGCAGGCTGACCACTATAAAATGACATCATACAGGGTATGGCCTGGCACAGCAGGCTGACCATCATAAAATGACATCATACAGGGAATGACCTGACACAGCTGAATGATATAAAACAGGGAGCTTAAAAGCCTCCTAATGTCTGGAAATCCCTATGGTGGAGATAAGGGGGGTTCTTTGGACCCCAGTATCTCCCGATAGGTGGCAACTGGGGGGTCATGTTTGGTATCATTAGAAAGGCCAGAGCATGTTTAAAGTAAAGAAAAAAAATAATAAAAGTAATAATAAAAAAAAAAGAAAAATGTGTGTGTTTTTTTTAAGACGTGAAATGGCTCAGCAGTGAAGGGGTTAATGCAGCACTATTCTTCACTTTTCAATTATAATGTGACCAATGATGCTGCATGAAAGAAAAATGATTTTTTTTTGTCTTGGCTAAAATCAAGTGTTTTCCAAGAAAAATACAGTAACTGGCTCCAGTTTTTTAATTTTTTAACAAGCGTTAACCATAGAATATATAACCTCAAAGGCTCGGAATGGAAATTCACATTATTTTGTTCTCGCGTTCTGGCAGGACATGACGTATACATATAATAATGATATATATTATCAATCTGCCGTTTTTTAAAAGTATATAATTTGTTTGGATCGAATAATAAAACGTGACTTCAAATCGCGTTTACACATGATGAGCACAAACACAGCTCAGCGCACAGGGGTGGAATGGCTCAGCAGTGAAGGGGTTAATAATAAAATCCTGCAGGCCTGTCACCCTAATGTTTTTTTTTTTTACAGGGTTATCCAAAGAGATTCGAAAAGTCACCGCACGTTCGGTGACTTTTCGTTCTCTTCAATTCGGTTCCTTTTGCCGATCCCATTTCGGTGACCCTGCGGTGTATTCAGCAAACACCACAGGGTCCCCGAATTGCAGGGAAAAGCTGCCGTAAACCTGACGAAAACTGACCGAATGCACGCTGAAAACAAGCAAAAACATCTGGATTAACCTTTGAAAAAGACGAACAGGAGCCGAACATGAGCCGAACATGAGCCGAATCACACAGAGCCGAAGCAGCTGTGACGTAGAGGAGGCAGTGAATAAATTAGAAAAACTATTTGTATGAATCTGGGAAAATGAAACGCTGTTTGCAAAGAAACTACTGAGCGAAAATGTCTGAAATTTTCACAGGAGGTCCAGGGAATGATAATAAAGAGGGCTGTTACAAAAAAAATAAGTAAACTGAAAAAAAAAAAAAAAAAAATCGGACTTTTAATAAAAAAAAAAAAAATCAGAAAAATGCTTAAAGTATCCTAAAAAATCTATAAATAAAGAGACTCTTTGCTGCAGAATTTTATACTGAACGGTTTATTAGATATTGAATTAAAACGGGAATATTTTTAACATTGAAGCCTATGGGATTCTCCTGAATAAATTTGCCGAATGAAACCACCGAATGGCAGGGCATTAGGGGAACCTTTCACTGCTGGTTTGTGTTCTCTGAATAGCCGAAGCATTGCTTCTCTATGGGGATTTCACTGCCCTCGAACAGGGACCGAACAGGCACCGTATGTGCAGGCAATTCGCCAGTATTTGGCGAATTGCCTGCTCTCTGGATAGCCGAATGGCCAGGAAAGGTAACCGAACGCTGATTTTCAGCGTTCGGTTACCTTTCTCAAGCAATTCGGATCTCTTTGGATAACCCTGATAGTTTTTTTTTTTAGAGGTTTTCGATGGCGTGTGAAAATGACTATTAACATTTCTGCCCATTTTATGACCTTTTTTTGTATTGTGGAAATAACCTTATCACAGCCGTCGCAGCAGCCAAACCTTCTCTTGTGTCAATACAGGGGACATTTATTGGGTTTCCTCTCTTACACCCTCTGGTAAATCATTATCCTGTCCTCTGCTTGTGTGAGACGCACAGCACCGCTTTACAACGGGCACTATGAGCATCAGAATGTATCTCCTTCTACCAGCTTCTGGTGGGCACAGCGGGTCCCCCCGGCCAGGTCGGCATGCCGTGTACCCGTGCTTTAAGCAGCCTTGGCTGATGATGGACCCAGAACGGAAGTTCCTCTCATAGTGACGTCTAAGTAGAAGCATGTAGATAGATTACTGAACCATTTATACCCTGCCTGGCCAACAAGAAAAGTCACACACTGTAATATGTGGTTGTGTGGCCTTTTGCTGTGATTGCGTCACGCATTCGCCGCGGCATCGTGTGGATAAGCTCATGCGATGTCACAGCATTTATTCCCGTCCAGAGTGGCATTAATTTGTGGCCAAGATCTTGTGTTGATGATGGGAGAGTCGCGGCGCTGCGTAAAGTCTTCTCCAGCACATTATCCCAAAGATTAACCTCAATGGGGTTAAGGTCTGGACTGTGCGGTGGCCAATCCATGTGTGAAAATGATGTCTCGTGCTCCCTCAACCACTCTTGCACAATTTGAGCCCGATGAATCCTGGCATTGCCATCTTGGCATATGCCCGCTGTGCCATCAGGGGAGAAAAAACCCATTGATGGAAAAACCTGTTCATTCAGTATATTCAGGGAGTCACATGACCTCGTATTTTGGGCATGTAACGTCGCTGAACCTAGATCTGACCACCTGAATCCACCCCAGATCATAACAGGCTCATATAGGAGGTGGTGACTTGTTTTTTGGCCGGGCATATAATCAATGTGCCTCATCAAATTGTTATGTTCCGTTAAATTAAAAAAAAATTATATGCAAAAATATATATATATATTTATTACACACATATATAGACAGGGGTTAAATAAATTAATATAAATAATAGGTAATAATTAAAAATAAAGATGAATTAATATCAAACTTAGGAGCCAGTAAGAGGAGGAGCTCACTACAATTTTTATGAGCCAAGAAAGGATGTATGTATGTATGTGTATGTGTATATGTATGTGTGTGTGTATATATATATATATGTATATGTGTGTGTATATATATATATATTTATTATAATTTCTGGAGGGCAAAAAGTGAAATAAAAAGCCTCCAAACAGCAAATAATAAAGTTTATAAATAATTGTAGAAGACATTTACACATCCCAGCAATTCAGAGAACCGCTTCACAGAGCTCATGTGCTACATTCCCCATATGCACCAGGGAACTCTGGGTAAGACATGTAAATGAAGTCTGCAATTTCTAATTTTTTTGCATCCTGGGTCATGCCAGGGCCGTGCCATCTTCTAAAAGTCATCTAGTATGACATTGCACTGGCAAGGTGGGCTCTGTGTTAAAACAGACCCAGGATGCAAAAAAAAATGAGAAATTGCAGATGTCATTTACATATCTTACCCAGAGTTCCTTGCTGCATATGGGGAATGTAGCACATGAGCTCTGTGAAGCGGTTCTCTGAATTGCTGGGATGTGTTAATGTCTTCTTCCATAATAAAATCACTTTTTGCCCTCCACCATAACTAGTTAAATATATAATATAGATTTGTCCAGCAGGGAGAGCCAGAGAGCAGCCTGGAGGCGGATGTGTCAATCAATCCTCTTGTGTCAATCAATCCTCAGCATAGAGACGCAGCTGTGGAACGCTGAAGACTTAATCGACATGTATAGGAGGAATGTTTATATATATATATATATATATATATATATATATTATAGTAAAATATTACCCTCTGTCAAATTAGATGAAGGCGGCTCCGGTTCAGTTTATGGTACGATCCACCTCCAGGAAACCCCCAGATACACAGGTTACATTCCGGAGGTCTATAGTAACAGACGGAGGGAGAGCATCTGACGATCTCCACGATACAACATGTGCAGCCAATAACGACCTGCAGCTGCAACGACAACAACAACACACCCCCATAAACGAGAACACATGGCTGGAGCTGGGAATGAGACTCACCGATCCACTTTCTAAGAAAGGAAGGAAGCGAGCGAGCAATTATTTATGGTCTATTTCCCCTCGAACCGTAAATAATCGGTGCAATATATATATATTAGCTGCTCTCGTCGCTGTGCAGCTGTAAATCCGACAACAGAAAAACACGCACAGGGGGGAAAACACAAACAGAAAGGAAACATTCGGGATAGATTCAAGCGGGACAAACTCGGCAACGCCATGAAAAACCACACAAGATAAGCTTATAGCAACACGGTGAGGAACGTCTAACTTTAAAGGAGGGATAAGAGCGGCGGGATGCTGCAAACAATACCCCCCCCCCCCGCTGGTCCTCAAATCTGTGTCATTGGAGAAGCTGGTGTCAGTGAGGATTATGTCACAGGAGCAACATTACAGCGTTAAGCCGCGAGCACCGCTGCTGCTGTGAGGCCGAGATCATATCATCTTTGTTGCAACATTAGCAAACTTAGGTGATCCAAAAAAAAAGCAGCATTCAACGAGCTGGACGGCAACCCGGCTGCAAACGGAGAGCAGCAAATGGGAAAATGCCGAGCCATTAATGGATCTGTTCCGGCAGAACCGCGGGTCTCCACAGCCCAGGTCGGGATATTTTCCAGCCACTGACCCATAATGGCAGCAGACCATGGAGCCCAGCGTAACCCTGTGAGCTGGAAGAACCGGTGGACACCCCGGTGAAAACGACACCGCGAACTACACTAGGCGACATCTGCAGAATCTTCGGGAAAATAACGGTGAAAAGTACGGAGAAGAACGGTGACATGTCCTTAAATAGAGGATTCACCGTAGTTTGGCCGTATTGGCTCTGCCATCGTTCCCCGAAGGAAACCACCATTCCATTCATATAATAACGTGCTTGGTGAATGCCGCCTGTGACTCTCTGCCCTCCGTGTGGCGGCACGTAGAGAGATATTATTTATGAGATCTATAATTCGCAGCAATCATCAGGAAGGTTGTATTTTCTTGCGGTGTCTTTGTACGATGGGTTTATAGCCGCCGGCCTATGCCTCTCAGCTCACAGTCTGTATCGTCCTCCAGGGACTGCGCCGTTAGATCTGAAATGACGTGTCCTGGTCATGACACGGCAGCTCCTGGTCCTCTTCCCATTTTCCGTTAATGGAAAATCTCGAGCGTCCACGTGATTTCACATGGGCTGCTTGGCTTCACATCAGTTCGGGTCATCCTGACCGCTGACCAAGGCCACCGAGGCTGGCCTTACTCCTCTGGCAAAACCGAGTGAGGGACAACATCGTAACCGACTACCACAACGTAACCTCCGGCTTCTCAAACAATGTGATCCCTCGACCGCTGGTCCCACACACGGGGAGCGGCTCATTGTTCAGTAGAAAGCCCCCCCGGAATCGGCCTGTTAGCTTTTACAGTGTTTCCAGCTTCCCTTTAAACCCAAGTGTTTTCACTGAGCCGTTTCCTTTCTCAGCCGGGAGATCCCAGGGTGACCCGTCCAAAAAAAACTTCACACACAATGGGGGACGCTGACAGTCAATGGGCCGCAATGACAGCCGGGCTGATAGGGAGGTGAAAGGAAGCGTTGGAGTCACCGTGGGTTTAACGGGAGCAGCTGCAACCGTTATCCATATATAAAGAATGACATGGATAACGTGCAATATAACGACAATTATCTAAGTCCTAATAGTGCGAGACCAGCTGCCGGATCCTCCATGTTTTCCTGGACACATATATAATTTATTCATGCTGATGGGCAGTGCATGAAAAATGCCACCCCGCAGCATGGATAATCCGTACGCTGCAGGTAAGGAATCCCAGGTGATCTGCCTTGATTTCCTTCCTGCAGCATATAAATTATACATGTTGCAGGGCAGCACTTTTCCCTGTGCCTCCCTCTGTATGAGATTGTAATAGGTGTCCAAGAAAACATGGCCAACCTGGCGACCCTACCTTCATCCATCAACGTCACGGATAAATATGAAAGTACTGATTGGAGGAAAACGCAAAACTCATTGCGCAACGAGATGAATCACTGCAACAAGTGCTGCAGAAAGGCCTTGGCACGCGCTCCACATTCCTCTCCGTAAACGGCTGCCAAGACCGTTATGTAATCAAGCTGCGGATTAATTTCCGTCCTACACATTAGAACCCGCACTATTTACACTCTATGTATCGCCGGCAGTGCAGTGGAAGGTGAGGTGCGCCGCCGCGTATGACGGCATGGATCATCAATAAATCTGCGGCCGTGTTCATCCTCGAATACAAACTACCCTCGGCATGTGAGTAATAGGGGCTGCCAGGTCAGCCATGTTCTCCCTTATGCATATAATCTATTCATGCTGATGGGCAGTGCATGAAAAAAATGCCACCCCGCAGCATTTATAATTTATACACTGCAGGTAGGAAATCAAAAAAGGAATCCCAGGTGACCTGCCTTGATTTCCTTCCTGCAGCATGAGTTATACATGTTGCAGGGCAGCACTTTTCCCTGTGCTCCCCTCTGCATGACATACTAATATGTTTCCAGGAAAACATGGCCAGTATTTGATTTGCAACGGCAAAGAAGGGCAGTGCCACTTTTTTATTTGGCCAGAGGTGCAAAATCCTAGATCCGGGACCTGGTGCGGCTCTTTAAAATGCGAGTTACTGTCTTTATTATAGAAGGACGGGAACCCATTTACTTGAGATTCTGCACCATTTCTCTTTTCTTTTTTTTTTTTGTTCTCTTTGAAAAACTTCGAGGGACGTGACCACGAGCACCTGCACTTTTAAGAGGACCACTGACCTACGAGTACTTTTATTGACTTTGACACTACCATTTATTATCCCATTCTCATAGGACTCACATTGGCACATGGCTATTTCTACAGCCATTTATTTATTATTATCACTGTTTACTGCACTGTCTGATGCGCTTTATGGAGCTCTCTTTTGTATGATTCCCTTTTTATGGCACATATATTGGTTGTTTTATTCGTGCATTTTATATCCATTTTAGGCAGCATCACACTTATTCGTTCACTGTTTACTCACACTGTGCATTGTTCACAACATAGTTCAGGGCTTGACAAAGCTAGGAACCTGGTGGCCACTGGCTTCTAGAATTTTACTCCTGGCTCTTAAATTTTCAGTTTATTTTACACCGATCTAAAAGCAGTCTTTGGCATCTAAAACATCAAGTTGGCTTCAATGTTTTCTTCCTGTCTCCTACATTTAATGTAAATATATCCAGCCCTGGTGTATGTATTTATATATGTTGTGTGTGTGTGGGTCTGTGTCTGCAGTGGGTAAATAGGGTGTCCAATGACAACAGAGCAAAGAAAAGAAGTAAATAAATAAAACAATATCACCGTCACAAGGTACAGATGTTAACAACACAAATAATATAATAAGTACATATATCAGAGCGGCCAAACTGATATTCGAAGCAACGCTCTACACCTCTAGGCTCAAAAAAAGTAGCCACAAGACCACATGCACAAAAAATACCTAACAGCAAAAAGCAGCAGGTAACAAAGCGATGAATAAATAGAAGCAGCTAAAATCATAATTTGGGTCAGTACAAACCAACTCCCAGATGCAGAGGCAGGTGCCCAACGTTTCTGCGAGGATTCACCTTTATCAAGGTATACCTTGATAAAGGTAAATCCTCGCCGAAAGGTTGGCTCCTAACTTTTGTAGCTGGCTCCTAAATTCAAAGCAAATTTGTCAAGCCCATAGTATATCTTAATAGAGTGACACGATATTGCGCCAGCACTGTTGAACCTTTTCTACACACCCACATCTTGTCCTGTCCATAGAGTCTGTGGAATCGTATTTGCTTTTGTGTAACTATGTGACAGCGGGTTGTTTGTGGGTTGGTGTGAGCTCTGGTATTCTTAGTACGAGACGGTTTAATGGGTAGCGTTTATATTATTACTATTAATGTTTTCCCCTTCCGCTTGCAGAGAAAGAGCGGTGTCTGCGAGCCAACGACAGGGAATTCAACTTGACGTTCAAGTATGCGGTAAGACGCTCCCTTTTGAGCCACCTCTTAATGTGATGGAAGTCACTTAAAACTTGGGGTACATGGACCTGATGATACATTTGGGAGGTGTGGGATTGCGAGTTCTCGTAGCATTGACTGTTTGTATTGTTCCCCAGTCCTCTCCTATGTTAAGGTCACCCTGTACATACAATTGTAGGTACGAAGTGTTTGGGTTTTCTGTGCTCTGTCCCCTGATGTCGGTGTTATATTAGTTCCTGATGTATTTACTGTAGAGTGTCATGTTGTATATGCTGTGCTGTTTCCCTTATTTGTAATGTGTTCTTAATGGTTCCTTTGTTATCCTGTGTGTTGTTCCATGCTTCCATCCAACCCCCAGGCACTGGCTTATACAAGATCTCTCTGCCACCTCCCCCATCCTTTGACTTTTATACCAGGGTGTGTGTGGAAGGGGGGGAGGCTATCCACACATTAATGCCAGGGTGTGTTTTCCCTCTGTTGGGCTGTCCATCCACTGTGTGTGTTGTCCCATTTGTTTCTGTTGTTCCTCCCTTTTCCTGGGTTTCCTGCGTGCATGTATCCAGCTGTAAACACATAATAAAGTCAGTCTAAGTTCTCTGTTACACTGTTTTCTCTTTTGGTTAACTGGTTAACAGAGAGGAGAGGGGAAAGAAGAAAAAACAAGAGGAAAGAGAAGACCAGAAACAATGTAACAAGAGGAGAGGGGGAAGAAGAGACAACCGTGTAACAAAGAGGAGAGGGGAGAAGAGAAACATTGCAACAGAGAGGGTGAAAAGAGAAACAAAGAGGAGAGGGGGAAAAGAGAAACATTGTAACAAGAGAGAGGGGGAGAAGAGAACATTGTAACAATGTAACAAAGAGGAGAGGGGAGAAGAGAAACATTGTAACAAAGAGGAGAGAGGGAAAGAAGAGAAAACAATGTAACAAAGAGAGGGGGAGAAGAGTAACATTGTAACAAAGAGGAGGAGTGGAAAGAAAAACATTGTAAGAAAGAGGAGAGGGTGAAAAGAGAAACAATGTAACAAAGAGGAGAGGGGGAGATGAGAAACATTATAACAATGTCAAAGAGGAGGGGGGAAAGAAGAGAAAACAATGTAACAAAGAGAGAGGGGGAAGAAGAGCAACATTGTAACAAGAGGAGAGGGGAAATAAGAGAAACATTGAAAAAGGAGAGGGGGAGAAGAGAACAAAGAGGAGAGGGGGAAAAGATTTAAAAACGAATAGAAGCAAAAGAGATGGGAGGGGAAATGGGAGATGGGGCACTGTAGAGGTTTAATAAAATTGATTTATACCAGGGTGTGTGTGGAAGGGGGGGAGGCTATCCACACATTAATGCCAGGGTGTGTTTTCCCTCTGTTGGGCTGTCCATCCACTGTGTGTGTTGTCCCATTTGTTTCTGTTGTTCCTCCCTTTTCCTGGGTTTCCTGCGTGCATGTATCCAGCTGTAAACACATAATAAAGTCAGTCTAAGTTCTCTGTTAACCAGTTAACCAAAAGAGAAAACAGTGTAACAGAGAGGAGAGGGGAAAGAAGAAAAAAACAAGAGGAAAGAGAAGACCAGAAACAATGTAACAAGAGGAGAGGGGGAAGAAGAGACAACCGTGTAACAAAGAGGAGAGGGGAGAAGAGAAACATTGCAACAAAGAGAGGGTGAAAGAGAAACAAAGAGGAGAGGGGGAAAAGAGAAACATTGTAACAAAGAGGAGAGGGGGAGAAGAGAAACATTGTAACAATGTAACAAAGAGGAGAGGGGAGAAGAGAAACATTGTAACAAAGAGGAGAGCGGGAAAGAAGAGAAAACAATGTAACAAAGAGAGGGGGAGAAGAGTAACATTGTAACAAAGAGGAGGAGTGGAAAGAAAAACATTGTAAGAAAGAGGAGAGGGTGAAAAGAGAAACAATGTAACAAAGAGGAGAGGGGGAGATGAGAAACATTATAACAATGTAACAAAGAGGAGGGAGGGAAAGAAGAGAAAACAATGTAACAAAGAGGAGAGGGGGAAGAAGAGCAACATTGTAACAAAGAGGAGAGGGGAAATAAGAGAAACATTGTAACAAAGGAGAGGGGGAGAAGAGAAAACAAAGAGGAGAGGGGGAAAAGATTTAAAAACGAATAGAAGCAAAAGAGATGGGAGGGGAAATGGGAGATGGGGCACTGTAGAGGTTTAGATAAAATTGATCAGCTCCATGCTGGATTGTGCTTGTAAGAAATATCTTGCGTTTGCAGAAAGCGATGCATTAGCGCAAACATTGCCCCGGGATACAGAATGATTCAGGACTCACAGACTGTTAGATGCATGCTTTCAGTCACCTCTGTGTGTGTCATAGAGATCAGACAGTACAGCAGAGCGATGACAGCTGTCCCGGCACTGACTTGACGCTTTGTCTTGGAAAGGACTCCCTGTACATCTGAGACTAAACCACTTCTCTTCCTCTCCTGAAAGAAAAGACTCAAATTTTTCACTTCTGTATTTATAATTCTTCGTGTGTTGATGTAGAAACACTGTGTAAGCCACAATATACAATCCCGCTAGATTGTAAACTCCTGTGAGCAGGGCCCTCTACACCTCTTGTCCCTGTTCCTATGTTTGTTTGGGTCTTGTTTCCTTTGGTTATAGTAAAGCGCTCAGGAAACTGCTGGCGCTATATAAATAATATTAATATGAGCGAGAGAGAAGTATAATGTGAATTCAAAATGAGAAGCAAAACAAGGGAAACGTCTGCAGGAAAGTCCAAAACAGGCTCAGCAATACGTCCAGAATAATCCGAAACGGCAAAATCCTCCGATAGAGATCTGCGAGGGGAGATATATGGAAAGAGGAAGAACAACAGTAAAAGAGGAAAGGAAGTGGGGAAAAGCTTCAACCCATATCCAGGAATTTGTATATCTTAAGTGCCACTATGTAAATCATACGCTTACGGCAAGCATTAGCTCAGAGAGGAAAAGGCGCACACCTCCTTGACCCTCCTCAATCTGGCTTTCACTCACTGCACTCTACGGAAAGGTTTCTTGCGAAACTGACCAATGACCTTGCAAATGCTAAATCCAATGGGTGCTACTCTCTGCTGATCCTTCTTGACCTCTCTGCCGCCTTTGATACAGTTGACCACTCAATCCTCCTTCAAACTCTTAGTGATATAGGCCTTCAAGGTTCTGTTCTTTCATGGTTCGATTCCTACCTGTCCCAACGATCATTTAGTGTCTCCTTTGCTGGAAGTCCCTCCTCCTGGCAGCCTGTCTCTGTTGGGGTGCCCCAAGGTTCAGTTTTTCGATCTACACGGCCTCTCTAGGAAAACTGATCAGCTCCTTTGGATTCCAATACCACCTATACGCTGAGACACTCAAATTTACCTCTCCTCCCCTGATCTCTCTCCGGCTCTCCTGGATCGAGTCACTGACTGTCTCTCTTCGCTGTCTTAAATTGGATGGATTCCCGCTTCCTTAAACTCAATCTCGCCATAACTGAAATTCTCGTTGTTCCTCCCTCCAAGAAGAACCCGATACCACCTATCTCTACGAGTAAATGGAACGTCCATTAGCCCAACACCCCAAGCTCGCTGCCTTGGTGTCACGTTCGATTCTGTCCTAACGTTCTCTCCCCACATCCAGACAGTGACCAAATCCTGTTACCATCAACTCAAGAACATCGCCCGCGTCCGCCCCTTTCTGACACAAGATACCGTGAAGGTGCTGGTTCATGCTCTTGTCATTTCACGACTTTATTTCTGCAACTCGCTCCTTATTGGCCCCAACTCTCGTATTGCCCCTTTGCAATCTGTAGTGAATGCAGCTGCCAGACTTATTTTTCTCACTAAACGCACCTCGCATACCTCCCCCTCTGCTGGCCCCTCCATTGGCTTCCTTTACCTCCCCCTCTGCCGGTCCCTCCATTGGCTTTCTTTACCTCTCCCTCTGCCGGTCCCTCCATTGGCTTCCTGTACGTTCCAGGATACAGTTTAAAATACTGATGCTCACGTTCAAATCGCTCAATAACTCAACTCCTCCCTACATGTCTTCGTTACTCCACAAGCACGTCCTTTCTAGACAGCTCTGGCCAGTGGGCGATCTCCGCTTGTCCTCTGTCTACACCTGCGCTGCCAACTCTCGCCTCCAAGACTTCAAGGGCTGCTCTGATCCTGTGGAATGACTTGCCTTGCCCTATCAAACTCTCCCCTAATCTTCAAACCTTCGAGTAATCCTCAAAACCCATCACTTCAGATTAGTGTACCACATCACTGATGCAACTCATCCCACTGCTCATCTACTCACACATGATTGAAGCTGCTTCCGTGGCCCATGTGATGCAAGTCATTTTGGACTTTGGATGATTGAGCATGGAGGCATATTTTGTAGGGTGCAGGACTCAAAATAATTATTGGCCCATTGCCCTCTCTCTTGTGTGCAGAATGTTGGTATAATTGTGATTATGCAAAAATGTAATTGTCTGTTACTATCTGTTGATCAGATTAGCCTTCCAGTAAACCTGCTCTCAGAAAGGTGTAAATATCTGATTAACAGCTTCTCAAACATAATCTTCGTTGTAAAACAAACCCAGCCTGTTTTAAACTGTAATCTATTTGTCAATCACGATCACCCATTGTCTTGACTCGTTTAGAAATGTTAAGTAATGTTTAATGTAATTGTCTACCTAATCTAATTTATGTTTCAAAAAGGAAAATGTTTGTGCAATTATCTGTTCAGTCTGATTAGGTCCCCCTAGAAGATGTTGTGATTTTGGGAATGTAAAGTACCCCTGTTTGACCACATAAATATCTGTGATTGCTCTCTGATTAAAACCAGTTCCATTCTAACCCTGAAAGACCTCAGATCTACAGCCTCGTCTTATTTCTGGGGGATGCTAGCAGGCTCTCTATGTGTCTCGGTCCTTAAACTTCGTCTGAGGACTGGAGGAAGGCACGGGAGTCTGCCTGGGTAGAACACGGAGGGTCCTACAAAGAAATGGCATTGGCATATGTGACCCTGTCGGGGTACAGAGATCTGTCAAAGCCCCTCCATTCCCAAACCTCTTCTTGTCTTTCTCAACCCCAATCCCTCTACATTGAAAGCGTTTGAGCAGGGCCCTCTACACCTCTTGTTTCAGTCATTTGTCCATTTATCTGTATCTTGTTCCCTTTTGCTTATTGTAAAGCGCTGCAGAAACTGTTGGTGCCATATAAACGATATGTCGCAGTATGGCGTATTGCAACACCGTCTGACGTAGTATAACACAATGTGACACTGGGGCTCAGCGTTTCACTCTGGTTGTGTTCGTGTTTACGTGTTCATCGGTTGTTATTTCCATTTAGTTTCGGCCTCTGAGTTTTACGTTTTTATATTTTTAAGGTCTCGGCCAATTTAAATCATTTCCAGGAATTCTCGTGGAAAGATTTGATTTCCTCTCAGGGCTCGGCTTTATTTAGAGAGTCTGGTAAACCCGCGCCAGCAGTATTTTGGCCCTTACAGGCTTTTCCCATACAGCCGGGCGGCGGGGCTAAACTAACTCCAAATGCAGAGGCTGCGGGAGCGGAGAGCCAGTATGTGCCAGGCACACGCTCATATGGATTGCATACCCATAGGTCAAAACACCGTGAGAAGAAAAGAACAAAGTATCCACAGTGCCTTCATTTCCCAGAAAGGGGGGGCAAAATATACAGACTCCTTCCATGCGAGAGCAGTAGTAGCGACAGCTACGCCATAGTGCTGTTGCCGGAGAGATTATCATTTTCTTGACGTACGTTATGCCTGGTATAAATTATTATAAAATAACTTATGACTAGAGAACCTCCACTCCAAGGGACCCTCATAGCCCGGGACCAGAAATTAGGCAAAACAATGAATAATTATAACTTATGTCCAGATTAATTAAAAAACACAAACCCACTCTGAAATTTATAAAAAGGGGGCCAAAATGACAACGAATGATGCCCAAAAAAGGGGATCTAGTAAATATATTAAAGGGATCTAGTATTCTATTAAGGGGATCTAGTATTCTGTTTAAAAATGGATCTTGTATTAAAGGGATCTAGTATTATATTAAAGGCACACTAGCATTATAATCTGTAACTAGATTACTTGTACATTACAAAAAAAAAATCACATTTTAAAACACATGCTGCTGTTTTTTGTAGTAATTTCATATAACAAGGAAAAATAAACTTTTATGTTTCCATTTTGTGGATTTTTCCCATGATGCAACATTTCGCAAACTCTTATGCCCAGTCTCACTTTACAGCTGTGGTATAGAATACGGCAGGAGTGAGGAGGCAATGGGGTGGAGGAGGGGATGTTTAGACATGGCTGCAGCGGATCTATTGTGTTGCCTGTGCAACCTGACAAAAGAAATGGCTGCTGAATGAGATCTGATAGTGGGCATCCAACAGTTTATTCTACCCCCTGGTGATGACATTTACATACAAGGTCAATGGGTCGGTTTTGTGGCCTTCTGGCCCATTCACTTCACTCTATGGCCTAAGCCACACATTAAGGACCAAGTGATGGACAGAATCATGGGGGGAGGGGTAGTTTCCAACACAAAATATCACACACTGGATGAACCCAGTGACACATAGAGAGGAAAATATCACACAATGGATGCGCCCAGTGACACACATAGAGGAAAATATCACACAATGGATGCGCCCAGTGACACATATAGAGGAAAATATCACACAATGGATGCGCCCAGTGACACAAATAGAGGAAAATATCACACAATGGATGCGCCCAGTGACACACATAGAGGAAAATATCACACAATGGATGCGCCCAGTGACACATATAGAGGAAAATATCACACAATGGATGCGCCCAGTGACACAAATAGAGGAAAATATCACACAATGGATGCGCCCAGTGACACATATAGAGGAAAATATTTTCTTAACTAATCATACAAGAGAAAATCAAAGCACATGTAAGATATCAGCTACATCAAATAAACACAATAAGGACATAGCATTTTTTTGGTGGTACTGGCCCTTTTAAAATAATACACAGGCTGATGATATCAGTAGTAGGATGAGTTCATCACGCTTATGGTTACACATTTGACATGGATACATTGTAGCAGAGTCTGCATCCACAACACAATAACCTGGCTGCTGTGGGTCTTATCTGTTGATTTTTGGCTCTTTCATTCAAAGGATGGTTTGGCAAAAAAAGGTGGATCAAGTACGGGGAATCTTCAGTGAATTCTATTTAGGGAACCACCCCTACTGTTCTGCCCCCTTCCCCATAGTTTCTGCCAGAGGTATTCGCCGTAGCTTTCACGGGGTTCCAGACCACCTGGCATCCCGGTTGGGTGCCTCCTTCAGACTCTAGCTTTCTCCAAGCTGGAACCCGAATTCCAGCAACCTCAGACCAAACCTCCCTAAGTTACCAGGCAGAACCAGTAACATTTAAGGGAGGAACACAACCTCAAAATAAATATGTAATTTATCACTAGGCAAGACCAGTGTTTAGAGTAACAGCAGAAAAACTGACATACAGATATATAGTTAAGGGATAATCCTTCTTCATGAATGAAACAAAGATAAGATCAGCAGATAACCGATAACAGGACAAGGAACGAAAGATACAAACTGGGAAGTTAAACACAATCACTCGGCAACCCTTATCTTATTCAGGCTGCCAGAAAAATCTGCCCCCATCCTCAGTCTACATGCTGGAAAACATGTCCACAATAAGTCAGGTGTGCCCACCAGTATGCCCAAACACAGTTCCATATAAATCCTGAGTCTCCTGGGCAAATCAGTTGGTAAACCCCTGGTAGCACCTTGGCCCATAGTAGCGAGGAAGCTAGCCCCCAGGCTCCTTCAACTGCCTCAGTGACAGCAGAGTCCACCACATCCAGCCAGTGTTACTTGATGTTGTATTTACCGTTCTTTCCATCTGACGTCTATGGAGGTCGCCACTTTAAAAACCCCGACTTGTAATCACCGGCGTTACAAGCAACGTCTGAACACTGTGAATGGAGATTAGCCGTGCGGTGGATGACTGTCGACCCCCAACACGCAGCTCAAAGAGCCCTTTTATCCAGGGGCAATACCAGTCCTCGAGGTGGCTGGTCTTCTCACAGGGACGATCATTGCAGGATCCCTGTTTGCATCACACGGTTCATCCAACCATGCAAAGCCCGGCGATGGCTGTCGTGGAGGCCTCGTGTGCTCTTTAACCGTCTGTCGGTGTGATGGCATTCCAAGATGGCGGCCACCGCGCTGAATCCCTCCAGACAGATATATATTGTGGCTCGGAGAATTTCTGATGCCAGCCACACCTCAGGAGAGAGCACTTTGTCTTTTTGCCCCTCTTTCTGAAGGCCATGTGAAGTCTAATCAGAATGTCGGTTACGGAGGGAAGTGACTCCTCTCCTTCTTCTCACGGTGAGATGACTGTTGGCTGACCCCAGCGGTCGATCAGGTTACACAGCGATGGTGGTCGGTTTATACAGACCTGACCCCTTTCATGTTATTGTGGTGTACAAGTCAAGGATACTTAAAGTCGATTGTTTCCTTCCTGATCGCACTCAGGATGTTAATTGGCTTCTGTCGCCGTGTAACACGACTGCCGAGTTCAGCCAACAGTCAAGCAGCACATAATGAGACGGGACAGAGGGAAGGTGGGTAATTTAAAGAGACAGGACCGGGGGGGAACACCTCGAACCATACCGCATACTCAGAATAGGGTTGCCAGTTCCTCCATGTTTTTCTGGGCACATGTTTATTCATGCTGAGGAGCAGTGCATGAAAACGCCACCCTGCAGCATGTAGAATTCATACACTGCAGGTAAGGAATCCCAGCTCACCTCCTTCTCTGTGCTCTCCCTTTATATCAGGGGTCAGCGACTTTGGCCCTCCAGGTGTTTTGCAACGACATCCACCAGGATCATCAGAATGAGGAGGACCAAGAACGCTGACCCCTGCTTTACATGAAATATTAATGTGTCCAGGAAAACATGGCCGATCTGGCAGAATGCCAGCGGTGATGGGTCTCACAGAGTCCCTTTGACTGCTAAATTCAGCGGTTTGGTCACTTGGCCATTTCAGGTTAAATTGTCTCAGTCTTTGAAACATTAAGCCACATGTCGACAATCTTGACTCTCCAGTTGTTTTGGAACTGCAATTCCCACAAGGCTCTGCTGACCTATTGAATAGCTGAGCAAGATGGGAGCTGTAGTTTTAAATCACCTGGAGGACGGGTTGGTGACTTCTGCTTTAAGTCATTCCACCTAGTTATCAGGTCACCATGGCCACACGAGGCTCCTCATCCGATGTGGCCAATGCCAGAAAAGGTCACTCGCTATCTCTGAGCGTTCGCTTATCTGAGATTAGCTATGAGCTGGATGCACTTCAGCGTTACTCAGATCCTGACGCGTTACTCAGATCCTGACGCTCTCCCACCCCCAGGTGTTTTCACAAAGGCACTGTCCACAGTCACGCGATCATACGCCTCCATACGGAGAGCCGGCAGGGCCTACGCTCAACTCCTAAACCCAGGCTGAACGATGAAACCCTGTTACGTCATTTCCCAAACATCTGACCCACAATTCGCTCGATTATCTGCTCTGCGCGGGCGAGATTTACCAGCGTAGCATATAGAACAGATCTCCAACTCCAGGTTCCTCAGACTTCAATAGATGGCCAGAAGATCATGGGAGTTGTAGTTTTCAGGAATTTTCGGAACAATAGGTCCCCAACGTCTGTTGGGCCAGAGTCTGACACCCCAGACTTAAAGTCCTTATGTGAAATGGGCGCGAGCAATGTGCAGAATCGCGTGGGAACGTGGCATTTTACTGAACCAAAGGTCATGTTAAAGCCTGTGACGTGCCCTGACGGGACGGGAGGCCGACGTGAGTCACACGGATACACTCCATTAACCTGTAACATGCCATAAAATCCTCCGGCTCTGACTGGTTATGCTTCACAAGCCACGTTTTACATCCCCGCACGGACCCGCCGGCCCAAAACATTATCTCCGTCACAAGCTCTGACTCGCCGGCCCAAAACATTATCTCAGTCACAAGCTCTGACCCGCCGGCTCAAAACATTATCTCAGTCACAAGCTCTGACCCGCCGGCCCAAAACATTATCTCAGTCAAAAGCTCTGACCCGCCGGCCCAAAACATTATCTCCGTCACAAGCTCTGACCCGCCGGCCCAAAACATTATCTCCGTCACAAGCTCTGACCCGCCGGCCCAAAACATTATCTCAGTCACAAACTCTGACCCTAGAAACATAGAAACATAGAAACATAGAAAGATGTCGGCAGATAAGAACCTTTCGGCCCATCTAGTCTGCCCAATTACATGGATACTTTACCTGGATTTATCTTTTGTTTAGGATAGCCTTATGCCTATCCCATGCCTGCTTAAATTCAATTACTGTTTTGGCCTCTACCACCCTCCGGCCCAAAACATTATTTCCGTCACAAGCTCTGACCCGCCGGCCCAAAACATTATCTCCGTCACAAGCTCTGACCCGCCGGCCCAAAACATTATCTCCGTCACAAGCTCTGACCCGCCGGCCCAAAACATTATCTCCGTCACAAGCTCTGACCCGCCGGCCCAAAACATTATCTCCGTCACAAGCTCTGACCCGCCGGCCCAAAACATTATCTCAGTCACAAGCTCTGACCCTCCGGCCCAAAACATTATCTCCGTCACAAACTCTGACCCGCCGGCCCAAAACATTATCTCAGTCACAAACTCTGACCCGCTGGCCCAAAACATTATCTCAGTCACAAGCTCTGACCCGCCGGCCCAAAACATTATCTCCGTCGCAAACTCTGACCCGCCGGCCCAAAACATTATCTCAGTCACAAACTCTGACCCGCCGGCCCAAAACATTATCTCAGTCACAAGCTCTGACCCGCCGGCCCAAAACATTATCTCAGTCACAAACTCTGACCCGCTGGCCCAAAACATTATCTCAGTCACAAGCTCTGACCCGCCGGCTCAAAACATTATCTCCGTCACAAGCTCTGACCCGCCGGCCCAAAACATTATCTCCGTCGCAAACTCTGACCCGCCGGCCCAAAACATTATCTCAGTCACAAACTCTGACCCGCCGGCCCAAAACATTATCTCAGTCACAAGCTCTGACCCGCCGGCCCAAAAGGCAAAATGTATTATTCTGATTTATTCCTATTCAGGGAACAAGGAGCCTTCCACACGCACAAACAGACATGGCCTGGGTCACATATACTTACACGACAAGGCCTGAAGTTCTGTTTGCATATATACTTGCATACAGAAGCAGGCACTCAGCTCCTCAAATCACCATTAAGCGACTCAGCCCCAGTGCATCCTCCACAGCACATGCAGGTCCGACAAACCGAGGGCACTCTCGGGTCTTTAAATCAAAGTCCAATCTTTATTACAAATTAACTCAAACAAAAAGTCGAAACATTGATTAATTTGTAAACAGATTGGACTTTGATGTGACGACCCGAGAGTGCCCTCTGTTCAGAAGAAAATATATATACATATATACTGTATAGCAATGCTATGAACGTGAGAAAAAAGGGGGTAATGGCACAATCGAGCTAAAGCCTTGTGAGACCTGAGCGGACCCCACCGTAGAGCAGGTCACCAGTGCTGTTGCTCGTTCTCGGGACCCTCACGAACCCCCTTTTTGCTTGTTTCCATGAAAGGACACGCACTCCTGGCTCTTCTTATATATTGCCTGTATTTATTGATTTATTGCAAAAAAATGGATACTACGTGCAAGTCCTAGGGTGGCCATATCTGCCATGTTTTCCTGGACACATATAACTTACTCATGCTGATGGACAGTGTATGAAAAATGATACCTGAGTCAGCATCTTCTTTCTGCCACGACCAGGTAGCGTTTCAACAGTGCCCTTTGCCTTGAATTTGCGAATGATGCTTCCTATGGTCTCTCTTGGTATGTTTAACATCTTTGCAATCTTCTTATAGCCATTGCCCTTCCTGTGAAGAGTAATCACCTCTTCTCTTGTCTTCCTGGACCATTCTCTTGACTTCACCATGTTTGTAACCACACCAGTAAATGTCTAGAAGGAGCTGAGTATCACAGTCATTTTAAAGCTGCCTAATTGGTGCTTATTATGCTTTATTGCTGCTCCGTGACATCCACAGGTGTTTTCAATACCTGATTGAAAACACTTGAATGAACCTCTGTTCTTCAGAGTGGTAGTCTTTAAGGGGTTGAATAATTGTGTCAATGAAGAATTCACAAAAGAAACATTTACTACTGTATTACAAAACCAATTGATGTCATTTTAGTTGCATATGGTTCTTTAAAAAGTCCTTGTAGGATTTCATTCTGAATACAATTACAAATGTACACTAAATTCCCTAAAACCCTTTACAGCATTGGGGGTTGAATAATTTTGAACACAACTGTATGTAAAAACCAAAAAATGACATTTTAAATGACGGTAAACGCTTTTTCTTTAATCTATCCATAAACAACTGCTTGGGGCGGCAGTCTGTATGAAAAGAGGAGACATTTTCGGACACGCAGAAAAAGTTTACTGATTTTTTTTTGGCGGTGAAAAGCAGGAGAATGGAAACTTCTAGACCAAAAAGCCGATTTGGAAAGTGAGATAAATGGGAGAATTTTTCTGGTTTGGCTATTTTGACCTAGAATTTTCACTTCTCCAGTCATTCTCCTGAGTTTCACCTTTCTCTGAATAACCCTGTCAGGGTTATTCAGAGAGCGGTGAAGAGCAGGAGAATGACTGGAGAACGGAAAATTCTAGGTCAAAATAGCCAAACCAGAAAAATTCTCCCATTTAGGCTAGGGTCAGACTAGCGAATTTTTAACGTGCGTTTAGGCGCACTTATTCACGGCCACACTAGCAGCAAATGACGGCCAATATACGAAGTACGGTCGCACGAAAGTCCGGCTGCGCAACGCAAGTGGAAAATTAACGCATTTTTTCGAGAACGCAGAACCGCTAGTACGGACGTACAGAGTGCGCTGCGTCCTCTAGCAGCATGTGTGCGTGATTTGGAGACGTCAGACCCTGCTCATGTCCGGCCAACATAACGTCCAGACACCCAAAGTTTCCTGGTTTGGATCCGTAAAAAATCACGCACAAAAATGCGCATCATATGACCGTTTACGTGCAATCCGTGAAAAAATACGGCAATGCGTTCGGACGCACTTTTTGACGGACGCTGCGAAAAATGCATCAGTCTGACCCTAGCCTTATCTCACTTTCCAAATCGGCTATTTGGTCCAGATTGTTCTCTTTTCCTGCCATTCTCCTGGTTTTCACCTTTTTCTGAACAACCCTGAGAGAGAGGTGAAAGCCAGGAGAACTGGCAAGAGAAGAGAACAATCTAGACCAAATAGCCGATTTGGAAAGTGAGATAAATGGGAGAATTTTTCTGGTTTGGCTATTTTGACCTAGAATTTTCACTTCTCCAGTTATTCTCCTGCTTTTCACCGCTCTCTGAATAACCCTGTGAATGTTTAATCCTGAGGTGAAAAATAACATTGCTTTAGATTTTTTTCAAACCCCAGTTAAATGCAGCATATTAGGATGTTTTAGGGAAATTAATTCTCAAATCTCAATCCGAAGCAGACACCACCCCACCCTCAGTATATTGTACAATGTATCAAATTGATTACCAGACTAAAAACACCTGGTGTTATGCCCTTTTGTGAACAGAGGTCATTTAGAGTTGATAATCTTTCCACGTACACATTAGTTTTTAATTCAATATCTAATAAACCGTTGCTTATAATATTCTGCAGTAAAGAGTCTCTTTATTTCTAGATTTTTTAGTATTTTTTTTTAAGCATTTTCTATACTTTTTTTCAAAATTTCTTTTTTTTTCGAACCCGAACCGAACACGGTCAAACAGTTCGAAATTCGCGAACTTTCGAACTGCCAAAGTTCAGGTCGAACTCCGAACCGTCCGAACCTGAACAGCTCATCCCTAAATAGGACCAGTGTACCAACCAGAATGGTGTTTTCAATTAGGACCAGATAAGGAGACAAATAACGAGGGTGGGTTATGTAACTCAAGTCAGTTCAACTGGACATCATACATTTACATATTCAGAACAGGACTGAAGGCGCATTATATATATATACGGTGCAGGCAACTCACTAGAGAGCAAGAGGCGGTGATTGCGAATGTGACGAATGGGAGGCAGGATGCAGTGGATATGATGAGACGGCTGAGACAGCTTGCGATAGCGATAACAAACGGAACCCTATATTCATCACCATTTATAGTGAAAGGAGGGTACCAGGTGTGCTGTGAAAGTGTGTGTTACACATGGGTACCACCTACAGTAACGGGAATGTGTTATCAAGCTAAATTGATCCCAATTCAGAGGGTAAGGGGAGAAGACACTAATACAGACACAGCACTCCACCCTAGGTACCCACTGGTGTTTGAGAGACAGAAGAGAGAGCTATTCAAGAAAGCGGATCGAATATGGGCATGGCTTCCAGCATGGACTGGATGGGGAAGAGAGTTGATGGCAAGAATGAACAGTTATGCCAGTTTGATGGATGAAATTTTGAATAAGACTAGTATGGATATTCAGTTACTGAATCTGGAAGTACGGGAGATACGAAAGGTACAAATGATATATAATATGGCACTGGAACAGATCAGTGCAGCTCTGAATGGATTGTGTGAGATGACGATGCATTATGAATGTTGCACTTTCATCAAGAACACTACACATGACGTCCCTGACTATTACTTGTGGATTCCGGTTACAGTCTCATTTCGACCAAATATCAGGGAATTTAGGTGATGTGTGTCTTGTCACTGTGCCAGCAAGTTTTTTTGGGGTTTACAACTTTATTTAAAACATTTGTGTATTGAGGTGATTTTCTGGGTCTTGTCACTGTGCCAGCAAATCTTTTTGGGGCTCACTAATTTCTTTAAAACACTTGTGAATTAAGGTGATCTGTGTCTCGTCATACAAAAAGTACCACGCTGTATTTTGGGGCTCACTAATTTCTTTAAAACATTTGTGAATTGAGGTGATCTGTCTCTTGTCACTGGCTGCCAGCTATCAGTGTGTCTCACTGAGTTATACCAGAGTTATTTAAATCTTTATACCAGAGTTGAATCAGAGTTCTGTATATATTAATCTATATATCACTCACCATGTCTGAAAGAACAAAAAGGACTGGCAGACGCTCCTAGACACAGATAAGAGGGCAAGCAGCCCCTGTGTCGGGAGGCTGTGCCTCTGGTCGTGGTGAACGTGGTGCATCCTCTGCAGGGGCACGCTTGTCCTTTCTAACTGGTGCTGGCCGTCTTAAGCAGCAGCAGCAACATACAGAGGACTTGGTGGATTGGCTAACCAGGCCATCCTCATCCTCCGAGTCCTCTGCCAGCCAGGCTTCTAGTGCTTTACAGTCCACCTCAGCTGCCAAAGCATCTAATGCAGCCTCCATGTCCACAGCTACTCCTGCCGTAGCCTCGCTATCACACACGGAGTCAGCTGAATTGTTTGACTACAATGAGAGTGACATGCTGCTTGAGGATGCGCAGCAAGTACAGTGCTCTGATTCAATCTCTGAGGTTGAGCAAGGGAGTATAATCAACCTAGAGGAAGGGGGTGCCAGTGATGACACACAAATAACTGGCACTCATGTTGCTCCAGCAGCTGCAGCATACTGCCAAGTTGGCTCCAGTGACGAGGAGATAGGGGGTGAAGATGACATTGATGATGATGAGGTCACTGACTCCACCTGGGTGCCAGATCGAACTGAGGAATCGGAGGAGGAGGAGGCACAGCAAACACGAGGCACAACATCCTCTGTGACCAACCGTAGCACTAGCCAGTCCAAGGCATCACATGTCAGAACTGCTCCGGTGCAGAGCGCTGTTGTCTCAAAGAACACATGCAGGAACTCTGCTGTCTGGGAGTTCTTTAAGAAATGTGCAGCAGACCCCACCATTGCTATTTGTAATCTATGTCAGAGGAGGCTGAAGCGTGGGATAAACACCGGACACTTGGGTACCACGTGCTTGAGGCGACATATGAACAAGTGCCACACATCCCGTTGGGGAAAAACTTTGCGTAGGTCCTCCTCCTCCTCCTCTGTCTCTACCCACACTGTATGTCCTGCCATGCAATTGCCTACAACCTCCACCGAAAGGGATGATGCTACAGTAATGGATGTACCAGCAGGTCCTTCCTCACAATGTGACATCATCCCAGTAGCTGAAGATTTACGCAGTCAGATTACGTTGCCGCAGCTGCTGCAGCGAAAGAAAAAATATAGTCCCAACCATCCCCAAGCACAGCGTCTAATTGCCAGCTTAGCAAAATTACTCGCATTGCAGCTCCTGCCTTTCCAGCTGGTGGACTCTGCTCCCTTCCGTAAATTTGCTGAATGCGCTGTACCACAGTGGCAGGTTCCAAAACGCCATTACTTTTCACGCAAGGCCATTCCAGCACTATACCAGCACGTGGAAGACAATGTTATCCAGTCATTGGGAAAGGCAGTCAGCAGCAAGGTGCATGTGACTTTAGACACGTGGTCCAGCAAGCATGGAATGGGTCGTTACATTTCCTTCACGGCACACTGGGTAACTCTGATTGCAGCTGGGAGGGATCCAAGACGGGGCTCTGTGCTGGAGCTTGTTCATCCACCACGCCTCCAGAAAGCTGCTTGTATGAGGTCTGTCTGCTCCACCACCACCACCTCTCCCTCTTCCTCCTCCTCCTCCTTCTCTGTCTCTGGCGAAGTGGCAGTTAAACCCACGCCTGACAGGGTCTACGCAATGGCTCAAGCAAAAAGATGCCATACTGTGCTTGAGCTGGTTTGTTTAGGGGACAGGAGCCACACCGGGTCAGAAATTTTGTCAGCTCTGCTGGGGCAGGTGCAGAGATGGTTAACACCATGCCAGCTTGAGCTGGGAATGATCGTCTGTGATAATGGCAGCAACCTTCTCTCCGCCCTACGCAAGGGTAAATTGACGCATGTACCATGCCTAGCACACGTCCTAAATCTGGTGGTACAGCGTTTCCTAACCAGGTACCCAGGGCTGGCAGAGCTTCTCATCCAGGCCAGAAAAGTCTGCAGCCACTTCAGACGGTCATTCCCAGCAAGCGTTCGCCTGGCAGAAATTCAAATAGAATTCCACCTTCCCACAAACCGTCTGATCTGTGACATGCCCACCAGGTGGAATTCGACATTAGCAATGCTGCAGCGTCTGCACAAGCAGCAGAGGGCCATCAACGAGTACCTGTGTGAGTATTGGCACAAGGACAGGTTCAGGTCAACTTGGTTTTTCCCCCCCCGCAGTGGCTGATGATCAAGGATGCATGCACTGTACTGTCACCATTTGAGGAGGCAACGAGGATGGTGAGCAGGGACAGTGCATGCATCAGTGACACAATTCCTTTAGTGTTCCTGCTGGAGCACACTCTGTGGAGAATTTTAGATGTGGCTCTAGAGGCAGAGCAGCGGGAGGAAGAGGAGGCCTTCCCTAGCTCTCAAGGCCCCAGTCTTTCCGCAGACAACATTCCAGCGGGTCCTACTCAGATCAGACAGGAGGAGGAGGAGGACTATTTAAGTAGTGGGGGCATTGAAGGTGGGGGTTCCTCAAGGCAGGGTTTTGTGTGCCCAGAAACAGAAGGGCTTGTGCGTGGCTGGGAGGAGGAAGTGCCGATACGGTCATCCTCATTGACCAGGAAGACTCGGCAGCTAATGCCACCTCCAACCTACGCTGCATGGGCTCCCTAATGATGCAAAGCCTGCTAAAGGACCCCAGGATTTGTGCTATCAAGGAGAGGGATCATTACTGGTTGGCAACCCTTCTTGATCCACGATACAAGGGGAAAGTTGCAGAGCTCATCCTGCCCGCACAGAGGGAGCACAGGATGACAAAACTTGAGGACTCTCTAAAGCGAACCTTGTGCAACACCTTTCCAGGCACTGTTAGATTACCAAGTGCTGACACACGTGCTTCTGAGGCTGCCGGTGATCAGAGGAATAGCGGTGAAGGCCAGGGCCGCTTGACTGATGCATTTTTACATTTTTTTAGTCCTTGACGCCCAGGGATGTCAAATGTAGGCACCCATTGCCAGCGTCTTCACCATATGGTGCAGGACTACCTAGGGGCAAGGGCAGACCTGGATACCTTTCCAGCAGATGATTCACTGGCTTACTGGGTGTTGAGATTGTATCACTGGCCAGAACTTGGCCAATATGCTATGCAGCTACTAGGTTGCCCTTCATCTAGCGTGCTTTCCGAAAGGACGTTCAGTGCTGCTGGAGGTTTTGTCATAGACAAAAGAGTGCGTCTGTCCACCGACTCTGTAGACCGGCTGCCCATTTATAAAAATCAGTCCTGGATCAGCAGCTATCAATCCCCTGATGCCGAACTAACGGAATAGATCGGGTATGTCTTCTGAATGCACAAAACCTCCAGCACTGAATTCTTCCACAATACCACAAAAGGGTTACGGTGTGAATGCACTTGCTGCCATGAAAGGCACAACATTTGGCTGCACTGACGCCTGTGCCAGATTTATATCATTTTAATTTTTTGAACTGCAGGGTCCAACCCTGCACTCTTCCACAATACCACAGAGGGGTTACTGTATGATGATACTTGATGGCCTGCCATTAAAGGCACAATATCTGGGTGCACTGCCATTGACGCCTGTATCAGATTCATATCCTCAGAGGGGTTACGGTGTGACGGCACTGTTGCCGACGCTAAAAGCCCAATTTTAAAGCACCTATTGTTACTTTCATCCAAATCCTGCATAAGTTTCACAATAATTTAGCCCAAAAAAACACTAAACTTTTTCTGCGCGCCCTAAAATGTCTTTTCATACAGGCTGCCGCCCCAAGCAGTTGTTTATGGATAGATTAAAGGAAAAGCATTTACCGTCATATGAAACGTCATTTTTTTGTTTCTAAGTGTTTCTATACATCCTAGAAATCCGACACTTCACGGGCAGGTTATGGGGACCTCCTAGGCACGATATTTGAAGGAATTTTTGGTTTATATTTTTAACCCTTATTTCACGGAAAACTCCCTGTCCCTTTAAAAACTTTTTTTTTTAAACTTTTTGTCCTTGTTTCCTGTCCCCCAGGGCACTACCCGGACCCCCATACACCTTTTATGGCAAATATGTAGCATATATGCCCTCTTGGAGGGCACTCTAAAAAAACGAATTTTCAGCCCCATTGACTTGCATGGGGGTTCGGGTTCGGTCCCGAACAAATGGGATGTTCGGGTTCGGGCTCGAACCGAACTCAGGGAGTGCTCGGCTCATCCCTAATCCTGGGCAGCCGTCCTGGGCTTGTTAGGCTCATCCTGGGCAGCCGTCCTGGGCTTGTTAGGCTCATCCTGGGCAGCCGTCCTGGGCTTGTTAGGCTCATCCTGGGCAGCCGTCCTGGGCTTGTTAGGCTCATCCTGGGCAGCCGTCCTGGGCTTGTTAGGCTCATCCTGGGCTTGTTGGGCTCATCCTGGGCAGCCGTCCCGGGCTTGTTAGCCTCATCCTGGGCTTGTTGGGCTCATCCTGGGCACTCGTCCTGGGCTTGTTGGCCTCATCCTGGGCAGCCGTCCTGGGCTTGTTAGCCTCATCCTGGGCAGCTGTCCTGGGCTTGTTAGCCTCATCCTGGGCAGCCGTCCTGGGCTTGTTAGCCTCATCCTGGGCAGTCATCCTGGGCTTGTTAGCCTCATCCTGGGCAGCCATCCTGGGCTTGTTAGGCTCAACCTGGGCAGCCGTCCTGGGCTTGGTGGCCTCATCCTGGGCAGCCGTCCTGGGCTTGGTGGCCTCATCCTGGGCAGCCGTCCTGGGCTTGGTGGCCTCATCCTGGGCAGCCGTCCTGGGCTTGGTGGCCTCATCCTGGGCAGCCGTCCTGAGCTTGTTGGCCTCATCCTGGGCAGCCGTCCTGAGCTTGTTGGCCTCATCCTTAGCTTGTTGGCCTCATCCTGGGCAGCCGTCCTGAGCTTGTTGGCCTCATCCTGGGCAGCCGTCCTGAGCTTGTTGGCCTCATCCTGGGCAGCCGTCCTGAGCTTGTTGGCCTCATCCTGGGCAGCCGTCCTGGACTTGTTGGCCTCATCCTGGGCAGTCGTCCTGGGCTTGTTGGCCTCATCCTGGGCAGCCGTCCTGGACTTGTTGGCCTCATCCTGGGCAGTCGTCCTGGGCTTGTTGGCCTCATCCTGGGCAGCCGTCCTGAGCTTGTTGGCCTCATCCTGGGCAGCCGTCCTGAGCTTGTTGGCCTCATCCTGGGCAGCCGTCCTGAGCTTGTTGGCCTCATCCTGGGCAGCCGTCCTGAGCTTGTTGGCCTCATCCTGGGCAGCCGTCCTGAGCTTGTTGGCCTCATCCTGGGCAGCCGTCCTGAGCTTTGTTGGCCTCATCCTGGGCAGCCGTCCTGAGCTTTGTTGGCCTCATCCTGGGCAGCCGTCCTGGTCTTGTTGGCCTCATCCTGGGCAGCCGTCCTGGTCTTGTTGGCCTCATCCTGGGCAGTCGTCCTGGGCTTGTTGGCCTCATCCAGGGCAGCCGTCCTGGGCTTGGTGGCCTCATCCTGGGCAGCCGTCCTGGGCTTGGTGGCCTCATCCTGGGCAGCCGTCCTGGGCTTGGTGGCCTCATCCTGGGCAGCCGTCCTGAGCTTGTTGGCCTCATCCTGGGCAGCCGTCCTGAGCTTGTTGGCCTCATCCTTAGCTTGTTGGCCTCATCCTGGGCAGCTGTCCTGAGCTTGTTGGCCTCATCCTGGGCAGCCGTCCTGGACTTGTTGGCCTCATCCTGGGCAGTCGTCCTGGGCTTGTTGGCCTCATCCTGGGCAGCCGTCCTGGACTTGTTGGCCTCATCCTGGGCAGTCGTCCTGGGCTTGTTGGCCTCATCCTGGGCAGCCGTCCTGAGCTTGTTGGCCTCATCCTGGGCAGCCGTCCTGAGCTTGTTGGCCTCATCCTGGGCAGCCGTCCTGAGCTTGTTGGCCTCATCCTGGGCAGCCGTCCTGAGCTTGTTGGCCTCATCCTGGGCAGCCGTCCTGAGCTTGTTGGCCTCATCCTGGGCAGCCGTCCTGAGCTTTGTTGGCCTCATCCTGGGCAGCCGTCCTGAGCTTTGTTGGCCTCATCCTGGGCAGCCGTCCTGGTCTTGTTGGCCTCATCCTGGGCAGCCGTCCTGGTCTTGTTGGCCTCATCCTGGGCAGTCGTCCTGGGCTTGTTGGCCTCATCCTGGGCTTGTTAGCCTCATCCTGGGCAGCCATCCTGGGCTTGTTGTCCTCATCAGCAGGAGACAGGCCTGTGATTATTGCAGTGATACTGATTTGGGGTGGAAAATCATTGTCCAATGTGGAGATTCATAGAAATTAAACGTAAACACAAAAGCATCCCTGTGCTAGAGCTGAGGAGGCCGGTTCTAGACCAGATATAATGCGTCACCTCACCACCTTATATTATAGAAACAGATGGTTGCAGATATTTGGGTGTGGCATAGAGGGGGTTAATGTGTCTATTAGAGGAGCACGTGAAGATGGGGGACACAGGATTTTGGGTGTGGCATAAAGGGGGTTAATATGTCTATTAGAGGAGCATGTGGAGATGGGGGACACAGGATTTGGGTTGTGGCATAAAGGGGGTTAATATGTCTATTAGAGGAGCACGTGGAGATGGGGGACACAGGATTTGGGGTGTGGCATAAAGGGGGTTAATATGTCTATTAGAGGAGCACGTGGAGATGGGGGACACAGGATTTGGGGTTTTACTGACTGCCGATCTCCTGCGCTGCATTTCATTGGATAAGGTGACAGCCGGCGTCTTATTTTCTTTGCAGACCAATGCGATCAAAACCTCCAAGTACAATGTCTTCACCTTCCTGCCTCTCAACCTCTTTGAGCAGTTCCAGCGTGTGGCCAACGCTTACTTTGTGTTCCTGCTGATCCTCCAGGTAAATCTCCCTCTGAGGAGAAGATTAGTCTGTATTTAAATGTATCTCTCTATGATGCGGTGTGAGTGTGCTGCGTGATAATGTGTGCCTGTGCGTTGGTGTGTGCTGCGTGATAATGTGTGCCTGTGCGTTGGTGTGTGCTGCGTGATAATGTGTGCCTGTGCGTTGGTGTGTGCTGCGTTATAATGTGTGCCTGTGCGTTGGTGTGTGCTGCCTGATGATGTGTGCGTTGGTGTGTGCTGCGTGATAATGTGTGCCTGTGCGATGGCGTGTGCTGCGTGATAATGTGTGCCTGCGCGATGGCGTCTGCTGCGTGATAATGTGTGCCTGTGCGATGGCGTGTGCTGCGTGATAATGTGTGCCTGCGCGATGGCGTCTGCTGCGTGATAATGTGTGCCTGTGCGATGGCGTGTGCTGCGTGATAATGTGTGCCTGTGCGATGGCGTGTGCTGCGTGATAATGCGCCTGTGCGATAGTGTGTGCTGCGTGATAATGTGTGCCTGCGCGATGGCGTCTGCTGCGTGATAATGTGTGCCTGTGCGATGGCGTGTGCTGCGTGATAATGTGTGCCTGTGCGATGGCGTGTGCTGCGTGATAATGCGCCTGTGCGATGGTGTGTGCCTGTGCGTTGGTGTGTGCTGCGTATGTCTCTATGGTGCGCCTGTATGATGGTGTATGTCTCTATGGTTCGCCTGTATGATGGTGTATTTCTCTATGGTGCGCCTGTAAGATGGTGTATTTCTCTATGGTGCGCCTGTAAGATGGTGTATTTCTCTACGGTGCGCCTGTATGATGGTGTATGTCTCTGATGTGCCTGTATGGTGGTGTATGTCTCTGATGTGCCTGTATGATGGTGTATGTCTCTGATGTGCCTGTATGATGGTGTGGGGGCGGGTAAGATACTGGGTGAGGTAACAATATGATAATAGATTTTCCTAGTATGTTAAAATATGACAAATGGTGTTTTTGATGTGCGAGGCTCTGCTCATATGGAAAAACTCTTCTGTCTCTCAACAGTTAATCCCTCAGGTCTCTTCCCTATCTTGGTTCACAACCGTGGTCCCCCTGGTTCTGGTACTGACAGTGTCGGCTGTTAAAGATGCCATTGATGACTATGTAAGCAGCTACATTTCTCATTCCCTGTGTTCCTGTATCTATTTTCCAGAGCTATCTGTCCCAAATGCCGACATGTAGGGAAAGCTTATTGTGGACACAAACATTTAGATCATGAGTTGTTATATTTTACTCAGTGAGATAATTAAGCTCAGAGAAATATCCGCTGATCTGGTCCCCATAGAGATTGTTTAAAGAGTTTAGAGACTGATCCCCCCAAGAATGTCCAATGACTACGGGGAAGTGTAGCGAGGGACACAATGCCGGTTAGGCTGGAGGATAAGCCTCAGAACCATGTGTCGACACATAAAGGTTTAATGTCTGGGATTTAATAAGGCCTAACCCTGAGTCTGACTCTAACCCTGAGTCTGACTCTAACCCTGAGTCTGACTCTAACCCTGAGTCTGACTCTAACCCTGAGTCTGACTCTAACCCTGAGTCTGACACCACTAACCCTGAATCTGACACCACTAACCCTGAATCTGACACCACTAACCCTGAATCTGACACCACTAACCCTGAATCTGACACCACTAACCCTGAATCTAACACCACTAACCCTGAATCCTACTCTAACCCTGAGTCTGACTCTAACCCTGAATCCGACTCTGACCCTGAATCCGACTCTGACCCTGAATCCGACTCTGACCCTGAATCCGACCTTGACCCTGAGTCTAACTCTGACCCGAACCCTGAGTCTAACTCTGACCCGAACCCTGAGTCTGACCTGAGTCTAACCCTGACCCTGAGTCTGACCCGAACCCTGAGTCTAACCCTGAGTCTGACCCGAACCCTGAGTCTAACCCTGAGTCTGACCCGAACCCTGAGTCTAACCCGAACCCTGAGTCTAAATCTATCCATAGCCATAATGAAAACCCTGAGACCAGCCCTGGTTGTCATCAGGTTTAAGCTCAATATAGAGAGATCATTTGAGGTAAAGTTACACATAGGTTGAAAATTGAATTTATGGTTCTGTTACATGTCAGGATAGAATCAGTTTTACATTTAAGCGTCAATTTTTCCCAAACCCCCACTTTTAACCCTGAGTGTTGTACTTCTCGATGCTGTAATTAACCCCTTATTCATTCCCGTCCACGGAACCCTAACTCTGTGTCAGGATGAATAAAAGGTTTAGTGAGATTTGGTTCCACTGGTAACTATCCGGTATGAGTGATAAAACCGCACCAAAGTCTGGCAGGAATAAGACTTCTCTGTAATGAAAGGGTCACTGCCCTAAATTTGGTCTATAGGGAGGTGGTGCCACTTTGTAGCAATCCCTGTTTTATACAATGTATACAAAATCTGTTTTCCTTGCAACTTTCTCTGGCTGAGCTTTTCTTCCCACGTCAGACTGTCCTGCCGCACGCTGTCCACCAGCTCTGGGTTGTCTCTGTGGCGCGCTGCCCTGTCTTGATCTTCCCCCACTCTGCTCCTTTCACTCCTTCTGAGAGTCTTCACCCTGCATGACACGTACAATGGGGTAGGTTTAAGGTCGTTTAGCCTTCCTTCTCAAACTCACCAAGGCCTGAAGCCTCCATTCCTCGCCAGGAATTCCTCCTAGTTCCAGTAATATATCACCACTTCTTCCAGTCGCTCCCAGCACGGACTCTGCCGCCACGCCGCACGGACGCCGCCGCACACAACACAAACGCTACCGCCACACAGCACAGACGCTACCGCCACACAGCACAAACGCTGCAGTCACGCAGCACAGCTCCTTCACCGAAACCATCATTCCACATCCGCACTTCCCAAACTCAATCACCAAAACAAATTCTCAAACACATCAGCTAGTTTTGAATCCGTATGTCCACCCTCGGGTATCACATTATAAAGTCGCCACCTTGAGTCCGCATTTATTAACAGCAGCTAAAAAATATTGCAGGGGTTAAAAAAAAAAAAGAGAGTTAATTTTAGGATTAGGTGTTGAATTAGTTATTATTAGGGTTAGAATTAGGGATAATATTAAAGTTAGCGTTTGGGTTAATATTAGCATTAGAATTAGGGCAACAATATTAGGATTAGGGTTAATATTACGGTCAGAATTAGGGTTAATATTATGGTAAATATTAGGATTAGGGATAGAATTAAGGTTAATAATAAGATTCCAATTTACATTAGGGTAAATATTAGTTTTAGGGTTAGACTTGAGGGTCTATTCAAAGAAAGGTGAAACTCTGGATAACTTTTGGAGAAGTGAAAATTCTAGGTCAAAAATTCTCAAAATTTATCTCACTTACCAAATCGGCTATTTGGTCTAGATTGTTCTCTTCTCCTGGCAATTCTCCTGGTTTTTCACCTTTCTCTGAATAACCCTGTTTATCTTAGTTTTAGAATTTGAGTTAAGTTTAATATTATGGTTAGGGATAATGTTAGGTTACAATTACATTTAATATTACAATTAGGGTTAATCTGAGTATTATGGTTAGGGTTAGAATTACTGGTAATATTAGGGTTAAGTTTAGTATTATGGTTAGGGTTAATGTTAGGGTTAGAATGATTGTTAATAGTTTTAGGGTTAAGCTTAGTATTATGTTTAAGATTAGGTTTAACCTTAATATTATGGTTCGGGTTAGAATTATTCTTAATATTAGGGTTCGGGTTAAGCTTTGTATTATGTTTAAGGTTAGGTTTAAGCTTAGTATTATGGTTAGGGTTAATCTTTGGAATTATGGTTAGGGTTAGAATTATTGTTAATATTAGAGTTAGGGTTAAGCTTAGTATTATGGCTAGGGTTAAGTTTAGTATTATGGTTAGGGTTAATGTTATGTTTAGAATTGTTAATATTATGGTTAGGTTTAAGCTTAGTATTATGGTTCGGGTTCATGTTAAGGTTAGAATTATTGTTAATTTTATGGTTAGAGTTAAGCTTAGTATTATGGTTATGGTTAGGGTTAGGTTTAAGGTTAGTATATGGTTAGAATTATTATTATTCTTTATTTATAAAGCGCCGGCATATTCCGCAGCGCTGTACAATAGGCACAGTATAGACAAGGTTACAATACATTGAACAACATTTGACAAACCGTACAGGAGGAGATGAGGGCCCTATTCCTGTAGGAACTCACAATCTAGAAGGGTTTGGGTTGGAAACAGGAGGAGAGGACTGTAAGGTGAGAGTGATTGATGGTTGCCTGGGAATTAGAAGCCTGGGATTAGTAAGAATAATTAGAGAAAGAAGTGTAGACAGAATTATAGTTAATATTAGGGTTCGGGTTAAGTTTAGAATTATGGATAGGGTTAGAATTATTTGTTAATAGGGTTTGGGTTAAACTTCGTATTATGGTTAGGGCTAAACTCCGTATTATGGTTAGGGTTAAGCTTTGTATTATGGTTAGGGTTAAATTTAGTATTATGGTTAGGGTTAACAATTATTTGTTAATAGGGTTTGGGTTAAGTTTAGTATTATGATTAGGGTTAATCTCAGTATTATGGTTAGAGTTAAATTTAGTATTATGGTTAGGGTTAGAATTATTGTTAATATTAGGGTTAGAATAATTTTTAATATTTAGGGTTCGGGTTAAGATTATTATTATGGTTAGGGTTAATCTCAGTATTATGATTAGGGTTAAGATTAGTATTATGGTTAGGGTTAGAATAATTGTTAATATTTAGGGTTCGGGTTAAGATTATTATTATGGTTAGGGTTAATCTCAGTATTAAATTTAGTATTATGGTTAGGGTTAATCTCAGTATTATGATTAGGGTTAAATTTAGTATTATGGTTAGGGCTAATCTCAGTATTATGGTTATTATTACTATTATTATTATTATTCTGTATTTATAAAGCGCTAGCATATTCCGCAGCGCTGTACAATGGGGGAGTGCAGACATGAGACATACTAGAACACATAAGGAACAGATGGCCCTGCCCTTAGGATAATTATCCTACTGATACAGCACTTTACACAAGTGCTCAGCCAGACATCCCTTGATTTTACAATCTAAAGGACAGGGGTGAGTGAAACAGAAGGGGAGCAGGGGGAGTGTGGATCTGGGTTAGGGTTAATCTCAGTATTATGATTAGTGTTAATCTCAGTATTATGGTTAGGGTTAATTTTAGTATTATGGTTAGGGTTAATTTTAGTATTATGGTTAGGGTTAATCTTAGTATTATGGTTAGGGTTAATCTCAGTATTATGATTAGGGTTAATCTCAGTATTATGATTAGGGTTAATCTCAGTATTATGATTAGGGTTAATCTCAGTATTATGATTAGGGTTAGAATAATTGTTAATATTAGAGTTAGGGTTAAGCATAGTATTATGGCTAGGGCTAAACTTAGTATTATGGTTAGGGTTAATGTTAGGGTTAGAATTATTGTTAATATTATGTTTAGGTTTAAGTTTAGTATTATGGTTAGGGTTAGGTTTAAGCTTAGTATATGGTTAGGGTTAGAATTATAGTTAATGTTTGGGTTAAGTTTAGTATTATGGATAGGGTTAGAATTATTTGTTAATATTAGTGTTTGGTTTAAGCTTCGTATTATGGTTAGGACTAAACTCCGTATCATGGTTAGGGTTAAACTCAGTAGCATGGTTAGGGTTAACCTTTGTATTATGGTTAGGGTTAATCTTTGTATTATGGTTAGAGTTAATCTCCGTATTATGGTTAGGGTTAAATTTAGTATTATGGTTAGGGTTAATCTCAGTATTATGGTTAGGGTTAATCTCAGTAGTATGGTTAGGGTTAATCTCAGTATTATGGTTAGGGTTAAGATTAGTATTATGGTTAGGGTTAATCTCAGTATTATGGTTAGGGTTAATCTCAGTAGTATGGTTAGGGTTAATCTCAGTATTATGGTTAGGGTTAAGATTAGTATTATGGTTAGGGTTAATCTCAGTATTATGGTTAGGGTTAAGTTTAGTATTATGGCTAGGGTTAAGATTAGTATTATGGTTAATCTCAGTATTATGGTTAGGACTAAACTCCGTATCATGGTTAGGGTTAAGCTTTGTATTATGGTTAGGGTTAAATTTAGTATTATGGTTAGGGTTAATCTCAGTATTATGGTTAGGGTTAATCTCAGTATTATGATTAGGGTTAATCTCAGTATTATGCTTAGGGTTAATCTCCGTATTATGGTTAGGGTTAATCTCAGTATTATGCTTAGGGTTAATCTCAGTGTTATGGTTAGGGTTAATCTCAGTATTATGGTTAGGGTTAATCTCAGTATTATGTTTAGGGTTAAGTTTAGTATTATGGTTAGGGTTAAGCTTAGTATTATGTTTAGGGTTAATCTCAGTATTATGTTTAGCGTTAATCTCAGTATTATGTTTAGGGTTAATCTCAGTATTATGTTTAGGGTTAGATTTATCGTTAATATTTGGGTTAAGCTTTGCAGAACTAGAAGTAGTTCATTGTATCAGTGCTACTACCATTGTCTGATATGGAGGCGTCAGTGCAAACAGTTGGATTGAGTGATGCCTCCTCGTTTAAAGACCAGTTCAGAGCAGAAAGTAGACGAGTGATTTTACAGGTAGTTATTTTGGAGCAGTTAACAATTTATCCCATTTCTGCCCTCGTTTCCTTTCGGTTCTTTTCACTCTGCGCCTATTGGCAGGTTACTGAGCCAGCAGACTGATTCATTGCTTAACGAGTCCTGAACCAAATCAGAGACAGGGGATTAAAACTAACCCTGCGCCCGCCGGCACTTTATTCTTCCTGTACTGCTGTTATTTTCTACATTTCACTCGCTCAAACAAATTGTGAATTGACTCTGATTTGAAGCACCCCCAGAATCTCTCGTCCACCCCAGTACTTTTTGATCATTTGTTGCTTCATATGGTTCTCATTTAGTAGATAAGCGCCCGTGTTTGTTTTTCTTGTCGTCATCGGCCATACGATTATATTGCGATTCACTGGAGTTTATTTAACTGCAGCGGATTGAAAGCTGAGCCGCTATTATCACCTGAAAACGACATGTCTTTTCATGTTGCAGTATCGCCACAAAAGCGACAACCAGGTCAACAACCGGAGAGTGCAAGTGCTCAACAAAGGCCAGTGAGTGAAACACGTACCGCACGTACTGTGTGCACATGTGTGATGTCATGGGGTACATGCAATCGATGTATGTCTGTATGGCAGGGCACGTCCACAGGGAATTATGGGGAAATGTTGTGACGTGCACAGTTATTCTGTATCAGCGATGCTAACCTTTACAGCTCTGAGGTTTCGGGTGTAAATGTAAGACTGATTGCCGAATTACCTAAAAGCTCTATCTACCCCTCCTTGATGCCCCCGTGTCACCTCCTACTCCAGTACATTGTCATTTCCTTCCTAACCTAACTTACACAATGTGATGTCCTTCTCAAACCCAACCACCCTAGTCAGTGTCACCTCCTTCCCTAACCCAAACAGCAGCGTGTGATCTCCTCATCAAACCCAACCACATCAGTGTCACCTCTTTCCCTAACCCAACCACTAGTGTCAACTCCTAACCCAACCAACAGTGTAACTTCCTACCCCAACTCATCCACCATTGTGTTGTTTCCTCCTCAAACCTAACCACATCAGTGTCATCTCCTTCCCTAACCCAACAAGTGTCAACTCCTTCCCCAACCACCAGAGTGAGCTCCTCCTCAAACCCAACCACCCCAGTGTCACCCCCTACCCCAACCCAACCAGCAGCCTGTGATCCCCTCCTCAAACCCAACCACCCCAGTGTCACCTCCTAACCCAACCCACCACCAGCAGTGTGATATCTTCCTCAAACACAACCTCCCCAGTGTCACCTCCTACCCCAACCCAACCAGCAGCCTGTGATCTCCTCCTCAAACCCAACCACCCCAGCGTCACCCCCTACCCCAACCAGCAGCCTGTGATCTCCTCCTCAAACCCAACCACCCTAGTGACACCTCCTACCCACCAACCCAACCAGCAGCCTGTTATCTCTTCCTCAAACCCAATCACCCAAGTGTCACCTCCCAACCCAACCAGCAGCCTGTGATCTCTTCCTCAAACACAACCACCCCAGTGTCACCTCCTACCCCAACCCAACCAGCAGCCTGTGATCTCCTCCTCAAACCCAACCACCCTAGTGACACCTCCTACCTACCCAACCCAACCAGCACAGCCTGTTATCTCTTCCTCAAACCCAATCACCCAAGTGTCACCTCCCAACCCAACCAGCAGCCTGTGATCTCTTCCTCAAACACAACCACCCCAGTGTCACCTCCTACCCCAACCCAACCAGCAGCCTGTGATCTCCTCCTCAAACCCAACCACCCTAGTGACACCTCCTACCCCAACCCAACCAGCAGCCTGTTATCTCTTCCTCAAACCCAATCACCCAAGTGTCACCTCCCAACCCAACCAGCAGCCTGTGATCTCTTCCTCAAACACAACCACCCCAGTGTCACCTCCTACCCCAACCCAACCAGCAGCCTGTGATCTCCTCCTCAAACCCAACCACCCCAGTGTCACCCCCTACCCCAACCAGTAGCCTGTGATCCCCTCCTCAAACCCAACCACCCTAGTGACACCTCCTACCCCAACCCAACCAGCAGCCTGTTATCTCTTCCTCAAACCCAATCACCCAAGTGTCACCACCTACCCCAACCCAACCAGCAGAGTGTGACCTCCTCCTCAAACCCAACCATCCCATTGTCACCTCCTACCCCAACCCAACCAGCAGAGTGTGACCTCCCCCTCAAACCCAACCACCCCAGTGTCACCTCTTACCCCAACCCAACCAGCAGCCTGTGATCTCCTCCTCAAACCCAACCACCCCAGTGTCACCTCTTACCCCAACCCAACCAGCAGCCTTTGATCTCCTCCTCAAACCCAACCACCCTAGTGTACCTCCTTCTCCAACCCAACCACCAGAATGTGAAGTTATGGTCCAACCCAGTCACTCCGGTGTCACCTTCTTTTGTAACCAAACCACCCAACCAGCTAGTGTCGCCTCTTTGCCCAGCTCACCAACATCAGTGTCATCGACTTCTCCAAACCAACCTTATCGTTTCTCTACCAAACACCACAGCGTTCCCCACTCCTAGCCCAAGCACCCCAATGTCACCTCCGTCTCCAGCCCCGCTTGTACCTATGTCAATGCTGAAGGGCAATGAACGGCAGGAAAAGGATCGTCCGCTTGTCGCGGCCTTTTTAGCAGTTGGCAAAGAGATGGCGATGGTCACAACTTAGAGGTTGTTTTTCATTGTTTGTGCAGCTTTATCGATATAACGCAGTAACACGGGGGGCTCCTTTCCAGGCCGGGGGGACCGGGAGTCCACTTTTACTTTATATATCGCATAAGATTAGAAACACCACACGTTGTGATTTATTTAACCTGTGTCTTTAAATAATGCGTTTATTTCCTCCGGCAGATTCACCGAGGAAAAATGGATGAACGTCCAAGTGGGCGACATCATTAAACTGGAGAATAATAACTTTGTAACAGTAAGTTTACCCAGCCTCTAATATGTGGGAATATGTCCTAAACCTGGCCTGATTCCTGCCCAGCGCATCGCTCCTTCATGTTCTCAGATCGGTCCTGCGCCCCTTCATTGTCTCTCTTTGTCACGGTTACATTTCCGTGTTGTTTTCCAGTAAAAGAAGCGCATTAGCAACTGAACCCACTTACTAATCTTCTGCCTATGAGGAGTTAATCGTATTCATTTCACAGTGATTAGGATAACACGTGGATTCTGCTTCCTTATTCGCAGCAGGGGGGGGTGGGAGTTTCCGCTGTTCCGTGTAGGGGGTTGGGATTGCCATCAGGTTACAGAGTGAAGAGACAGAAAGCTGAGCTGTAAAACAGAAGATTCAGTTCCTGCTCTATTATTCAGCAAGTAGAAATATCCTTGTTTGGTGCCTCCTTACAGAATTTAAGTGGTTCGTGAGGCCAGTGCCGGCACATCTCCTGGTCATTCACCATCATTTCAGCACAGTGTCCTTGGCCTCGGTGTTCCCATTCAATCCTTATTGCTTTCGCATGTTCTGCACGGTCCGAAAAAGATGACCCCAAGTGATGGCCCATATCTCCTCTTACCATGACAGACAGGATCAGTCGCCGGTGTTCGTCGTAATGTTGCCTTTCCTTGTCGCACAGGATATATGGGGATTACATGGGAGTCCGGGTGTGTCAAGGGTTGTGGTGTACGTGTGTGTATGACGAGTCTCTTGTCTTCAGGCAGATCTTCTGTTACTGTCCAGCAGTGAACCCAACAGCCTGATCTACATCGAAACGGCCGAGCTGGACGGGTAATCAGAAATCCATGTTATTGTCTTCATTATGTGTCTCCTGGATAAGAATCTCTCACAGGAGATGCTGTCACTGTATCTTCACGTGGAGAAGTTGTATCCTCCAACACACACATAGAATGAGGGAGGCGGGTTCATATGTTTGCATTGTGTATCGTGTGATACTGGTCACCGGGGTCGGGGATTCCACTTTCCTTCATTGTACAACCATGGAACGTGCAGGGTACAACAGATTAATAGACCAATATAAAACAAACACCTACTCCTTTATGCGGAGGCTAAATAAACCTCCAGAATTCCTGGCTGAAATATTGGGCGGCTAAGCCGCTTACCAATATATTATAGTTATTTTTATTTATTCTTTACATCATTATACACTCGCAGAAAAATCCAGGTTTTGGGTATTGATGTAGATTAATGTGAAAAATAATAATAATATAAACAGTTACAAGTATTTTTATAAAGCGCCAACAAGTTCCATAGCGCTGACAACCATTAACAATAAGGCTGCAACATAAGAACAAAAGGGTCTGAATACTTTGTGAACGCGCTTTCCGTCCAATGATTTCCCGTCTTCTGTTTCAGTGAAACCAACCTGAAAGTGAAGCAGTCGTTGACGATCACTGGAGACTTCGGCGGGGACCTCCACCAGCTGTCACAATTTGATGGTTGGTTTATCACCAAATGCAAATTAATGAAGCGGAATTAAAGTTAATTTTCCAAGAAAATTGTAGGGGGGGGGCGGCATAAAAACTGACAGTATCTCTGATTATAGGCTTTTTATTTCTAATGAAAAATGTGCATTTTGTGCAAAAGTCTTCTAAACATAAGTTTCCAGTTAATAAATGTTCCATGGGTGCACACCATCACACCCTAATGCAACGGCCTGCGCACGCCAGTGACTGCACACCCTAATGCAACGGCCTGCGCATGCCATGCCAGTGACTGCACACCCTAATGCAACGGCCTGCGCATGCCATGCCAGTGACTGCACACCCTAATGCAACGGGCTGCGCATGCCATGCCAGTGACTGCACACCCTAATGCAACGGGCTGCGCATGCCATGCCAGTGACTGCACACCCTAATGCAACGGGCTGCGCATGCCATGCCAGTGACTGCACACCCGAATGCAACAGGCTGAGCACGCCAGTGTGTCTGCACATCCTAAAGCCTGGAGAACAATAGACCCCCTGCTGTCTTATCTAAACATTCCCTCCTCTACCTCATTAACTGTTATAGTTAATACTGTAGATTAGATATGATACAACAGTAAAGTAAAACTTTTGCACAGATTTTTGTAAATGTTGCATCATGGGAAAAATCCACAAAATAGATACAGGAGATAAAAACCTAATTTTATTTTTCCTTTTTACATGCAATTACTTCAAACAAAGAAAAAGAAAACAGCAGCAGGTGTTTTATAATGTGTTTTTATTTGGAATGCGCGAGTAATGTAGTTGCAGCTTCTGTTCGTAGTAGTGTCCCTTTAACAGCAGGCTTTAAGCCTTTCTCTGCAGAATACGGTCTCGTGCTGAGCGCGTCGAGATCCAATGGATCAGCTTACTGTCCTCGAGTCATTCATATCGCGTCCGATGCAGAATATACAAAGTATAGAAGCTGTTAATGTGCCGCAAGATGCCGCAGCTCTGTTGGAATAGCCGCTCGAGCCGCTAAGCTCATGGCTTGGCTATTCAGATTAAATGCATTCAGTCGCGGAGAGTGTTGACTTCTCGCATTACTCTGGTGTTGGCATCTTGGGCTTTTCCGAGGTACAGCTGGCAAAGCATCATGGGGGATGTAGTGTAGTGCAAATGTGGAAGTGGAAGTCCCATGGTTGGCTGCTTTCTGTTCGCCAATCCTCCGGCGTTTACAGGTCCTGTCAGCGTGGCACACTATGGGCCGGTCAGCGTGGCACACTATGGGCCAGTCAGCATGGGCCGGTCAGCGTGGCATGCTATGGGCCGGTCAGCGTGGCACGCTATGGGCCGGTCAGCGTGGCACGCTATGGGCCGGTCAGCGTGGCACGCTATGGGCCGGTCAGCGTGGCACGCTATGGGCCGGTCAGTGTGGCACACTATGGGCACGCCTCATCCCCCGGCCTGTAGATGTTGTGGTGTGCGCGGAGGCTCACGCTTTCTCTGTGTGTGTCTGCAGGAGAGGTCATGTGCGAGGCCCCGAATAACAAGCTGGACACCTTCACCGGGACTCTGACCTACCAAGAAGAGAAATACTCTCTGGACAATGGGAAGATCCTGCTGCGCGGCTGCACCCTGAGGAACACAGAATGGTGCTTCGGGATGGTGATCTTTGCAGGTGAGGATGGGGTGGTGTCTGTTGACGTCGGGTCTGTTCGTGCTGCTGCGTGAGGGACAATACTGGCTGCATCAAGGTGTGAGCGGTCACACGGTGCAACGTCCTCCGAGCACACACTGGCCTTTTATTGCCTGACATTGATCATCCATCATGAATATTATCACCTCCAGTCGTAGCCTATGTGAGATGTCATTTAGATTGTGAGCTCCATGGGTTAGCAGCCTCCCCCATCACTCTCCTTTTTTGGCGCCTGCAGAAACGCAGATCCTCTCACTGCACGTATATCACTTTTCTTGTAGGACCTGACACCAAACTGATGCAGAACAGTGGCAGGACCACTTTAAAGAGGACCAGCATTGACCGCCTCATGAACCTTCTAGTCCTCTGGGTATGTGTGAGATGGTGAGAGCAGCTCCCGGGCGGTGAGAGAAAAACGGCAATAAATATATATAAACCTGAAAAGCATCGTTTTACATCTCGTGAATATTCAGAAAGGACGTGGGATTTCATACTGTCCTAATTAACCATCTGGCCTGTCCACCCTTTGCCGTTTCAGATCTTTGTGTTCCTGGCCATCATGTGCATTATCCTGGCCTTTGGGAACGGCATCTGGGAATCTCAGCAGGGCTATTACTTCCAGATCTACCTCCCGTGGCAGGAAGGCGTCACCAACTCGGCATTCTCCGGATTCCTCATGTTCTGGTCGTACGTCATTATCCTGAACACGGTGGTGCCCATCTCTCTCTACGTGAGGTGAGGGCAGAGTGATGATCCACTTCGTGTTCAGTCAGGGTCAGGAGATGTTTTACATGTAGGAAGAGCAGGAGGGGGGCCTGGAGACATCGTCCTAACAAGGTGCAAGCCATGTCCTCCATGCACGTGGATCAACGGGAATCCTGGTCAACAGATTAGCCCAGGCCTAATCCACTTGGTATCTGGTGATCCAGCTCTTCCATATGATCCTCCTTGGATTCCGGCCCGAGATCAGATCCCAAACCAAAAAAGCAGAAGAGAATAGCGCCACAAATTCCAAAAAAGAAAGCTGTTTATTAAGACATGCGCAATGTTTCCGCTGCTCGACCAACCTTTGTCAACTCCCTGAAACGTTTCTATATCTTATGAATCCGACTTCCTTTTTTGAGGTTTTTGGTTCACCTGATCTCTACAGTTTCGGTTTTGGAGGCTTCTATCTCTTCCCAGTTAATGCGTTCTCTCCGTCTTTTCCCGGTTAATGCGCTCTCTCCGTCTCCTCCTGGTTATTGCGTTCTCTCCGTCTTTTCCCGGTTAATGCGCTCTCTCCGTCTCTTCCCGGTTATTGCGCTCTCTGTCTCTTCCCGGTTAATGCTCTCTCTGTCTCTTCCCGGTTAATGCTCTCTCTGTCTCCTCCCGGTTATTGCGCTCTCTCTGTCTCTTCCCGGTTAATGCTCTCTCTGTCTCTTCCCGGTTATTGCGCTCTCTGTCTCTTCCCGGTTATTGCGCTCTCTCTGTCTCTTCCCGGTTAATGCTCTCTCTGTCTCTTCCCGGTTAATGCTCTCTCTGTCTCTTCCCGGTTAATGCTCTCTCTGTCTCTTCCCGGTTAATGCGCTCTCTGTCTGTCTCTTCCCGGGTTAATGCATGTAACCGGCTGGGTGGAGTCGAGGTAACATCACTGCTCTGCATGGAGAGAGCCTGTGGAGACATGGGTTCGATTCCAGCGAGCACCTCTCCAGTAAGTGTCCTTGGGCAAGACACCTAACGGTACATACTCGCCACCCAGGACATACTTGAAAACGAGAGACATCTCAATGTATCCTTCCTGGTAAAATCATTTCACACAATGCGCTTTCTCCTTCTCTTCCCGGTTAATGCGCTCTCTCCGTCTTTTCCCGGTTAATGCTCTTTCTGTCTCTTCCCGGTTAATGCGCTCTCTCCTTCTCTTCCTGGTTAATGCGCTCTCTCTGTCTCTTCTCGGTTAATGCGATCTCTCCATCTCTTTCCGGTTAATGCACTCTCTGTCTCTTCTCGGTTAATGCGCTCTCTCCGTCTCTTCTCGGTTAATGCGCTCTCTCCGTCTTTTCCCGGTTAATGCTCTTTCTGTCTCTTCTCGGTTAATGCGCTCTCTCCGGCTCTTCTCGGTTAATGCGCTCTCTCCGTCTTTTCCCGGTTAATGCTCTTTCTGTCTCTTCTCGGTTAATGCTCTCTCCGGCTCTTCTCGGTTAATGCTCTCTCTCCGTCTCTTCTCGGTTAATGCGCTCTCTCCATCTCTTCTCGGTTAATGCTCTCTCTGTCTCTTCTCGGTTAATGCGCTTTCTCCTTCTCTTCCCGGTTAATGCGCTCTCTCCGTCTCTTCTCGGTTAATGCTCTCTCTGTCTCTTCTCGGTTAATGCGCTCTCTCTGTCTCTTCTCGGTTAATGCGCTCTCTCCGTCTCTTCCCGGTTAATGCGCTCTCTCTACGTCTCTTCCCGGTTATTGCGCTCTCTCCAACTCTTCCAGGTTAATGCGCTCTCTCCGACTCTTCTAGGTTAATGCGCTCTCTCTCTGTCTCCTCCTGGTTATTGCGCTCTCTCCGTCTCTTCCTGGTTAATGCGCTCTCTCTTTGTCTCCTCCTGGTTATTGCGCTCTCTCCGTCTCTTCCCGGTTAATGCGCTCTCTCCGTCTCTTCCCGGTTAATGCGCTCTCTCCGTCTCTTCCCGGTTAATGCGCTCTCTCCGTCTCTTCCCGGTTAATGCGCTCTCTCCGTCTCTTCCCGGTTAATGCGCTCTCTCCGTCTCTTCCCGTTAATGCGCTCTCTCCGTCTCTTCCTGGTTAATGCGCTCTCTCCGTCTCTTCCTGGTTAATGCGCTCTCTCCGTCTCTTCCTGGTTAATGCTCTCTCCGTCTCTTCCCGGTTAATGCGCTCTCTCTGTCTCCTCCTCAGTATCTTATGGTGAGATTTTTTATGGTTGTCTGTTTTCTCTCCAGTGTTGAGATCATACGTCTGGGGAACAGCTTTTACATCAACTGGGATCGCAAGATGTACTACCCAAAGAAAGACACCGCGGCAGAGGCTCGCACCACCACACTCAACGAGGAGCTCGGGCAAATCAAGTACATCTTTTCCGACAAGACTGGGACCCTCACCCAAAATATCATGACCTTTAACAAGTGTTCCATCAATGGCAAATCCTACGGTATGTGTCTGGAGAGCAGCAATTAAACCCTATAAATCAGTGAGCACATCCATCAAACCGTCCTTCACATCCATCAAACCGTCCTTCACATCCATCAAACCGTCCTTCACATCCATCAAACCGTCCTTCACATCCATCAAGCCGTGCTTCACATCCCTCGAGCCGTCCTTCACATCCCTCGAGCCGTCCTTCACATCCCTCGAGCCGTCCTTCACATCCCTCGAGCCGTCCTTCACATCCCTCGAGCCGTCCTTCACATCCCTCGAGCCGCCCTTCACATCCCTCGAGCCGCCTTTCACATCCCTCGAGCCGCCCTTCACATCCCTCGAGCCGCCCTTCACATCCCTCGAGCCGCCCTTCACATCCCTCGAGCCGCCCTTCACATCCCTCGAGCCGCCCTTCACATCCCTCGAGCCGTCCTTCATATACTTAGAGCCGTCCTTCACATCCCTCGAGCCGTCCTTCACATCCCTCGAGCCGTCCTTCACATCCCTCGAGCTGTCCTTTACATCCCTCGAGCCGTCCTTCACATCCCTCGAGCCGTCCTTCACATCCCTCGAGCCGTCCTTCACATCCTCGAGCCGCCCTTCACATCCCTCGAGCCGCCCTTCACATCCCTCGAGCCGCCCTTCACATCCCTCGAGCCGTCCTTCACATCCCTCGAGCCGTCCTTCACATCCCTCGAGCCGCCCTTCACATCCCTCGAGCCGCCCTTCAAATCCCTCGAGCCGCCCTTCACATCCCTCGAGCCGCCCTTCACATCCCTCGAGCCGTCCTTCACATCCCTCGAGCCGTCCTTCACATCCCTCGAGCAGTCCTTCACATCCCTCGAGCCGTCCTTCACATCCCTCGAGCCGTCCTTCACATCCCTCGAGCCGCCCTTCACATCCCTCGAGCCGCCCTTCACATCCCTCGAGCCGTCCTTCACATCCCTCGAGCCGTCCTTCACATCCCTCGAGCCGCCTTCACATCCCTCGAGCCGCCCTTCACATCCCTCGAGCCGCCCTTCACATCCCTCGAGCCGTCCTTCACATCCCTCGAGCCGTCCTTCACATCCCTCGAGCCGTCCTTCACATCCCTCGAGCCGTCCTTCACATCCCTCGAGCCGTCCTTCACATCCCTCGAGCCGTCCTTCACATCCCTCGAGCCGCCCTTCAAATCCCTCGAGCCGCCTTCACATCCCTCGAGCCGCCCTTCACATCCCTCGAGCCGTCCTTCACATCCCTCGAGCCGTCCTTCACATCCCTCGAGCAGTCCTTCACATCCCTCGAGCCGTCCTTCACATCCCTCGAGCCGTCCTTCACATCCCTCGAGCCGTCCTTCGCATCCTTCCAGCTGTCCTTCGCATCCCTCCAGCTGTCCTTCGCATCCCTCCAGCTGTCCTTCGCATCCCTCCAGCTGTCCTTCGCATCCCTCCAGCTGTCCTTCACAAGGTCACTTTGGTTTCTTGATAAATCGTCTCATAGAAATGATTCCAAAGGCTTGTTCCGTCGATAAACTCCCCAAGTGAAGGCCCGCTTGGTTCTTCGTGCTCCTGCTGTTTGGTGGACACTTTGCTCCTCTCTGCTACCTGTGAGACCAGATGTAAATGTTATGACGGGCCTTGTGAAATCTTTCGGGGTTTTATTTCATACTGTACCTGTAGATGCCCTGAGCACCTCCTTCTGTTTGCCTTCGCTCCTCACATTCAGTCACTAACCAAATCCTGCTACTTCCACCGAAAAAACATTTCACGCGTCCGTCCCTTTCTTAATCCGGACTCTACTAAAATACTCATCCAAGCTTTTATTATCTCCCACCTTGACTACTGTAACCTTCTTCTCTCTGGCCTTAGGAGATCCCAGATCCTCCCTCTGCAGTCTGTAATGAATGTCTGTGCCAGGCTCATACACCTCACCTCCCGCACCTCTCACACCTCACCTCCAGCACCTCTCACACCTCACCTCCAGCACCTCTCGCACCTCACCTCCCGCACCTCTCGCACCTCGCCTCCCGCACCTCTCACACCTCACCTCCTGCACCTCTCACAACTCGCCCCTCTGTCAATCTCTACACTGGCTCCTGTTTCCTTTAGAATCCATTTCATTATACTGGTCACATACAAAGCTCTCTATAACCGCGCCGCTCCCTACATCTCCTTTCAATGTTCTTGAACCCAGGACATACTTGAAAACGAGAGAAATCTCAAAGTATCCTTCCTGGTAAAATACTTTGCAACTAAATAAATGAGCAGGTACATCCCGTCCCGACCACTTCGCTCGGCCAGTGATCTGATGCTATCAGTTCCTCGTACGCACACCCCAACACCCACCTTCAAGACTTCACTCGAGCTGTCCCCTTTCTATGGAACTCCCTCCCCCACAACATCTGACTCTCCCCGTCTCTCCAGTCCTTCAAGAAGTCTCTGAAAACACATTACTTTATAGAAGCCTATCTGCTCACTCCATGATTCCCCACTGTACATTCCGTGCACCACCCAGCCCACATGCACCCCAATACTTCATGTTCCCCATCTACCCTCACCTAGCAGGGTCCTCTCTCCTCTTAGATTGTAAGCTCTTGAGCAGGGTCCCCTCTCCTCTTAGATTGTAAGCTCTTGAGCAGGGTCCCCTCTCCTCTTATATTGTAAGCTCTTGAGCAGGATCCCCTCTCCTCTTAGATTGTAAGCTCTTGAGCAGGGTCCCCTCTCCTCTTAGATTGTAAGCTCTTGAGCAGGATCCCCTCTCCTCTTAGATTGTAAGCTCTCGAGCAGGCTCCCCTCTCCTCTTAGATTGTAAGCTTTGGAGCAGGGTCCCCTCTCCTACTGTTCTGTTTGTTTAACTTGTATGTATATTTGTTATTCTACCTCACATTGTACAGCGCTACGGAACTTGTTATCGAATTATAAATACCTGTAACCCAGTGATCCATAATGCTGTTATTGTTCATTTTATGCCTTTTGGCCAATTTTCATCACTTTAGGCTTCTCTGTGGTTCTGGCGCCACCTAGCGAGCATAGCTGGTATTACAGTCCAGCATATAAAACCGGTCGCTCAGTGTCCAGGTTACATAGAAGCATAGAAACATACAGGGTTATCCAAAGAGATCCGAATTGCTTGAGAAAGGTAACCGAAAGCTGAAAATCAGTGTTCGGTTGCCTTTCCTGACCATTCGACTATCCAGAGAGCAGGCAATTCGCCAAATCCTGGCGAATTGCCTGCACATACGGTGCCTGTTCGGTCCCTGTTCGAGGGCAGTGAAATCCCCATAGAGAAGCACTGCTTCGTCTATTCAGAGAACACAAACCAGCAGTGAAAGGTTCCCCTAATACCCTGCCATTCGGTGGTTTAATTCGGCAAATTTATTCAGGTGAATCCCATAGACTTCAATGTTAAAAATATTCCCGTTTTAATTCAATATCTAATAAACCGTTCATTATAAAATTCTGCAGCAAAAAGTCTCTTTATCTATAGATTTTTTAGGATACTTTAAGCATTTTTCAGATTTTTTTTTTTTTTTAAAAGTCCGATTTTTTTTTTATTGATTTTTTTCAGTTTACTTATTTTTTCTGTAACAGCCCTCTTTATTATCATTCCCTGGACCTCCTGTGAAAATTTCAGACATTTTCACTCAGTAGTTTCTTTGCAAACAGCGTTTCATTTTCCCAGATTCATACAAATGGTTTTGCTAATTTATTCACTGCCTCCTCTACGTCACAGCTGCTTCGGCTCTGTGTGATTCGGCTCTTGTTCGGCTCCTGTTCGACTTCTTCGAAGGTTAATCCACATGTTTTTGCTTGTTTTCAGCCTGCATTCGGTTAGTTTTCGTCAGGTTTGCGGCAGCTTTTCCCTGCAATTCGGGGACCCTGTGCTGTTTGCTGAATACACCGCAGGGTCACCGAAATGCAATCGGCAAAAGGAACCGAATTGAAGACGAAAAGTCACCGAACGTGCGGTGACTTTTCGAATCTCTTTGGATAACCCTGATAGAAAATGTCGGCAGATAAGAACCTTTCGGCCCATCTAGTCGCCCAATTACATGGATACTTTACCTGGATTTATCTTTTGTTTAGGATAGCCTTATGCCTATCCCATGCCTGCTTAAATTCAATTACTGTTTTGGCCTCTACCACTTCTACTGGAAGACTGTTCCATGTATCCACCACCCTCTCAGTAAAATAATGCTTCCTGATGTTACTTTTAAACCTTTGCCCCTCTAATCTATGACTATGTCCTCTTGTTTTGCTACTTTGTTTCCTTTTAAATATACTCCCTTCCTCTACCTTGTGGATTCCCTTTACGTATTTAAATGTTTCTATCATATCTCCTCTGTCTCGTCTTTTTTCCAAGCTGTACATGTTAAGATCATTAAGCCTTTCCTGGTAACTTTTCTCCTTCAAGCCGTACACCATTTTAGTAGCCCTTCTCTGAACTCTCTCTAAGATGTCTATATCCTTCTGGAGATACGGTCTCCAGTACTGCACACAGTACTCCAAGTGAGGTCTCACCAGTGCTCTGTACAGTGGCATGAGCACTTCCCTTTTCCTACTGCTTTACAGTTACAGTTTTAATTTATATGGTATTTATTTATATAGCGCCAACAGATTCCGAAGCGCTTTACAATGGGGGAGCACAGACATGAGAAATAATGATACATGAGGAAGAGACGGCCCTGCCTGTACGATTACTGTCCTTGTGCCACATTGTGCCGCCCCTGGTTTATTGTCACCACGACAATAAAAAAAGAACTTGTAACTGTAATGACGAGTTAATAAATGCTCATTCAGAAATGTTGCTCATGTTTAGAACCGAGGAAAGAAATTGGGTATCATTGATGCAAATAAACTTTAGGATTAGGGTCAGTTTTAGGGTTAGGGTCAGTTTTGACTCTTCTGTTCTTTAATGAATTTAACATGGAGCAGAATTTAATCGATTACATTCGAGTTAACCCCTAAAAGTAACCCTAGAACACACACAAATATTAACCCGAACACTGACAGGAGCCTCTTTTCACATTGTACTTGTGTCATAACAGTGCCTTGACTACAGTGCAACGTTGCACCAAAAACATTAAGCATGTGTGTGTCGATTTGACACAAAAATATGACTTTTTTCCCCAGTGCCTTAATGTGTGCGACATTTTTTAACAGGGGCCATTTTTAATGCGTCATTTCTGCATGCGGCCAGACGGTGGCGACTTTCAGACAGGATGCCCCTATAACCCTCATAGGACATTCTTTTAGGGGCTTGTTCAATAAGCAACGAAATTTAGCTGATTTTTAGTGTCGGCACATTCTGCCACAATTCACAATGCCACATCTATTTGTCCCCAGTCTCACTCTGCTCCCGGCGACGAGAAGGGGGCTAAATGATTTTACAAAAGTGGAATCACGTAGCACCAGCTCCGTTCGCTGCCTCTTCCCATATGCCCGGGTGAAGGCACCGCTGCCCTCTGCACCAGTTCCCGTGCCTTGTTGTACCAGCAGACCCCCCCCCCCTGTTGTCTCCAGGCGGCCCCGTCCTGTCTCACTTTGTATAATCTTCTCTTCCAGGAGACGTGTTTGATTACGCTGGGAACAGACTGGAGATAAATGAGGTAGGACCTTCCATTTAGACGTGTGTGACTCCAGCCTCTGCACTGTTTGCGTTATTGCCGGCCCGGGTTCACATCACCGGAGCCTGTAGGACCAGAAATCCGGTGTGCGCCCCTCTCCCCCCCCCCCAATTATAAAGCTGCAAAAATCGGGGGAAACTCCTTTTTAATTCTTCTTTTGGAGACCAACAATAAACAATACACGGTTTTAAAGAAAACTGTAAACCTGTCCTGCACAGGTGGGGGCAGCCTGGCTGCACGGAGGAGGAGGAGGGCAGGGGTAGAGCCAAGGATGAGCAGCTGGAGAGCTGGCTGCTCATACTGCCCAGCCATACCAGCCTGCTCTCCCTGCCGCGACCCAGCTCCGGGCTAAGGATTGCACATCCCGGACACCTCCAGGCAGAGTTTATTGTAGTGTTACTGAGCAAGCCCCCCCCCCCATGGTGGGCACCTGTAGGCATATGCCTAGTTTGTCTAATTGTAAATCCGGCCCTGGATCCTTGCAGTGATCAGGGTGACGCGTTTCTGCAGCCCGCGTAACCCAGTGCTCTGCAAAATGTGACAGGTTTGCCGGTGAGTCTCTAATGGAATGTGTGTTCATTGCTTGCCCAGCATACGGAGAGGGTGGATTTCTCCTACAACCCATTGGCTGATCCCAAGTTCGCTTTTCATGATCACCGGATGATCGAGTCTGTGAAGATCGGAGATGCCGCCTCGCACGAGTTCTTCCGCCTCCTCGCTGTGTGCCACACTGCCATGTCGGAGGAGAAGAAGCCAGGTCAGTCGTGGGGACGGGCGGTCAGGGACACAGACTTTCTCCGATGCAGAGAGAAGGGATGAGTTTAACAATTTATGCAAAAACGAACATTTTAGATTTTAACCCCTTCACTACCAAGTGATGGGCCAAAAAAACGGAAGTTGAGGAGAGCAAGGGGGCCTGAGGAGAGCACGAGGAGCCCGGAAGCAGGGAGAGCAAGGGGACCCGGCTGGAGAGAAGAGCAAGGGGAGAGCAAGGGGGGGGGCGGCTGGAGAGAAGAGCAAGGGGGGCCCGGCTGGAGAGGAAAGCAAGGGGAACCTGGAAGGAGAGGAGAGCAAGGGGAGCCCGGAAGGAGAGGAGAGCAAGGGGAGCCCGGAAGGAGAGGAGAACAAGGGGAGCCCGGCTGGAGAGAAGAGCAAGGGGAACCCGGAAGGAGAGGAGAGCAAGGGGAGCCCGGAAGGAGAGGAGAACAAGGGGAGCCCGGAAGGAGGGGAGAGCAAGGGGACCCGGCGGAAGAGAAGAGCAAGGCGTACCCTGGAAGGAGAGCAAGGGGACCCGGCGGGAGAGGAGAGCAAGGGGGGCCCGACTGGAGAGAAGAGCAAGGGGAGCCCGGCGGGAGAGAATAGCAAGGGGGCCCGGTGGGAGAGGAGAGCAAGGGGAGCCCGGTGGGAGAGAAAAGGGACTCGGGGGGTTTATTAGGGAGCAAGCAAGAAAGTATTAATTGATTTTATTAATTAATTAACACAATCTCCTCTCATCAAATAACGGTGATTTTGCTGAAAAGTCCCACGTCTCCAGGCAGTAAGCACATGACACGCCGGTACCGGAAGCTCCAGCGTCGACATGGCAGCTGTGATGAAGCGTATCTCTGCATAAATAAAACCTGTTGTTGAGCTGTATTGACACGCGAGACGTTACCGTTATAATCTGACACTTTCCTGACCGTTTTATGGCCGGTTGGTGTGATCTCTGAGACTGAACGAGTGCACACAAGCTTATGGTAACGCAAGGGTTAATGTGCCGTATTCAGATGGTAAGCTTTGTTTCCTGCCTCTTCCAGGTGAGCTGGTGTATCAGGCTCAGTCTCCTGATGAAGGCGCCCTTGTGACAGCTGCCAGAAACTTTGGTTTCGTGTTTCGTTCCCGGACGCCTGAGACCATCACGGTGGTGGAGATGGGAGAGACCAAAGTGTACGAGCTGCAGGCGATCCTGGACTTCAACAACGAACGCAAGAGGATGTCTGTGATTGGTGAGCGACGGATTGTAACCAGGACGGGATGTGTTTCATGTCTTTGTGTCTGGATTTTAGTTCTATTAACCCTTTCACTACCAAAGTCGAGTTCACTGGATTTTACATTACAATACATTGAAAAGCGCTCATTCGCATATCAGACGTCCAATTGCATAGCTTTTAAGGGAGGATTACTGTGCCCCCTGTGGAGAAATGAAATTTGCTGTCCTATCTCTCTCCTCTTCACCCTATCTTACTGTATACAAGCTGCAATGAGCAGCTTTCACATCCTCACTGTAACAAAAAGCTCAGCAAACTTTACTGCAGCGTTGCAGCAGCCAGGGATTTGTCAGAATACATAAGAGCAGCTGTGCTTATAATGCAGACCCCGTGTAAGCTGGAGATCTCACCATTTTATTATCTGCCTGCAGCACATTTACTGCATCCGCCTGTATGCTGATAATGCAGACCACGTGTAAGCAGATCCCCACTTTATTATCTGTCTGCAGACCATGTGTAAGCAGGAGATCTCACCAGTGTATTATCTGCCTGCATGCTGATAATGCAGACCCCGTGTAAGCAGGAGAGCTCACCATTTTATTATCAGGGTTATCCAAAGAGATTCGAAAAGTCACCGCACGTTCGGTGACTTTTCGTTCTCTTCAATTCGGTTCCTTTTGCCGATCCCATTTCGGTGACCCTGCGGTGTATTCAGCAAACACCACAGGGTCCCCGAATTGCAGGGAAAAGCTGCCGAAAACCTGACGAAAACTAACCGAATGCAGGCTGAAAACAAGCAAAAACATCTGGATTAACCTTCGAAAAAGCCGAACAGGAGCCGAACAGGAGCCGAAAAGGAGCCGAATCACACAGAGCCGAAGCAGCTGTGACGTAGAGGAGGCAGTGAATAAATTAGAAAAACCATTTGTATGAATCTGGAAAATGAAACGCTGTTTGCAAAGAAACTACTGAGCGAAAATGTCTGAAATTTTCACAGGAGGTCCAGGGAATGATAATAAAGAGGGCTGTTACAAAAAAAATAAGCAAACTGAAAAAAAAAAAAAAAAAAATCGGACTTTTAAATTTTTTTTAAAAAATTCTGAAAAATGCTTAAAGTATCCTAAAAAATCAATGAATAAAGAGACTTTTTGCTGCAGAATTTTATAATGGACGGTTTATTAGATATTGAATTAAAATGGGAATATTTTTAACATTGAAGCCTACTGTCTGCAGCACATTTACTGACACAAAGGCCATTTCTGCCTGTATGCTGATGATACAGACCCTGTGGGACATTGTGCCAGACAAGGGATCTAGAGTTTAGAACCTTTCATCCACGTGAAACCTGTTAAGGATAAATACATGGGAATTTTAGAAATGAACAAATTTACATTATTTTAATTTTTTAGCTATGTTAAAGCTATACTTTCTCAACTTTCCGTGTTACCCTATGTTTAATTGTTTACTTTACATCTCATGTTGGAAATAAATGTTATGAAATATATTTTTTTCTTCAACAAAAAGTGCTGGATAGTGAAGGGGTTAAATTCTTTCTCCCAGTTTTTCCAATAGATGTAATTTATTAAGTATGGTCTCACCTGTAACCGGTGTCGCAGCTGCTGCGCCGTGTTTTCTGATTGTGTTTTCTTTTCACAGTGAAAAGTCCCGAGGGGCGACTTACCCTGTACTGCAAAGGAGCGGATACCATCGTGTACGAGCTTCTGGACCGATCGTGTGAGGATCTGAAGGAAGTGACCACCGACCACCTCAATGTATGTGTCCTCTGTGTATGGGTTACTCGGGTTACTCTACGGTTTAGGAGCGGGTAGAAATGCCAGGGAAGGGTGGTCAGTATTAACCCTTTCATCCATATTAACACTCTTATCTAACATTTTGCAGAGAAAGGGTTAATCTTAACCTTTATATTCACTTGAGAGATGTAGCGATAGACTATTTGATGAGTAGGTTTTGTTGAGCAGGAAGTTGACTTTATATTTTGTCTGTATAAACAGGAGATTAGGTGAAGATAATTTTGCAGGAAATTTATTTATTGGCATCATAGTGGCTGGAAGACACTGGGATCTCTGCCAGGTGTCTGCTAGAAGCAGCAGAGATGGCAGCACAAATGATTTATTGTCCTTGCAGGATCGAACTCCGCTTGTCTACTTGTCCGAAAAGCTAAAACAGTATAAATCTTGCCTGTCCGAAGCCTGGAACTCCATGCCCTGAGCGTCGGGCTATAGGAACTCCATGCCCTGAGCGTTGGGCTATTGGAACTCCATGCCCTGAGCGTCAGGCTATAGGTACTCCATGCCCTGAGCGTCAGGCTATAGGTACTCCATGCCCTGAGCGTCGGGCTATAGGAACTCTGCATCCCTGGTTAGGATAGTTTCTTGTTTATTAGCAAGTCATCTCATACTTAACATGATTTGCCCCTGGCGTGTAATTACTATATGTAAATCGTATGGCATTAGACGGGTGTTTTACGGTTCTCCCAGAGTTCATATAAATTTAAGACACTATTGGGGATTATTCAGCAATCGCCATGAATTGTACTCTTGCTGCATTCACCCTCAGGCCACTCCCCAGCATGCTTTTGTAGTTCTAGACCCTTGTGATGATCTAGATCGTGCAGAGAACCAATATTTAGTGGAAATACCTGATACCCTCATTTCGCTATCAGGCACATTGCTCCCTGAGCGTATTTGGTGAATCTAGCTTAGTTGTCTTTGTGTGTGATCGCTGCGCCCTTATCCTCGGCTCACAGTGCTACGTCGTGTGTCTTGTGTAGCGCCCACTCCCGTAGGAGCCACTGAATTAACCTCGGGTTAGCCTCTCCGCACTAGGGAATAAATATACACCAGCACCGTTGTGGAATTTATAAGTTATATGGTTTACTGAATAAACTGGCATATAAAGAGCAGCACGATATACGTATATATATTTACAGTAGTTCGTAATGCGAGAAACGCGTAGCGGAAAAGAAAAAAGGAATTTTAACCCCTTCGTGGTTGAAGTGTGAGTCCCGTACAGGTTGTGTCCCAAGAAGTGTACGTGTATGCGTGTATTGGTACCCGGGTACAATATTCAACTGGCCAGTGAATTATTTTATGAGGTATCTTCGACTAGTCACGTTGGGGCCCTGTAGGTTTTGAACAAACTGCAGCGTGCTTTAGTATTTTACAGCGGCCTGGAAGGCCTCTCACCCATCCGCCAGATACTCTGTGCTCCGCTCAACCCAGGACGTCTCTCTGCTCGATTTTGACTGGGATTCTCTGTGTCACTGGATCCGCTGTCTTGCTTGTCTGTATCAGCCACAAGATGTCCAGCTCACCGGCTGCACTCCCTGTTAGATCGTCTGCGGTTCTCCTAACTCGGGGTCCTTCAGCTTACTCTGTATCAGCGTGGGTTACTAGCGGTGGATCACTGGGTCTTCGTTTAGTAAGAAGGGAAAAACCCGATCTCCAGCTCTGCTAGGCCGCACCTGCACTCTGGCCTGGTCGTGATCACTCTCTGCCACACTTGCGTCTTGCTCCTCTCACTCCTCTGCGCGCTCTGCCGGCTCTTTCCACAAGGCTGCGGATGTCAGTGTCTCTCTCCCCACCCACTTCCTGTATTCACCGGAAAGCATGCTGGAAAACGTAGTACAGTTCTTTCCTTGGTTGTCCAGCATTAATCCACCAGTCTCTGTCTCCCTCTGGTGGCCATTGTAAGTAAATGCAGCAGAACAGTCTTTTTAAACAGCGCTACACTTGTTTTGCAGGAGTTTGCTGGGGAAGGTCTTCGCACCCTGGTTCTGGCATACAAGGACCTGGACAAAGGTTACTTTTCAGACTGGAAGAAGCGGCACCACAAAGCAAGCACGTCTCTGGAGGACCGTGAGGGGCAACTGGGGGAGTTATACGAGGAAATCGAGAAGGACCTCAAGGTTGGTGACTGGTCGCTACCCCCTTGCTCTTCTCCCGCCGTGCCCCCTTGCTACCCCTTGCTTGATTCAGTGAGCAGGATGATCCAGAAGAATAGTCAAGGGAGGTCCACAGGTCCAGGGATTACAGAGAGCAGCGATCCGGTAAACAAGCAAGGGGTCTGGTACATGAGTAGGCTGAATACTGGTTATCAGAGGAACAGGCTCCTGGCTGCACAAGCTCCACTCTGGAGTCAAAGCTGATGCTGAAGCACCATGGGAGGTGTGCGGCTTCCTAAAGTAGGACCATAGCTGGCTGAGGAGTCAGTTCATCCTGGGGCAGCTCCTTTCCTGTAAAGCCCAGGGAGGTTCAGAGTGCAGAAGCACCGGATTTGCCTTTCTGCCGGTGAGGGCCGTGACAGGGACTGGAGATGAGAAAGAGAGAGTTAGGGCAAAGGACCGGACCCAAGTGGGAGTGGGAGTGAGTTTGGGCAAGAGACTGGACCTGAGTTTGGGAGGGAGTTGTTGGGGAATGGACCAGGAGTGACGGCAGCTCTGGACTAAAGGCAGGGAGGGTGGGGTGGTGACATTAGACTCCAGCTCCAAGTATGGATAAAACCCCGGCGGGGCAGCTCCTCCACTCAGTGGCAGCACCCCACGGTCTGTGTTATAGTGCTGCTACTGTTTTAAACTAAATAAAAACAAACTGGTTGTGTCCAACATAACCCTAGAACTAAATCACACAATCAGCTCTGCCGTAGCAGCGGCGCATCTTCTCCAATCAGCTCCAGAATAGTATCTGAGGTTAATGATGTTTAACCCCTCCTGACTCTAAACAGTGTGTGGTTTACACAGGCCGATTAATCGACAGCGAGAATAGTTGGCAATTATTCTCATTATCGATTAGTTGTCGATTAATCGATTAGTTGTTTCAGGACTAGACTAGCTACACGCTGTAACCCTTGGATACAAGTTTATTACAGTAAGGGATACACTGGGAATATTCCCAGATATTTCTTACTGTATAATTAACAAAAAAAAGATTTTAAAAAACAACACTGGTTCCTCACAATGTGTTTTTTTTTTTTTTTTAGAAAATCACTTGGTAATGAAGGGATTAAGGCTGACAGACCCCCCCCCCCCCCAGGAGATCTCACAGATCATTTATAGATCTAGCAGGGAGCTCTAGTGAATCCAGGCCAAGGAGAACAGAGATCGAGAGTCGAGGGGAGAAAGCTAACGGTAGAGCCCCCCGTGAATGCTGTTTTATTATTTAAAATGAGAAATGTGCGCGTCGCTCGTGTCCGCTAATCACGGAGGGTAGAACCAGTAAAGCTGTCAGGGTTTGATCAGCTGGATCTCTGGCACAATCCAGCAATCCTCTGAGATTCACACCGGCGTTTACCCCTCACCAGAGAGACCCTGACTGCTGCATGTTGGGTTAACCGGAGTCTCTCTCTATTTTTACAGCTGATTGGAGCCTCGGCCATTGAAGACAAGCTGCAGGACGGCGTCCCCCACACCATCGAGACCCTGACCAAAGCCAACATAAAGATATGGGTCTTAACGGGAGACAAGCAGGGTAAGATAAGTAGATGGGGATCGCCCCGGGGGGGAGAGGGGCACGGTTACAACTTGAATACAGGGGAATCACACGGCAGTGACCCTCATGGAGCCCTCCAGCTACTGGGCCTCGTTGATATCTGCCAGAGCGTGATGATATTGTGATTCCACCGCAGTCAGACTGCGATCGGCGCTACAAAGAATCATCCAGCAGCCGTGGGGAAACATGGGGAGTTACAGTTACACGTATCAATAAAGCGCCAACAAGTTCTGTAGCGCTGTACAATGCGCGAGACATGACATCAAATATACATACAAGTTAGACACAGAGAACAGTGGGAGAGGGGACCCTGCCCCAGAGTTTACAATCTAAGAGGAGAGGGGACCCTGCCCCAGAGCTTACAATCTAAGAGGAGAGGGGACCCTGCCCCAGAGTTTACAATCTAAGAGGAGAGGGGACCCTGCCCCAGAGCTTACAATCTAAGAGGAGAGGGGACCCTGCTCCAGAGCTTACAATCTAAGAGGAGAGGGGACCCTGCCCCAGAGCTTACAATCTAAGAGGAGAGGGGACCCTGCCCCAGAGCTTACAATCTAAGAGGAGAGGGGACCCTGCTCCAGAGTTTACAATCTAAGAGGAGAGGGGACCCTGCCCCAGAGCTTACAATCTAAGAGGAGAGGGGACCCTGCCCCAGAGCTTACAATCTAAGAGGAGAGGGGACCCTGCCCCAGAACTTACTATCTAAGACGAGAGGGGACCCTGCTCCAGAGTTTGCAATCTAAGTGAGGGTTTATCAAAGACAAATCTGCCGCAAGGAGTTAATTTTATATTTGCAGAGAATAAACTGCATCCTGTGAGCGCAGTCTGCAGCCGCAGGGCGTAATGTGAGCGCAGTCTGCAGCCGCAGGGCGTAATGTGAGCGCAGTCTGCAGCCGCAGGGCGTAATGTGAGCGCAGTCTGCAGCCGCAGGGCGTAATGTGAGCGCAGTCTGCAGCCGCAGGGCGTAATGTGAGCGCAGTCTGCAGCCGCAGGGCGTAATGTGAGCGCAGTCTGCAGCCGCAGGGCGTAATGTGAGTGGAAGCAGCAAATCTAGTTTAGATATTGAAATAATAATAATTATTCTAAAAGCCTAAATCCAACGAGATAATACCATAGAGAGCCGCCTCCCTGTGCGCTTTGAATACGCATTATATACAGTATCTCATGGTGAGGACTGTGATCCCGGGTATAATGTCTAAATCCCTGTGTACCCTTCCCCCAGAAACGGCGGAGAACATCGGGTACTCGTGTAACATGCTGCAGGATGAAATGAAAGAGGTTTTCATCATTAAAGGGACGAGCACTGACGCGGTGCTGGAGGAGCTCAGGTAATACATAGCGGCACCGGGAACACAGAGTGGGAGCAAAGCCCTGCAGGATGTCTGTATGACAGGGATATCCCGAGACGCACCGCACATCACATAGATCCTGAGAGTGAGGACGCCTGTATGATAGGGATATCCCGAGACGCACCGCACATCACATAGATCCTGAGAGTGAGGACGCCTGTATGACAGGGATATCCCGAGACGCACCGCACATCACATAGATCCTGAGAGTGAGGACGCCTGTATGTTAGGGATATCCCGAGACGCACCGCACATCACATAGATCCTGAGAGTGAGGACGCCTGTATGACAGGGATATCACGAGACGCACTGCACATCACATAGATCCTGAGAGTGAGGACGCCTGTATGACAGGGAGATCCCGAGACGCACATCACATAGATCCTGAGAGTGAGGACGCCTGTATGACAGGGAGATCCCGAGACGCACATCACATAGATCCTGAGAGTGAGGACGCCTGTATGACAGGGAGATCCCGAGACGCACCGCACATCACATAGATCCTGAGAGTGAGGACGCCTGTATGACAGGGAGATCCCGAGACGCACATCACATAGATCCTGAGAGTGAGGACGCCTGTATGACAGGGAGATCCCGAGACACACATCACATAGATCCTGAGAGTGAGGAGGCCTGTATGACAGGGATATCCCGAGACGCACATCACATAGATCCTGAGAGTGAGTATGCCTGTATGACAGGGATATCCCGAGACGCACCACACATCACATAGATCCTGAGAGTGAGGATGTCTGTATGATAGGGATATCCCGAGACGCACCGCACATCACATAGATCCTGAGAGTGAGGATGTCTGTATGATAGGGATATCCCGAGACGCACTGCACATCACATAGATCCTGAGAGTGAGGACGCCTGTATGACAGGGATATCCCGAGACGCACCGCGCATCACATAGATCCTGAGAGTGAGGATGCCTGTATGACAGGGATATCCCGAGACGCACTGCACATCACATAGATCCTGAGAGTGAGGATGTCTGTATGATAGGGATATCCCGAGACGCACTGCACATCACATAGATTCTGAGAGTGAGGATGTCTGTATGACAGGGATATCCTGCGACGCACCGCACATCACATAGATCCTGAGAGTGAGGACGCCTGTATGACAGGGATATCCCGAGACGCACTGCACATCACATAGATCCTGAGAGTGAGACGCCTGTATGACAGGGATATCCCGAGACGCACTGCACATCACATAGATCCTGAGAGTGAGGACACCTGTATGACAGGGATATCCCGAGACGCACATCACATAGATCCTGAGAGTGAGGACGCCTGTATGACAGGGAGATCCCGAGACGCACATCACATAGATCCTGAGAGTGAGGACGCCTGTATGACAGGGAGATCCCGAGACGCACATCACATAGATCCTGAGAGTGAGGAGGCCTGTATGACAGGGATATCCCGAGACGCACCACACATCACATAGATCCTGAGAGTGAGACGCCTGTATGACAGGGATATCCCGAGACGCACATCACATAGATCCTGAGAGTGAGGACGCCTGTATGACAGGGATATCCCGAGACGCACCGCACATCACACAGATCCTGAGAGTGAGGACGCCTGTATGACAGGGATATCCCGAGACGCACTGCACATCACATAGATCCTGAGAGTGAGGACGCCTGTATGACAGGGATATCCCGAGACGCACTGCACATCACATAGATCCTGAGAGTGAGAGGTTTTGTGCTTGAGTGGTTCCTGGTAAAACTGAGCTCGTCTTTCGCTATTTCTTTACAGTTCTCAGATCTTGCTATATTCTGTTTGTGCCATAATGTGTCGTTTATGTTTCAGGTCTGCACGACAGAAGATGAGCCCAGACTCCTTCCTGGACACAAACGAAGTGAATATTCACATCAAGAAAAAATCTAGAAAGTCCAATATTATTCCAGATGACGAAATGACGGGAGAGGACACGTACGGCATCATTATTAATGGACACAGTCTGGTAGGTCCATCCACCTGTAAAAGCAGGGCACTGATTTTGTAAATTAAGTCTTTGTAGTGTTATATGCAGCAGGTGGGGGTCTCTGGAGACCCCTCCTCCGCAGCGCGTGCTGATACTCTGATTTAAAGTGATATAATGTCTTGCGTCTTGCCCTGTGCGTCGTTTCCCCAGGCGTACGCTCTGGAGGAGAAGATGGAGGTTGAGCTGCTAAGGACGGCGTGCATGTGCCAGGCCGTGATCTGCTGCCGAGTGACCCCCTTGCAGAAGGCTCAAGTGGTGGAGGTGGTGAAGAAGTACAAGAAGGCTGTAACCCTTGCCATAGGAGACGGCGCTAATGACGTTAGCATGATCAAAAGTAAGTCTGTGAGGGCCTTGGCCCTGATCCCTGCGCAGGAAGAGGGTGTGTGGATTAAAACGTGTGATGCATTTATGTTCCCGGTGAAGGTGCCGGCCCTGTGGTTATGTGATGGCCGGGTTCCGTGAATGGAGGATGTGTGTGTGTATGTGTAATATATATATATAATATTTTTGCATCCCTGGCATAGCTCAGGAGATTTGTTATGCTGTTACTGATTTGCAGCCCTCTATCTTTTGCTCCACAGCGGCACACATCGGCGTGGGGATCAGTGGCCAGGAGGGCATGCAGGCCGTACTTTCCAGTGACTTCTCTTTTGCCCAGTTCCGGTACCTGCAGCGCCTCCTCCTGGTGCATGGCCGCTGGTCTTACATTCGCATGTGCAGATTCCTGAGATATTTCTTCTACAAAAACTTTGCCTTCACTTTGGTTCATTTCTGGTACGCGTTCTTCTGTGGATTCTCTGCCCAGGTGAGTGTGACAAAGCCGTGCACTGCAGATCAACGATGCAGAGCCTGGGGGCAGGCACTTATGAGATGAACGGAGTGAGAGATATAGGACAGGTACATGTATTGGTTGGATGCAGGGGGAGATGCAGGGCTGTATTTGATGGATGGGAGGATGTGCAGGACTGTATTGATGGATGAAGGGGGATGCAGGGCTGTATTTGATGGATGGGGGGACGTGCAGGGCTGTATTGATGGATGAAGGGGGATGCAGGGCTGTATTTATGGATGGGGATGCAGGACTGTATTGATGGATGGGGATGCAGGACTGTTGATGGATGGGAATGCAGGACTGTTGATGGATGGGGGAAGTGCAGGATTAAGTTGATGGATGAGGGAAGATGCAGGACTGTGTTGATGGATGGGGCTTTGCAGGGCTGCATTGATGGATGAGGGGAGATGCACTACTGTGTTGATGGATGGGGCTTTGCAGGGCTGCATTGATGGATGATGGGGAGATGCAGGACTGTATTGATGGATGGGTGAGATGCAGGGCTGTATTGGATGGATGATGGGGAGATGCAGGGCTGTATTGATGGATGAGGGGCTTTGCAGGGCTGTATTGATGGATGGGGGCTTTGCAGGACTGTATTGATGGATGAGGAGAGATGCAGGGCTGTATTGATGGATGGGGGCTTTGCAGGACTGTATTGATGGATGAGGGAGATGCAGGGCTGTATTGATGGATGAGGGGCTTTGCAGGGCTGTATTGATGGATGGGGGCTTTGCAGGGCTGTATTGATGGATGAGGAGAGATGCAGGGCTGTATTGATGGATGGGGCTTTGCAGGGCTGTATTGATGGATGAGGAGAGATGCAGGGTTGTATTCATGAGGGGTTTTGCAGGGCTGTATTGATGGATGAGGGGCTTTGCAGGGCTGTATTGATGGATGAGGGGCTTTGCAGGACTGTATTGATGGATGAGGGGCTTTGCAATGGAGTATTGATGGAAGGGGTGCTTTGCAGGGCTGTATTGAATGGGGTGTTGCAGAGCAGTATTGGATGGAGTCAGGCAGTCACAGTGATTTCCTGCAGAGAGGTGGATATCCTTAGGACAGATTTGTTTTTCCTCCTAGTGTCTACAACGCAATATTAACATGTTTTTATCTTTTGCAGACAGTGTATGATGAGTGGTATATCACCCTGTATAATCTGGTTTATACCTCACTGCCGGTGCTGGGAATGAGTCTCTTTGACCAGGTATGTGTGGTCGCTACTTGTTACCATTAAACGACCAGTGCCAGTACAGCGCAAATGGGGACGTGAAGGAAACCCTAAAGCTTCAGCATGTCTGGGCCACCCCTGGTGTGAAGATCATGATATACATGATGTATGCATTGCCTGACCATGTGTAAGCGCATGTGTTACTGTCACTTCTTCAGGTTGGGTTTTTTATTGTGTTAATTTGTATCCAGAGGTTGATGTGACACAGCAGCACAATGCGTCTGTAAAGGTCACTCAACAAGACAAATATACTGCAAGGCATCGACGTACAAATAAATACGAGATTGGAACATGTAACAACAAGGGGGAGGGGATCTGCCAACCAGGACACTGGGTAATGTCAGTCCATCGTGGGTGGGGGGGTGAAGGTGTAGCCTAAAGCCTGGGACATTTGGACTATTATCCCATTCATTTGTGCAGATTGGGACACCGGTAATGAGGCCGTGTGAGCTGAGCCTGAGCTTTCATGTAATACAGTATGATTCCTATTGTGCAGCAGCTCTGAGAGAGCGGAAAGTTTGTAGCTTTATCTGTTATTTCTGCATTAAATGATGTACTGCTCATACGCCTTAATATAAAGGTATCTGCATTGTATAAGATTGTTACGTCTTCCTAACTTCATCCAGAAAACAGGTGTGGGTGTGTGTGTGTCTGTTTGTGTGTGTGTGTCAGTCAGATTTATCTGCATGCCGCGCTTCTGTTTTATGGTTTATATTTTGTATTTTATCTCTGCTTGATATACCTTCTCCCCGTATCCTCCCCTTGTATCCCCTGTGTCCTCCCCTTGTATCCCCCGTGTCCTCCCCTTGTATTCCCCGTGTCCTCCCCTTGTATACCCCGTGTCCTCCCCTTGTATTCCCCGTGTCATCCAATGTCCTCCCCTTGTATTCCCCGTGTCCTCCCCTTGTATTCCCCGTGTCCTCCCCTTGTATACCCCGTGTCCTCACCTTGTATTCCCCATGTCCTCACCTTGTATTCCCCCGTGTCTTCCCCTTGTATTCCCCCGTGTCCTCCCCTTGTATTCCCCGCGTTCCGTCTGTCTGTGCGCAGGACGTTGATGACCGCTGGAGCATGGAGTATCCGCAGCTCTATGAGCCGGGGCAGCTGAACCGATACTTTAACATCAAGGAGTTTGTGAAATGCGTCCTGCACGGGATCTACAGCTCCCTCGTCTTGTTCTTCATTCCGTACGGTGCCATGTACGACACGGTGAGGGACGACGGCAGGGTCATATCGGACTACCAGTCCTTCGCCCTCATGAACCAGACGTGCCTCCTGCTGGTCGTGTCTGTCCAGGTAAGTCTCCTCTCACTATGCATTTACACGACATGTAACCGCGTCGGCGCTGATCCCCACCCTGCTCTGTGTATACAGCACCGCCTCCTACCTGCCTGTATATACAGCACCGCCTCGTACCTGCTCTGTGTATACAGCACCACCTTATACCTGCCTGTATATACAGCACCACCTCGTACCTGCCTGTATACACTGCGCTGCCTCATAACTACCTGTATACACTGTGCTGCCTCATACCTGCCTGTATACACTGTGCTGCCTCATAACTACCTGTATACACTGTGCTGCCTCATACCTGCCTCAAGCGCTGTACAATAAGCACAGTATAGACAGGGTTACAATACATTGAACAACATTTGACAAACAGTACAGGAGGAGATGAGGCCCTATTCCCGTAGGAACTCACAATCTGGGAGGGTTGGGGTTGGAAACAGGAGGAGAGGACTGTAAGGTGAGCGTGATTGATGGTTGTGTCAGTGAGTTGGGTGGTTGCTTCCCTAAATAGGAATGTTTTAAGGGAGCGTTTGAAGGAAGAGAAGTTAGGGGAAAGTCTGACAGTACGAGGGAGAGCGTTCCAGAGAGTGGGGGCTGCGCGTGAGAAATCCTGCAGTCTATCATGGGAAGAGGTGATGCGGGGAGAAGCTAGGCGCAGGTCACTGTTTGACCTTAGGGAGCGGGCTGGGGTGTATTTGGGGATTAGTGAGGACAGGTAGTGGGGAGCTGAGTTAGTGAGGGTTTTGTAGGTAAGGATAAGGATTTTGAACTAATTCTGCAGTGGATGGGGAGCCAGTGAAGGGACTCGCAGAGGGGAGCGGCAGAGACAGAGCGGCGGGTGAGGTGAATTAGCCTGGCGGAGGCGTTCAGGATGGATTGTAGGGGGGAGAGGTGGGACAGAGGGAGGCCAGATAAGAGATTATTGCAATAGTCGAGTCGGGAGATTACCAGGGCGTGTATGAGTTGTTTTGTGGTGACAGCGGTAAGAAATGGCCGAATTCTGTAAATATTACGCAGTTGGTATCGGCAGGAGGAGGAAAGAGACTTGATGTGGGGGATGAAGGAAAGAGCAGAGTCAAGTGTAACTCCAAGACAGCGAACTTGGTTTGATGGGGAGATGGTGATACCCTCCACCGTGATAGAGGCAGCGCAGTGTATACAGGCAGGTATGAGGCAGCACAGTGTATACAGGCAGGTATACACTGCGCTGCTTATACCTGCCTGTATACACTGCGCTGCCTTATACCTGCCTGTATACACTGCACTGCCTCATACCTGCCTGTATACACTGTGCTGCCTCATACCTGCCTGTATACACTGCACTGCCTCATACCTGCCTGTATACACTGTGCTGCCTCATACCTGCCTGTATACACTGTGCTGCCTCATACCTGCCTGTATACACTGTGCTGCCTCATACCTGCCTGTATACACTGTGCTGCCTCATACCTGCCTGTATACACTGTGCTGCCTCATACCTGCCTGTATACACTGTGCTGCCTCATACCTGCCTGTATACACTGTGCTGCCTCATACCTGCCTGTATACACAGCGCCACCCTCTGCTTGCTCCTTTCATCTTTTTGTGCTCTCCGCCATATTTCTGACGCTCTTCTTGCAGATCGGCCTGGACACGTCTTACTGGACGGCCGTTAACCAGTTCTTCATTTGGGGCAGTATGGCAGTATACTTTGCAATTACCTTCACCATGTACAGTGACGGGATGTACCTGATCTTCACCGCCTCCTTCCCCTTTATAGGTAAGTGCTGGGCTCCTAGTGGTGCACTTGTTGGGTGCAGCGCTCGTCCAGACGGGCTCCTAGTAATGTGCTTCTCGTCCAGACGGGCTCCGTTTCCATATCCGTAATCCCGAGGTCCCTGCAATCATAGACCTACACACACATATTACTCTATCCCGCACCTGCTGCACAGTTTAATATATATATTGGTCACCAGATCAGCCATGTTTACACAATCCTGCAGAGGGGGAGCGCAGGGAAAGAGCTGCCCTGTAACATGTAGACATTGCTGGCGGAAAATCAATCCCTTTAATCGAGGAACCCGAGGAGCCGGATTAATGAATAGCACAGCTGTCACATACAGTAACAGTATGGATAATACAGTCAGCTCATTGTTCAGGTAAAGGGCTCCCCCTGCTGGTCAGCTGTCACTCCTGCAGCATGTGTCCGTGAGACTCAGGCTGCTACAAGCTCAAGGAGCGATTCTGTGTCCTGCAGCCCATCGGCTTCAGCTTTGGGAACATAGCATTGAGTACAGCAAAAAACACATTAAAGGGACACTCTACGCACCCTGACCACTTCATGTTATTAAAGTGGTCAGGCTGTGTATCGCCCCTCTCTTCACCTCCTCCAGCTCTGTTTGGCCGATAGCGCGGTGTGAAACAGAGGAGTTCCCTCCACCCTCACAGCTGTCATTCGCCAGAAGGGATTTTCAATAACCTGCCGGCCAGGGACCAACTCGGGGATCATCCTCTCTCTGAAGCAGCAGCAGCAGCAGCGTCCTAGGACAAAGCGGTCGAGATTGTGCACGTGGAGCGCCCATAACTCGGTCTGCACGAGTGCTGCATAACTTGCGTGCGAAATGATGCAGGGTCCGCGAGATACGCGATGTGCGCAGCCTACGAAAGTTACTTAAGCTACGCAAAATTGCATTAGAAGCTGCAGGGACTTTGGCATCTCGGAAGCCCTGAGTCAAACCACGCAGAATCCTGCTCTACTGAAAACGCACCTTAGTGAATAACCCCCTTTAAAAGAACTCAATCCCCCAAGGGACCTCGAGGACAGTAAATATACAGAGGTAATGGAGCGGGCGCAGAGATCCCATATCCAGTAACACCTCATTGAATGCTAGCTCACACAGATACACAGGCTGGATTATTTTGGATATACAGTTGAGTTCAAAATTATTCAACCCCCAATGCTGTAAAGGGTTTTAGGGAATTTAGTGTACATTTGTAATTGTATTCAGAATGAAATCCTACAAGGACTTTTTAAAGAACCATATGCAACTAAAATGACATCAATTGGTTTTGTAATACAGTAGTAAATGTTTCTTTTGTGAATTCTTCATTGACACAATTATTCAACCCCTTAAAGACTACCACTCTGAAGAACAGAGGTTCATTCAAGTGTTTTCAATCAGGTATTGAAAACACCTGTGGATGTCACGGAGCAGCAATAAAGCATAATAAGCACCAATTAGGCAGCTTTAAAATGACTGTGATACTCAGCTCCTTCTAGACATTTACTGGTGTGGTTACAAACATGGTGAAGTCAAGAGAATGGTCCAGGAAGACAAGAGAAGAGGTGATTACTCTTCACAGGCAGGGCAATGGCTATAAGAAGATTGCAAAGATGTTAAACATACCAAGAGAGACCATAGGAAGCATCATTCGCAAATTCAAGGCAAAGGGCACTGTTGAAACGCTACCTGGTCGTGGCAGAAAGATGCTGACTTCGACTGCTGTGCGCTACCTGAAGCGTAGAGTGGAGAAAAGTCCCCGTGTGACTGCTGAGGAACTGAGAAAAGATTTGTCAGATGTGGGTACTGAAGTTTCAGCTCAGACAATACGGCGCACACTGCGTAATGAAGGCCTCCATGCCAGAACTCCCAGGCGCACCCCCTTTGCTGTCTCCAAAGAATAAGAAGAGTCGACTGCAGTATGCCAAAAGTCATGTGGAGAAACCACAGAAGTTTTGGGATAGTGTTCTGTGGACTGATGAAACAAAATTAGAACTGTTTGGGCCCATGGATCAACGCTATGTTTGGAGGAGGAAGAACAGGGCCTATGAAGAAAAGAACACCTTGTCTACTGTGAAGCATGGCGGGGGGTCAATCATGCTTTGGGGCTGTTTTGCTTCTGCAGGTACAGGGAAGCTTCAGCGTGTGCAAGGTACCATGAATTCTCTTCAGTACCAGGAGATATTGGATGACAATGTGATGCAGTCCGTCACAAACCTGAGGCTTGGGAGACGTGGGACCTTTCAACAGGACAATGATCCCAAGCATACCTCCAAGTCCACTAGAGCATGGTTGCAGATTAAAGGCTGGAACATTTTGGAGTGGCCATCGCAGTCACCTGACTTAAATTCGATTGAGAACCTCTGGTGGGACTTAAAGAAAGCAGTTGCAGTGCGCAAGCCTAAGAATGTGACTGAACTAGAGGCTTTTGCCCATGACGAATGGGCGAAGATACCCGTAGATCGCTGCAAGACACTTGTGTCAAGCTATGCTTCACGTTTAAAAGCTGTTATAACTGTAAAAGGATGTTGTACTAAGTACTAAGATTGAATGTCACTTGGGGGTTGAATAAAACTGATAATGATGTGAGCACAGAAAAGACATTTGTGGTTATTTCATTATAAATGTTATGTTATATTTGTCTGACCTACACGTGCCTCTTTGATTTAATTGTAAGCAAGATGACTGAATGATCAAAATCAATGTCAAACTGGCCAAAACACTCAATTTCAGTGGGGGTTGAATAATTTTGAACACAACTGTATATATATTCGTGTGGATTTGTGCGTCACTGATTGTATCCGCCAGAATAATTTCATACCTCCGAGCTGTGAAGGGCTTTGCCGCCTCCGGTATGTATAGCGAGGATATGGTTCACTGGGTTATTTATTCCTTTCCAGGGACCGCGCGGAATTCCCTGAATCAGCCCAGTGTGTGGCTGGCCATCTTCCTGACCATGGTGCTCTGCATCCTGCCCGTGGTGGCCTACAGGTTCCTGAGGTCGGAGCTGAAGCCCACCTTCAGCGACAAGGTAAGAATGACGTGTGCGGGGACCTCACTATCTGTAAACACAGAGCACGTGTGAATGTAAGGAGGGCTGTCCACTGGGTCCGTATTTGTGCGATTGTCTGCCGCTATCGTCCGACCAATCCCACCACATGCGGGAGACTCAGCCCTCATCCACTGCCTCCGACTTCCATCGGGCGACTTCAGACAACTTTGTGTGACTACAACAGACTAGCGATCTTCCCATTTGAATGGGGTTTGTCAGATGATGCCGGGACGCTCTGGTACAATTTACATGAAAAAAAGGATTATTTTTTTTGGAGTATTTTTTATAGGCAAAATTTTTGATTCCCGAATTATTATTATTATTATTATATTTTTTTTAAAAAAAACTAATAATTATCCTTCACCACAAAAAAAACAAAAACGCCAAATGCTGTCGAAGACGTGGAGGAGACTCTGGCTGCTGTCGCTTGGTGCTGTAAGGGATTTAATAAGCCCTTTCAGTGTTAGGGACAGCACCAGAGATTCCTTCATGTCTTCATCAGCGTTCAGTGGTGGTTGGTTGTTTTTTTTCTCCGTTCGGCAGCATTCGGTGGTCTTCCCGTCGGTCTACCTGAATCGTCCATATTCTCTTCCAGTGGATGACCCAGTTCGTTCAAAAAAGTTGTCTGTAGTCGGTCATCCGACTATGGCCCCAGTTGACGGCCAGCCTAAAGGATCGATGTCAGAGGTATTACAGGACTCCTCACGGGCTGTAACCTTCCCCCGGAATGTCCTATCGGACTCAAACCTCATCTCCAGTTCCTCAAACCTCCTCTACACTTCAGTTTTCGGTCCTCTTAACATCTTCCTGAGCGATGTCTGTCTCTCCAAGTCCTCCTTCTTCATGGCCACATCACTTTGTTACCAGCCTCCAGCACGCTGCCTCCTCCTTTCATACATCAATCCTGCAGCCCCCAGCACGCTGCCTCCTCCTTTCATACATCAATCCTGCAGCCTCCAGCACGCTGCCTCCTATTTTCATACATCAATCCTGCAGCCTCCAGCACGCTGCCTCCTCCTTTCATACATCAATCCTGCAGCCTCAGCACGCTGCCTCCTACTTTCATACATCAATCCTGCAGCCTCCAGCACGCTGCCTCCTCCTCTCATTCATCAATCCTACAGCCTCCAGCACGCTGCCTCCTCCTTTCATACATCAATCCTGCAGCCTCCAGCACGCTGCCTCCTCCTTTCATACATCAATCCTGCAGCCTCCAGCACGCTGCCTCCTCCTTTCATACATCAATCCTGCAGCCCCCAGCACGCTGCCTCCTCCTTTCATACATCAATCCTGCAGCCTCCAGCACGCTGCCTCCTCCTTTCATACATCAATCCTGCAGCCTCCAGCACGCTGCCTCCTCCTTTCATACATCAATCCTGCAGCCTCCAGCACGCTGCCTCCTCCTTTCATACATCAATCCTGCAGCCTCCAGCACGCTGCCTCCTCCTTTCATACATCAATCTGGCCCCCGACCTGCTGACCTTCTCTCCAAGTAGCCACTCAAGCAAAATCGGTTAACATCTGGGTTAAGAGTCAGGATTCATCCCTGAATAACGACTCGAGCTGTGAAGACCGAGCAAGGTTGGGATAGCTTGTTCTCCATTAGTGAGCCACAAATCAACAGCTCCTACACAAAGTATACAAAGGACAGGAGCCGTCACGTTACAGTAACCTGCTTCAGTGCCCCAGGTGGGAATAGAGTCTGGAGCCATCAGGATAACCGAGTCATTATTCTATGATGAAGCTGCATAAAACAATGACGGAATGAAAAAGCCATGTATTGTGGAGCTTTTCAAATACAAATTGGGGTTAAGATTAGAAATTAGGGTTAAGATAGGGTCAGGGTTAGAAACTAGGCTTACATGTTAGGTTTAGAAGTTAGGGTCAAGGTTAGAATCTAGAGATTGAGGTTAGGGTTAAGAAACATGGGTTAGAAGATAAGGTTAGGGTTAAACTAGGGTTAGGGTTAGAAGATAAGGTTAGGGTTAAACTAGGGTTAGGGTTAGAAGATAAGGTTGGGCTTAACTAGGGTTTACGTTTAGAATTTAGGGTAAGAAACATGAGTTAGAAGTTAAGGTTAGGGTTAAACTAGGGTTAGACGTTAGTTTAACCCTAACCTTAACCCCTTAAGGACCAAGAGTCTTTACAGTCAATGCATTTTTGACGTAAATGTTAAGTCATTGGTCCTCAAGGAGTTAACTTCTAACCCTATCACAGGATTAGGGTTAGAAGTTATGGATATATGTTAGTAACCGAATTGTTATTTTTGGGGCGTTACTTTTTGGATCTGGTCGATATTTGAGCGTCTTTTACAAAGGTCTGACTTTCTTCTCCTCCTAAACCGAGTCGGGTCCTTGTGTTACATGTGGTTTCATGGCGGCTCGTAGACTGTTATTTTGTATCGGTACCCGTCATGACACTCATTGTGATTCATGTATATTGTTTTGTGACAGATCTTGGCGAAGATCAGAGAGGCCAAGAAGCGCCCCCCACCGCCTCCTCGCAGGGCCAAGATCCGCCGCACCAGCTCCCGGCGTTCCGGCTACGCCTTCTCCCACCAGCAGGGATACGGTGACCTCATTACCTCGGGAAGGAACTTTCGACCCAAAAATCCTTTTCATCAAACGGGGAAATTCACCCCCAGCGAGAGGAGTCGGAGCGCGAACTATTAGTGGGACCGCCAACGCTCATGTGGACCGTTTCATCGATGGGTTTAATACCACACGTCACCGTCGCACGCCCAGTACACAAAGCGGGCGCTCGGTGCTCATCAACAAGCGCAAGACGGGGCCGCACTGAGATCTGACCAGCGCCTCCACCATCTGATTCGTCTCACGTTAAGGGGAGGCGGGGCTTCAGAACCGCCGCACCGCGTACGTACAAAGACAAAACCACCAAATGGCCTGAACGCCCCAATATCTATAAAGGGGTGCGGCGTGCACACGGGTATCACGTTCTTCTACACCCTGCGAGGAACGTGCTGTGAAACGGTGCCAAAAACCCGACAGAACGGCGACAATCAGGACTGTGCGTGATTACATGAAGCGCTTCGCTTCCCCCTCTCCTCCCGTTACCAGCCTGACGGCTCGCAACGCCATGAGTGTTCCCCCCGCCGCATTTCATTCCTCCCCGTACTGTCTGTGTTTATACCGTGTCCCCAAACACCCGATGCTGCATCATCCGACACGACTGAAAATCCATGGGAGGGGCTTAACCTGCACTATAATAGGGATATTTAACCCTTTCGTTACTTCCGATGGTGGGCGAGACGTTGCTGACTGTCGTGACGGTGAAAGGGTTAACAGAGGACTCTCAGTAAGTGTTGTCTGAGCGTGCGACATGCGCGTCCTTTACCGTCTCATGCGTAACATCTATAATATATATTCACATGGATTATGTGTAAGGGGTGTTATACCCACGGCGGCCAATCGTATGTTTTGACCTGGTCACCCCGGGCTCTCACGTGTCACTGGGTTATGACCTTTCTTAACCTTGGCCAGTAAGACAAGGCCAGTTGTCCCCCCCCCTCCCCCATGTCTGGTGAGCCTTAGAGGTCACCTCTTCTCCTGACCATTTGGACCCTAGAGCTGGGTGAGGTGACGGCTCGGGCCATGTTCTTCTCCTGTATTATCTCATGCTGCTTTCTTCAGGGCGTCGCGTTGAGTTGGGATCCAGGGACCATGTTAGCTTCATTCCAACACATCGAGGTTCACTTTGTGTCCCCGCGCGGTGACCCCAAGCCGTCACTTCCTGACGTAGCTGCCCGAGCCGCGTATGTGTCAGGAATTCGAGGTAACGCAGGAGGTGACTGGGTTTTTATTTTACCATATAAGAGATGATTCTAAACCTCATTGTGTTCACTGAGGCCTAATTTTAACCCCTCGAGTGTCAGAGGATTAATGGGAGTGCAGAGTTTATATTTAAACAGGTTCCACCAACCAAGAAAAAACATTTAAAGGGATGCTCTGCTCATCCTGACCGCTTCATAGAAAGTGGTCAGGATGCGAGGAGTGCCTCATGCTCCCCCCCCAGCACCCCCAATCAGGTGAAATTGCAGGGGTGAAGTGGAGGCGTTTCCTCCCCCAACACCAACCGGGATTTAGAATTTCCTGGCTGCCAGTCCCCAGATCGGTCACTAGTGATGTCATCACGCAGAGAGCGGCGACGTCACCCTCTGAGACCAATCGTTGTAGTGAGCGCTCTCAGAGAGGCAGCGACGGCTCAGATCTGTGCATGCGCGTGCAGCTCCGATCCATCGCTCTGCTCAGGCGCTGCGGAAAGTGTGAGTACCGGAGAGCTGTGCGATTTGTGATTCCTACACTACACAAATTGCACAGATTGTGCAGAAAAGCTTCAGGGACTTCCGGGTTCGGGAGACTCTGAACCGAAGAGGAGGAGCAGCGCACGGCGAGGGGTAAAAGACGAAGAAAATTACCTTAAAAAAAAAGATAATTGGTTGATTTGTTGGAGGCTTCAGCAGGATCTTCCCAATTATTTAATGGCAAAAAAGGGACACTCTGTTGTTCAATAAAATATGCCTTTTAAGAGGGGAGGGGGGAATCTATACACAAATATATGTATATCACATCCTCTGCACTCAATACACGGAAACACAAATTGCTGCGGGTCGGAGGCCGCATGTAACACAAACTCCATTGTCCATCATATCACGTCTGATGAAGAGTAATGTTGGTGTTACATTGTTACATGCGGCCCCTGAGTCACAGAATGTTCTTTGTGCAGCATTTATAGACATATCAGAATATGGGGGGGTTCACTAATTTGAGGGGTTCACTACTATGTGGGGAATACGTGTCAATATGGCCCCTGTAGGACAAGAGCTCAGTGACCACTGAAGATAATTTTGTCATATGAGGATTGCACTAACTCTCCCAGGAGATCACACTAAACCCTGTTACAGGCAGAGAGTCCCTTATCCGAAATGTTCCAAAATCCCACCGCAACTAAAGTGTTAAATCCCTTCCATGACCTCACGTGTCAGGGGTTAAAATGATTAAAATCCCATAAAACACCTTTCAGGCTGTGTATAAAGTGTGCCATCAGATTATTAGAAGCAAATATCCCCAAAAATCCCAAATCCAGGGCATTTCTGATCCCGCGCGTTTCGGATAAGGGACATTCGGCTTGTGCCGTTATGTATAAAATATGCAGAATTTAAAGGAACACACTAAGATACGAGGATTAAAGGGTTAACTTTTTTATTGTGCAATCTGTAATCGCCGCCTCCAAAGACGCCCGAAAGCCATATTTTTATTTTGTATGAGTTTTGTAACATTGTAATTAATAAATGACTCTTTGAATAACGTTGTGGGTTTTTTGTTGTTGCGGCGACACTAGAGACGTTACAGAGTGACAGCGCACGACGGACAGCGCCATAAAGCGCACAAGCAGGATGTACACGTGTGCGCCATCGCTTTCATTATTCCCCTTGTCACAGAGGCGTCTCCTGTCTGTCGTTTCTCCTCACTTTTAATTTCTCAGCATGCCTGAAAATATCTCATTCTTTCTTCGCTACATCCAGGGCAGAGCTACAAAGAGTTAACTGTGCAAAGGCACGCGTTAGGCCGAATTGATAAATACGCACAGGGCCATCTTCTGTAACCTCTGCACCAGGGCCCTGATAAACTAGAGATCAGTCCTGCGCTCTGCTCCCATTACGCTCAGGCGGCCGCCTACACTATTCTAGTAAAATGAGGAAAAAGGTATGACTTTAAAAAACATGCGTTTTTTAAAAAAAAAAAAAAAAAGCGTACCCAGAATTGGACACATTACCAGGTCATGTGCGGTTCGGCTGCAGCCATATTTGCGCTCTGGTTTTAGGGCTAGAAATTATAGAATTTCGCTAAGATATGAAGATAAGTTAGAGTTTTAATAAAGGACTCGGAGGCGAGTATTGCAGTCTCTTTCCTTGCATTTATTAACAGCAGCAAGTGGAATGTGTAAAAAACATAAACCGACATTAAAGAAAATATGTCTTCTAACAATAGTATCGTTTAACCCCCCTTTTCCGGTGATTCAGTCCATTGTTTCTGCCACTCTATAAATAGGACTGCGTTCACGCCCTTTCTTCCTCTTTCTTGCCAACAAACGGTCACCAGGCGCTGAATCATGTTATATACCGCGATCCAGCCAGACCTTGAACAAAACCTAGAACGGCACAGGACAGGACCGGAACACATGTCACTGAGCTGAAACAAAAGCAAAGGGTGAGATACAGTCATGGCCGAAATTGTTGGCACCCCAGACGTTTTTTTTTTTTTCGAGAAAATCAAGTATTTCTCACAGAAAAGTATTGCAGTAACACATGTTTTGCTATACATGTTTATTCCCTTTGTGTGTATTGGAACAAAACAAAAAAAGGGAGGAAAAAAAGCAAATTGGACATAATGTCACACAAAACTCCAAAAATGGGCTGGACAAAATTCTTGGCACCCTTAACTTAATATTTGGTTGCACACCCTTTGGAAAAAATAACTGAAATCAGTGGCTTCCTATAACCATCAATAAGCTTCTTACACCTCTCACCCAGAATTTTGCACCACTCTTCCTTTGCAAACTGCTCCAAGTCTCTCTTATTGGAAGGGCGCCTTTTCCCAACAGCAATTTTAAGATCTCTCCACAGGTGTTGAATGGGATTTAGATCTGGACTCATTGCTGGCCACTTCAGAACTCTCCAGCGCTTTGTTGCCATCCATTTCTGGGTGCTTTTTGACGTATGTTTGGGGTCATTGTCCTGCTGGAAGACCCAAGATCTTGGACGCAAACCCAGCTTTCTGACACTGGGCTCTACAGTGCGACTCAAAATCCTTTGGTAATCCTCAGATTTCATGATGCATTGCACACATTCAAGGCACCCAGTGCCAGAGGCAGCAAAACAACCCCAAAACATCATTAAACCTCCACCATATTTCACTATAGGTACTGTGTTCTTTTCTTTGTAGGCCTCATTCCATTTTCGGTAAACAGTAGACTGATGTGCTTTACCAAAAAGCTCCATCTTGGTCTCAACTGTCCACAAGATGTTTTCCCAGAAGGATTTTGGCTTACTCAAGTACATTTTGGCAAACTGTAGTCTTGCTTTTTTATGTCTGTGTCAGCAGTGGGGTCCTCCTGGGTCTCCTGCCATAGCGTTTCATTTCATTTAAATGTCAACGGATAGTTTGCGCTGACACTGATGCTCCCTGAGCCTGCAGGACAGCTTGAATTTCTTTGGAACTTGTTTGGGGGCGCTTATCCACCATCCGGACTATCCTGCATTGCAACCTTTCATCATTTTTTCCTCTTCCGTCCACACCCAGAGAGATTAGCTACAGTGCCATGGGTTGCAAACTTCTTGATAATGTTGCGCACTGTGAACAAAGGCAAATCTAGATCTCTGGAGATGGGACTTGTAACCTTGAGATTGTTGATATTTTTCCACAATTTTAGTTCTCAAGTCCTCAGACAGTTCTCTTCTCCTCTTTCTGTTGTCCATGCTTAGTGTGGCACACACAGACACACAATGCAAAGACTAAGCGAACTTCTCTCCCTTTTATCTGCTTTCAGGTGTGATTTTTATATTGCCCACACCTGTTACTTGCCCCAGGTGAGTTTACAGGAGCATCACATGCTTGAAACAATCTTATTTATCCACAATTTTGAAAGGGTGCCAAGAATTTTGTCCAGACCATTTTTGGAGTTTTGTGTGACATTATGTCCAATTTGCTTTTTTTCCTCCCTTTTTTTGTTTTGTTCCAATACACACAAAGGGAATAAACATGTGTATAGCAAAACATGTGTTACTGCAATACTTTTCTGTGAGAAATACTTGATTTTCTGGAAAAATGTCTGGGGCGTCAACAATTTCGGCCACGACTGTACCAGCGCGGCATGAATCAGAACGTGCAGCAAAACCCTGGATTCCGCAACGGGAGGGTAGGGTGGACAATACTCGCCTCTGAGTCCTTTATTAAAATTCTAACTTATCTTCTTATCTTAGCTAAATTCCATAATTTTAATACAAGAACTCAGAGGCTCCTGTTAGGGTTAGGTTACTTTTGTGCTTCTTTTAGGGTTAGGTTACTTTTTTATTTTATAGATTTTTATTATGTAAGCAATAAGATCACAACAAAATCAGCACAGTTGGCCTAGTAGGGCCAGATAGACCTAGTAAGCAGGGAAAAAAGGGGGGTAATCGCACAGAAGTACATAGCTAGAACCAGAGACATGGCCTTAATCTCAGCAACAAAGAAAATGGGTAAATTCGGAAAAAATAAAATTAAACTCCCTTACACAAAGGGGAGGGGAACTGCCCAAGGTAGCGTGACCTGAATGGCTCTCCCCGACAGCCCACGACAGTCGAGGACCTGGCAGGCCACTTGGCCAGGGGGGCGCGGGGCCAGAAAGGGCGGACAGAGCCACGGTAGCCATCCAGAATGGCACACCCAGACCAGCCCTGTGTTCCCAATCCAAAGAAAAGGGGGGGGGGAAACGTCCGGAATTCATCAAGTCCATCTGGGGTCGTAGTCCCACAAAACAACATGCAAAAGACGTGGGGGGGGGGGGGAACAATAACGAAATGTTGAGGAGGCAACAGTAAAGAAAAAATAAACAAAAATTAAGTCCCAAAACACAATCCAGGCCTCATCAAGAGTATTGCGAACAACAAGAGGGGAAAATAACAAAAATGACAAAAAATGAGGGTGAACAGATCCCTCATCCAGGCTCGCACTGAGGGTGAGGAAGAGCAGCAGACGGAGCAGCCGAGATCCCCAAGGTGACCACCACAGCTTGCCCCTCATCCAGTGTTGCCAACGAATAGCTCTTGCCTTCCCAGGTCAAAACAAGAGTGCCCGAGGCCCCCCAACGACAACGAATCTGCCGGTCTCGCAGTAAAGTATTGATTTCTCTGAATTGACGTCGAGCAGCCAGTGCCAAGAAGGGCAAATCTCGATACAGAATGACACAGGTAGAGGCATATTCAACCCTATAAGTAGGGCTAGTCGCGGCAAGAAGCTGGGACGGGGTAGGAACATCCCTGGAAATCACAACGACATCTCGGGGCGCCCCCACTGGGGCAGTAGCAGCCTTCCTGAGCCTCATGGCCGAGACTATAAGAAAGTCCAGCGAAGCCTCAGCATTTGGGAGGATATGGGACGCCAGACCCCGGACAAAATCAAGAAGCCTCTCGTCGCGTACCTCCTCTGGAATACCCCGCATCCGAATATTCTGGCATCTATGTCAGGTCTCTAAGGCCAGCACTGCAGGACTCAAGGGGGTGACCTGGGATTGGAGATCAGCGACCTTGACATCAGTGGCAGCCAGGGACCCCGCTGTGTCTCCTGGGAATGGGCCTCGGTGACTCGGGTCTGCAGAGTGTCCATCGCCGTGTGTATCTCACGGAGATCGCTTCACCACAGGCCTCCATGACTTTCTGCAGGTCAGCCATAGTAAGTGACGGAGCTCGGGTTCGTGGCACTTGATCACCAGTTCCCGACTTCTGAGATGGGGGTGGCGCCGCCTCATCTGAGGAGCCAGAGGAGGCCAGGGCATCACATCTACCACTCCGTAGACCACCATCCTGCCCCACTCCCAGGGAGACCCGGATATCTGGGAGGCGAGAGCCCTCTGCCTCATCCGGCTTCTTCAACTTCTTCCCCATTCCGGGCATGAGCCGTTGCGCTGGGGTGATCTGACCTTGCTCCCGACACAGACTGCTGCAAGATCCCAAAAGCAGGCTGCAAGATGGCCGCCGCCGCGAGGAGTCAGCCACGAAGTCCCGAAAATGACCTACAGCTCCGCCACAGCAGCCTCCGAAACGATCCCGAAGGGTCCAGAGCCCAACAGCAGACAGGCCGAGGAGAGCACGTCAAAATTATATCAACGGGTCGGCCGCGATCACCCGATTACCACAACGCGGGCTGGAGCACAGCAGAAAGGCGACCGCTCTCCTCGGCAGCTAGGGTCTCCCCCCTGGTTAGGTTACTTTTGAGCTTAGGTTAGGGTTAGGTTACTATTTGTGTTAGGGTTAGGTTACTATTTGTGTTTGTATTAGGTTACTATTTGTGTTTGTGTTAGGGTTAGGTTACTATTTGTGCTTGTGTTAGGGTTAGGTTACTATTTTTGCTTGTGTTAGGGTTAGGTTACTATTTTTGCTTGTGTTAGGGTTAGGTTACTATTTGTGCTTGTGTTAGGGTTAGGTTACTATTTGTGTTTGTGTTAGGGTTAGGTTACTATTTGTGCTTGTGTTAGGGTTAGGTTACTATTTGTGCTTGTGTTAGGGTTAGGTTACTATTTGTGTTAGGGTTAGGTTACTATTTGTGCTTGTGTTAGGGTTAGGTTACTATTTGTGCTTGTGTTAGGGTTAGGTTACTATTTGTGCTTGTGTTAGGGTTAGGTTACTTTTGTGCTTCTTTTAGGGTTAGGTTACTATTTGTGCTTGTGTTAGGGTTAGGTTACTATTTGTGTTAGGGTTAGGTTACTATCTGTGCTTGTTTTAGGGTTAGGTTACTATTTGTGCTTGTGTTAGGGTTAGGTTACTATTTGTGCTTATGTTAGGGTTAGGTTACTATTTGTGCTTGTGTTAGGGTTAGGTTACTATTTGTGCTTCTCTTAGGGTTAGGATACTATTTGTGCTTGTGTTAGGGTTAGGATACTATTTGTGCTTGTGTTAGGGTTAGGTTACTATCTGTGCTTGTTTTAGGGTTAGGTTACTATTTGTGCTTGTGTTCGGTTTAGATTACTATTTGTGCTTGTGTTAGGGTTAGGATACTATTTGTGCTTGTGTTAGGGTTAGGTTACTATTTGTGTTTGTGTTAGGGTTAGGTTACTATTTGTGCTTGTGTTCGGTTTAGATTACTATTTGTGCTTGTGTTAGGGTTAGGTTACTATTTGTGCTTGTGTTAGGGTTAGGATACTATTTGTGCTTGTGTTAGGGTTAGGTTACTATTTGTGCTTGTGTTAGGGTTAGGTTACTATTTGTGTTAGGGTTAGGTTACTATTTGTGTTTGTGTTAGGGTTAGGATACTATTTGTGTTTGTGTTAGGGTTAGGATACTATTTGTTGTGTGTGTTAGGGTTAGGATACTATTTGTGCTTGTGTTAGGGTTAGGTTACTATTTGTGTTTGTGTTAGGGTTAGGTTACTATTTGTGCTTGTGTTAGGGTTAGGTTAGGCTACTACACCGCCCGAGTTCGGTTCGGGCCCGAACCCGAACTTTCCATATGTTCGGGTCCGAACCCGAACTCGAACTCCATGCAAGTCAATGGGGCTGAAAATTCGGTTTTTAGAGTGCCCTCCAAGAGGGCATATATGCTAGATATTTGCCATAAAAGGTGTATGGGGGTCCGGGTAGTGCCCTGGGGGACAGGAAACCGGGACAAAAAGTAAAAAAAAAAAACGTTTTTAAAGGGACAGTGAGTTTTCCATGAAATAAGGGTTAAAAATAAAAACGAAAAATTCCTTCAAACATCGTGCCTAGGAGGTCCCCATAACCTGCCCGTGAAGTGGCGGATTTCTAGGATGTATAGAAACATTTAAAAAAAAAATGACATTTCAAATGACGGTAAATGCTTTTTCTTTAATCTATCCATAAACAACTGCTTGAGGCGGCAGTCTGTATGAAAAGAGGAGACATTTTCAGACACGCAGAAAAAGTTTACTGATTTTTTGGCAGTGAAAAGCAGGAGAATGGAAAATTCTAGACCAAATAGCCGATTTGGAAAGTGAGATAAATGGGAGAATTTTTCTGGTTCGGCTATTTTGACCTAGAATTTTCTCTTCAGTCATTCTCCTGAGTTTCACCTTTCTCTGGATAACCCTGTCAGGGTTATTCAGAGAGCGGTGAAGAGCAGGAGAATGACTGAAGAATGGAAAATTCTAGGTCATAATGGCCAAACCAGAAAAATTCTCCCATTTAGGCTAGGGTCAGACTAGCGAATTTTTAACGTGCGTTTAGGCGCATTTAATCACGGCCGCACTAGCAGCAAATGACGGGCAATGACGACCAATATACAAAGTACGGTCGCACGAAAGTCCGGCTGTGCAACGCAAGTGGAAAATGAACACATTTTTTCGAGAACGCAGAACCGCTAGTACGGACGTACAGAGTGCGCTGCGTCCTCTAGCGGCATGTGTGCGTAATTTGGAGACGTCAGAACCTGCTCATGTCCGGCCAACATAACGTCCAGACACCCAAAGTTTCCTGATTTGGATCCGTAAAAAATCACACACAAAAATGTGCATCGTATGACCGTTTTCGCGCATTCCGTGAAAAAATACGGCAATGCGTTCAGACGCACATTTTGACGGTCGCTGTGAAAAATGCGTTAGTCTGACCCTAGCCTTATCTCACTTTCCAAATCGACTATTTGGTCCAGATTGTTCTCTTTTCCTGCCATTCTCCTGGTTTTCACCTTTCTCTGAACAACCCTGAGAGAGAGGTGAAAGCCAGGAGAACTGGCAGGAGAAGAGAACAATCTAGATCAAATAGCCGATTTGGAAAGTGAGAAAAATGGTAGAATTTTTCTTGTTTGGCTATTTTGACCTAGAATTTTCCATTCTCCAGCTATTCTCCTGCTTTTCACCGCTCTCTGAATAACCCTGTGAATGTTTAATCCCGAGGTGAAAAATAACATTGCTTTAGATGTTAAAAGCGGCAATGAGGAAATTTTGTATTCTTTCCTACAGCAGTTAAATGCAGCATGTTAGGAAGTTTTAGGAGGGAAATTACTCACTCAGAACAGAAGCAGACACCCCACACCTTCATTCTACATAAAATGTATCAAATTGATTAGACCAGACTAAAACATCTGTTGTTGTTATGCCGTTTGGAAAAAAAAAAGGTAATTTAGAGGTGAGAATCTTTGCACCTAGACATTAGTTTTTAATTCAATATCTAATAAACCGTTGCTTATAATATTCTGCAGTAAAGAGTCTCTTTATTTCTAGATTTTTTAGTATTTTTTTAAGCATTTTTTATACTTTTTTCAAAATTTCCTTTTTTTTCCGAACTCGAACCGAACACACCCAAAAAGTTCGAAGTTCGCGAACTTTCGAATTGCCAAAGTTCGGGCCGAACTCCGAACCGTCCGAACCCGAACAGCTCATCCCTACTTGTGTTAGGGTTAGGTTACTATTTGTGTTCGGGTTAGGTTACTATTTGTGTTAGTGTTAGGTTACTGTTTGTGCTTGTTTTAGGGTTAGGTTATTATTTGTGTTTGGGTTAGGTTAATATTTGTGTTTGTTAGGGTTAGGTTACTATTTGTGTTTGTGTTAGGTTACTGTTTGTGTTAGGGTTAGGTTACTGTTTGTGTTAGGGTTAGGTTACTATTCAGCTTCTGTTAGGGTTATGTTTAGAGTTAGGGTTTCACATTTAGACTTAAATCTAACATTGTGCTCCTAACGATGCAGTCTGCGCTGAAAAGCCCCTATCCTATTCCGGGTGACCGCGCCCAGGTGCCCAAAGCAAGGTCCATAAAAGACATGGCTGGATGAGTTTGGTGTGGAAGAACGTGACCGGCCGCACGGAGCCCTGACCTCGACCCCATGCAACATCTTCAGGATGAACTGGAACGGAGATTGCGAACCAGGCTTTCCTGTCCAACATAAGTGCCGGACCTCACAAACAGAACAATGGGCAGAGAATCCCCCCCAGAATCTTGTGGAAAGCCTCACCAGAGGAAAAGAAGCTGTTACAGCTGCAATGAGGAAAGGACCAGCTCCATATCAGTGTCTATGTATCTGCATTGCATGTCATAAAAGCCCCTGTTGGTGGAATGGCCAGGAGAGGGGACCCAATACTATTATCCATACAGCGTGTTTTTCCATGATGCTTTAACTCCTTTTTATACACACTGTATACAGCTTAACCATGGAAACTGCTGGAATGTTTAAGCCATGGAACACACCTCCAAAAACTTACTACATTCTATAACTCATTCTGTCGCTTTGTGCTACAATGTAACTACATCACCCACCATTGTGACATGTTAAAGAGCTAAACTGTCCGTCGCTGGAATCTAGACGCACCCTTCACCTTTCCAACCGGGTGTTTAAGAACTTTTCTGGGAAGCTGCCACCCTATCTGAATAGGCCGCTTCCCCCAGCAGTTCCCTCATCCTATAACCTCCAATCCAGGACCAGCACCTTACTTACAATACCACAATACAAAAAGAAAGGGCTCCATCCTCATTTTCCTACAGAGCACCGCAATTCTGGAATAACCTCCCAGACGCCATCAAATCTTCCCCCCAGTCTAAAGTCACTTAAGTCACTTAACATACCTCAATACGGAATGCACCTGTAAACATGTAACATAATGACTATATACAGAATGCACCTGTAAACATGTAACACAGTTACTATATACAGAATGCGCCTGTAAACATGTAACATAGTGACCATATACAGAATGCACCTGTAAACATGTAACACAGCGACTATATACAGAATGCACCTGTAAACATGTAACACAGCGACTATATACAGAATGCACCTGTAAACATGTAACACAGTGACTATATACAGAATGCACCTGTAAACAAGTAACACAGTGACTATATACAGAATGCTCCTGTAAACATGTAACACAGTGACTATATACAGAATGCACCTGTAAACATGTAACACAGCGACAATATACAGAATGCACCTGTAAACATGTAACACAGCGACTATATACAGAATGCACCTGTAAACATGTAACACAGTGACTATATACAGAATGCACCTGTAAACAAGTAACACAGTGACTATATACAGAATGCTCCTGTAAACATGTAACACAGTGACTATATACAGAATGCACCTGTAAACATGTAACTATCAGGGTTATTCAGAGAGCGTGAAAAGCAGGAGAATGACTGGAGAATGAAAAATTCTAGGTCAAAATAGCCAATTTGGAAAGTGAGATGAAAGGGAGAATTTTTCTGGTTTAGCTATTTTGACCTAGAATTTTTCATTCTCCAGTCATTCTCCTGCTTTTCACGCTCTCTGAATAACCCTGATAGTGACTATATACAGAATGCGCCTGTAAACATGTAACATAGTGACAATATACAGAATGCACCTGTAAACATGTAACACAGCGACTATATACAGAATGCACCTGTAAACATGTAACACAGTGACTATATACAGAATGCACCTGTAAACATGTAACACAGTGACTATATACAGAGTGCACCTGTAAACATGTAACACAGTGACTATATACAGAATGCGCCTGTAAACATGTAACACAGTGACTATATACAGAATGCACCTGTAAACATGTAACACAGTGACTATATACAGAATGCACCTGTAAACATGTAACATAGTGACTATATACAGAATGCACCTGTAAACATGTAACATAGTGACTATATACAGAATGCACCTGTAAACATGTAACACAGTGACTATATACAGAGTGCACCTGTAAACATGTAACACAGTGACTATATACAAAATGCACCTGTAAACATGAAACACAGTGACTATATACACAATGCACCTGTAAACATGTAACACAGTGACTATATACAGAGTGCACCTGTAGACATGTAACACAGTGACTATATACAGAATGCACCTGTAAACATGTAACACAGTGACTATATACAGAGTGCACCTGTAAACATGTAACACAGTGACTATATACAGAGTGCACCTGTAAACATGTAACACAGTGACTACAGAATGCGCCTGTAAACATGTAACACAGTGACTATATACAGAATGCACCTGTAAACATGTAACACAGTGACTATATACAGAGTGCACCTGTAAACATGTAACACAGTGACTATATACAGAATGCACCTGTAAACATGTAACACAGCGACTATATACAGAATGCACCTGTAAACATGTAACACAGTGACTATATACAGAATGCACCTGTAAACATGTAACACAGTGACTATATAGAGAGTGCACCTGTAAACATGTAACACAGTGACTATATACAGAATGCACCTGTAAACATGTAACACAGCGACTATATACAGAATGCACCTGTAAACATGTAACACAGTGACTATATACAGAATGCGCCTGTAAACATGTAACATAGTGACTATATACAGAATGCACCTGTAAATATGTAACACAGTGACTATATACAGAATGCACCTGTAAACATGTAACACAGTGACTATATACAGAATGCACCTGTAAACATGTAACACAGTGACTATATACAGAATGCACCTGTAAACATGTAACACAGTGACTATATACAGAATGTGCCTGTAAACATGTAACACAGTGACTATATACAGAATGCACCTGTAAACTTGTAACACAGTGACTATATACAGAATGCACCTGTAAACATGTAACAGTGACTATATACAGAATGCACCTGTAAACATGTAACACAGTGACTATATACAGAATGCACCTGTAAACATGTAACACAGTGACTATATACAGAATGCACCTGTAAACATGTAACACAGTGACTATATACAGAGTGCACCTGTAAACATGTAACACAGTGACTATATACAGAATGCACCTGTAAACATGTAACATAATGACTATTTCCTACATATTTATTTTCTGTTAATCTGTATTTGTTTTGTGTTAATATTTTGCATTTTACTACTTTGTATTTCTGTAACAATTCAATGTTCTTGAATCCAGGACATACTTGAAAACGAGAGAAATCTCAATGTATCCTTCCTGGTAAAATCCTTTATAAATATCATTTATAAATAAATACAGTTTAATCACAAAGGCTTGGATGATAAAATGTTAAAAAATAGATTTACAAGTTGCAAATGATTGAAATCCGAATGGAAATGTACACTTTTTTTTTCTAGCATTCTGACGGAACGTGACGTATACACATTGAAATTATATATAATGAATCTCCCGAGTCTGATGAGAAAAATAATGATATATAATATGTCTGAGTTCCAAAATAAAACCTGACTTCAAAACACGTTTAAACACGACGAGCACAAAACGGCCAAAAATGAGCTCAGCACGCAGGGTGAAATGGCTCAGCAGTGAAGGGGTTAACTCGTATGTATTTCTGCTGTTCTGTCTCACCCATTGTACAGCACTACGGAACTTGCTGGCGCTTTATAAATGCTTGAAACTGTAACTCATTACAGCGACACGGGCCACCTTCAGGCTGCTTACTGACCTCCGATACGCGTCACAGAAAAGAAACGTGTGGGGCGTGTTCCTCCGATACTTTCCAGTCCGTCACACAGATACATGTATCCGGGTATCTCTTGTTTACAGTCGTTTGCAGGTTTTAAAGTCTTTGTGAATCCGTGTTTAGTCTTCCTCCGTGTAACTCGGGTGTAGAATTTAATGATGGAACATGGTGATGGCCTGGGCTACACAGCCCAGCCCTCATTTATAGTCCTATGGATCCATGTGATTCTGTTTGTCTGAGAATCAGAGTCCAGAGAACTAGGGATGAGCCGAACACCCCCGAGTTCGGTTCGCATTCGAACTCGAACTTTTCAAAAGTTCGAACACGAACTCAATACAAGCCAATGGGACTCATAGTTCGATTTTTAGAGTGCCCTCCAAGAGGGCATATATGCAAGATATTTGCCATAAAAGGTGTTTGGGGGTCCGGGTAGTGCCCTGGGGGACAGGAAACAAGGACAAAAAGTTTTAAAAAAAGATGTTTTTAACCCCTTCACTGCTGACGACGTGTGGGACACGTCCTCAGTTACTCCCGCTGTATGCTGAGGAGGACGTGTCCCACACGTCTTCAGCTTTGCGGTACCCCCGGCGGAGATACTCGCCTCTCTATCCGGGGTCCCGCGGCGTTCTGACTTCAGCATCCTCAGATGCTGAAGTCAAGCTCCTCCCGACGTAAATTACGTCATCGCGCCATGACATCTATGCCGGGAGATCGCCTGGAAGGGAGGGGGGATCCGTTTGGATCCCTCTCCCTCCCGATCAGGAGGTCCCACAAAAAAAAGCCAGGCACCGCTTAAAAGGAGAGAGTCTCCCCTTTTAAGCGGTGCCTGGCTTTAACCGCTTAGGCACCTTGCGGCGCCAAAGTGCAGCCTAGCTCCGGTGGGGGCCGCCATCTTGGATAATGGCTCCACCCCCGGGTCCCCCCTCACTGCCTGACGTCCTCACGCATAGCGTGATGACGTCAGATAGCCGGGGAACCCCTAGCTGCCCGGAATCCCCTGGTGGAGATAGGGGGTTCATTTGAGGGTTCACAGAGATGCTGTGAGATTGTGTATAGAGATGCTGTGAGGCTGTGTATAGAGATGCTGATGGGGTTGTGTATAGAGATGCTGATGGGGTTGTGTATAGAGATGCTGTGAGGTTGTGTATAGAGATGCTGTGAGGCTGTGTATAGAGATGCCATGTATAGAGATGCTGTTTGTGTATAGAGATGCTGATAGGGTTGTGTATAGAGATACTGTGAGGCTGTGTATAGAGATGCTGAGAGGTTGTGTATAGAGATGCTGTGTATAGAGATGCTGTGTATAGAGATGCTGTTTATGTATAGAGATGCTGATGGGGTTGTGTATAGAGATGCTGTGAGGCTGTGTATAGAGATACCTTACCTACAAAACCCTCACTAACTCAGCTCCCCACTACCTGTCCTCACTAATCACCAAATACACCCCAGCCCGCTCCCTAAGGTCAAACAGTGACCTGCGCCTAGCTTCTCCCTGCATCACCTCTTCCCATGATAGACTGCAGGATTTCTCACGTGCAGCCCCCACTCTCTGGAACGCTCTCCCTCGTACTGTCAGACTTTCCCCTAACTTCTCTTCCTTCAAACGCTCCCTTAAAACGTTCCTATTTAGGGAAGCCTACCACCCAACTCACTGACGCAACCATCAATCACTCTCACCTTGCAGTCCTCTCCTCCTGTTTTCAACCCCAACCCTCCTAGATTGTGAGTTCCTACGGGAATAGGGCCCTCATCTCCTCCTGTACTGTTTGTCAAATGTTGTTCAATGTATTGTAACCCTGTCTATACTGTGCCTATTGTACAGCGCTGCGGAATATGCTGGCGCTTTATAAATAAAGAATAAGAATAAGAGATGCTGTTTGTGTATAGAAATGCTGTTACCGGAATCCACTTGGTTCATTCGGGACGGGGCCGGACCGGACACGAGCAAGGATTGTCTGGACACGAGTCTCTTCAGGAAAGGCAAACTTTATTGTGACGTCACAGATGCTCAGACAGGATTGAATCGCAAAGACTGAGCCCCGAACTCACCTCGACAAGGGGTCTTATACCCAGAATGCATAATTAGGTACATCCCAATTAGCCCACCTCCCGGTGACACTATCCCACCCCACGTGGGTTAATACCTCCCTTAGTCTAATACAATGACATTCCATTAAATTGGCCGTAAATTGGCAAACTTCATGTTAGTTTCGACAGATCGTGATTAGCTACTACATTCAGTCCGGTCTGTGCTCGCCTCCCTAGCGCCTGTGTTTATTTGTTGCGGACAACACCTGGTCTGTCTTCTATACTTCCCTTTGTCTCTCTGCGGGCCTCTGTGGCCTTGGTGTATCCACTTCTCATTCTGTCCCTTCGTGCCAGGAACAGCCTAGATCTTTCTCAGGTTTTAATTGCTTTTCTGCTAATCTAACACATTCCTAAATTTCTACGTATACTTCATTCCAGTTTCAGCTAAAACCTACCTAGTTATTTTCAAGTGAACCAACATTCTGAACAAGATGGCTGCCTGGCTTATAATGGCGGCCATCTTCCAGCCTGATTCCACTTCATTCCCCCCTTGGCTCAAGCCTCAGGTTCTTCTCCTGAGACTTGAAGCCATTACACCTCACTACTATTATTCTTAAATTCCTCATACTTTAGGGGACCTATTTTTGTTGGGAACATGTCTTGTGGGATAATCAGTGGTATCTTCTGTGTCTGTGTGGGTGTCAGTGCCCTCTTGCATAGTGGCCAGAGACAGAGCCCTATGCGGTACAGTAGTGTCCCTACGATCAAGATCACCACCACCATCAGAATCATAGATCCAATCTGTGAAATAAATCTCAGAATGGATCCAAACCAATCTCCGATTGCTCTGAACCCACGGAGTGGATTCCAGCCTTCAGCAGCGATCCTCCTTGCTGTGTTCTGCAACTGTGCTACCTTCTCCTGGTGATCTTGGATTACCTGGTAATAGTCAGGGACGTCATGTGTAGTGTTCTTGATGAAGGTGCAACATTCATAATGCATCGTCATCTCACACAATCCATTCAGAGCCGCACTGATCTGTTCCAGTGCCATATCATGTATCATTTGTACCTTTCGTATCTCCCGTACTTCCAGATTCAGTAACTGAATATCCATACTAGTCTTATTCAAAATTTCATCCATCAAACTGGCATAACTGTTCATTCTTGCCATCAACTCTCTTCTCCATCCAGTCCATGCTGGAACCCATGCCCATATTCGATCTGCTTTCTTGAATAACTCCCTCTTCTGTCTCTCAAACACCAGTGGGTACCTAGGGTGAAGTGTTGTGTCTGAATTAGTGTCTTCTCCCCTTACCCTCTGGATTGGGATCAATTTAGCCAGATAACACATTCCCGTTATTGTAGGTGGTACCCATGTGTAACACACCCTTTCACAGCACACCTGGTACCCTCCTTTCACTATAAATGGTGATAAATATAGTGTTCCCTTTGATATCTCTATCGCAAGTTGTCTCAACCGTCTCATCATATCCACTGCACCCTGCTTTCCATTGGTCACATTCGCAATCACCGCCTCTTGGTCTCTAGTGAGTTGCCTGCATCGTATGTATAGATAATTCGCCTTTTGTCCCATATTGAATATGTAAATGTAGATGTCCAGTTGAACTGACTTGAGTTACATAACCCACCCTCGTTATTTGTTTCTTTATCTGGTCCTAGTTGAAAACACCATTCTGGTGGATACACTGGTCCTATTATAGGGTACCCGGGACTGAATGATTCTGGTTTTTCCCTTGGTGCATCGACAGCATGTATTGTGACATTCCCTGATGCAAACATACTCAAATTCATTGGAACAGAGGCAAATGGTATATGAATTGTCTCTGGGTGCAGTCTACTACACACCCAGCATGCGGTTTGCCCAGACTTTTTGGCATAGTCATATTTAATTTGCACAAGTAAGTGTCCTCTTGGCTTGGTTCCAGATAGCGCCTCTCGTTTTTGTCTCCACATGGTACGGTTCTCCATCACCGGGTGCGTACCATTCCAGGTGTGGGAGATTTCCACTTTCTTGGTGGTGCTTGGGCACTTGGGGCATACTCCACGTGATAATCCATGAATCAAACAAAATCAGTACCAGAATTGCCCCAAATGTCAAAAACCCTTGGGCAATTCTTTTCACAGTCACATAAACCCAATCCCTCCCCTCCGGAATTTCAAAAACAAAAGACATTTCCGGTTGATCACGGGTCGGGGCCGGGCCCCTAAAATTAACCCTCTCAGCATCCCCCATCAGTGGATAATCAGACCTCATTGTATCCATCAAAGCACCCACGTGTTGAGTATCTTGGATGCTCTCAGTCGAATCACTCAGGGGCTCACGACTGTGGTCTTTGTTAGCTTTAGCCTCAGTGGATTCGTCTCGTTGATGTCAACCTTCCATACTGGTTCAGAATTGGCTGCAGCTACCTTCAGTCTGGAGTGATATATCCACGGGACCACCTCGGCAACCTTTACTGCTGTAGGGGTTGACAACAGGACAAAATAAGGACCTCTCCATTTTGGGCCTAATGGATAATTTTTCCACTCCTTCACCCATACTGAGTCACCTGGATAATACTTATACAGTGGGGGTATAAAAAGTGAGGTATATTATCACCCACCCAAGTATTTAATTTCTGCATTGCTTTACCCAACAGTACAACCTGATCATTTAATTTAGTTTCCCCCAATGCCGAAGGTCCCCCTTAGTCCATTAATCAGAGGGGTAGGCCGTCCAAACAGGAGTTCGTACGGACTTAGCTTCAATTGGGGGGTTGGCCTGCAAATAATGTGCAATAGGACTATCGGCAGCACATCCAACCAGCCTAGTGACGTCTCTTGGCACAGTTTGGACATCAAAGTCTTTAGGGTACGGTTCATTCTCTCGACTTTTCCCGAGCTTTGGGGCCTGTAAGCAGTATGTAACTTCCAGGTGATGCCCAATAGTCGGGCAAGTTGCTGTAAACAGTTCTGTATAAATGCGGGGCCATTGTCCGACCCTATTTCGAGAGGAAGACCATAGCGTGGTATTATTTCCTTCATCAGACTTTTCACCACTTCCACTGTCTTTTCCGTCCTTGTTGGGAAAGCGTCTACCCACCCTGTCAGGGTGCACACCATTACCAGTAGATATTTATATCCTTTGCAGGGTGGCAACACTGTGAAATCTATCTGTAATGATGCCATTGGGGATAATCCGATTGGCTGCTTCCCTGGAGGTTGAGACGGGCCTGTCCTTGGATTATTTTTGGCACATGTCACGCACTGCTGGGCTATTGCTTTGCAGATTACTGACAGTCCTGGCACGTAGAAATGTGGCTCCAATTGTTGTTCCATCATTTCTCTTCCTTCATGGGTACTTGCGTGGAGCATTCTTACAATCTCAGGCGCCAATGTTGCTGGTAGAACTATTTGTCCATTCTTCAACTGGAACCATCCGTCTTCTCCATATCCGCCTTGCTCTTCTGATAGCCATTTCTTCTCTTTCTCTGAATACACAGGTGTCCATTCACTCAATGGCGCCGGTAGGAGTGCAGCCACCACTGGTTTTGCTTTGTATCGTGCCAATTCTCCATGGTTTCCCCAGATGAATCCTTCTTTTGGGAAATAATATCGCCAAGCAAAGAACAGCAGATCTTGTATCTCCTGTGAATCTCTCACTGCTGGTATAAAAAAGTTCATCGCACTTTTCTTCATTCTTGGCAGTTTGTTTTTGATAAGGATCTCCTTGAGGAAGAACCTCACCAATGGGGCTTGGTATTCTTCTCCTCCCAATTCTCCCAAACTTAGCAGTATTCGTGTAATTCTCAGATTATTACGAGGGTTGGTTGTTAGGTTTTCGAAACGTGAGGCGAAATTTTCTGCTCGTTCAACTTCGGTTACTTCTTTATCTTCTCCATACTCCCCCATTAATTTTACGCCGAAGAATTTCAGCATCATTTCGTATGCTCTGCGGAGCCTTTGCTGAACTTCTGAGGTGTTAATCATAAGGCGTGTCTCTTGAGGGTTCAGAGGAGTGGAGTAGAAATTTCGGCCTTGGGACTGGTTTGGGAAAAGCCATTGGATATAATCATGATTGAGTTCTAATAGTTCGTAATCATTGTGCCATCTGTGCAGAATAATTTCAATGAATTCGCCTTTGGGTTCAAATTTTCTCCAATTCATGTAGAATTCGTAGTTTGGCATGGGAGGTTGGGCCTCTTGCTTGCTTGCTTGGTTTTGCAGCTGCTTTTGCGGCCTGGTCAGCGCGCCTGTTGCCTTTTGGGATTTCATCATGACCTTTCTGGTGGCCACGACAGTGCATAATACTGACAGCACTTGGTTTCCATACAGCTTCTAGAAGGGCTGTTATTTCAGCTGCATACTTGATTTGTTGTCCCGTGGAAGTGAGCAGGCCTCTCTCTGTCAAGAATCAAGCCTGTGCACGTACCTAATCCTTGGAAAACCCTTATTCACCTGCCTATGTTTGTATGCAGGTTACAGATTCCCCTATCTGGCTGTTAAGCTTCTGTTGTGGTACCTACAGGTGTATGCTATTTCACCTAAATGAAGCCTGCATAAAAGAGGGATCCACCCTTCCATCAGGGCTTCAACATAAATGTTCCTGGAAGTGCAGACAACCAGACCTGTCCCTGAAGCTCCCTACCATTGTACCTGAATCCCTCCAGTGATACTCCCAAGTGGAACCCTGCTCCCAAGTGGAACCCTGCTCCCAAGTGGAACCCTGCTCCCAAGTGGAACCCTGCTCCCAAGTGGAACCCTGCTCCCAAGTGGAACCCTGCTCCCAAGTGGAACCCTGCTCCCAAGGAGAATCTCCCTATCAAGGTACCCAGCTCTCAAGAATCCTTGTTTTCGAAAAATACCCCAGCTCTCAAGAATCCTCGTTCTTCAAGCTGAAACCTGCATACAGTCTGTTGCCTGCCTGCTAGTGCTCCTATCATTTACTATTTGTTTTGTTTATTATTTAATAAACCTTCAGTACCCAGCAACCTGTGTGACTCCTACGATCACTGCATCATGGGCTTACTTCACCCACCGCCGCACTCCCAGCCTGACAGAGTGTTGAAGCCTTCACACAGTGAGTCCGCGGTGATCCAAATCGTTAAGGAGTACCTCAGAAAAGCAATTCAAGACATCCTGCAACATTTGGACTCCGTATTTGCAAGTATGCAGCAGGGTTTAAATGGCACCTCTACTAAGGTGTGCATTCCAGCTCCAAAGAAAGTGGGCAGAGGACCCCTAACATCTGAAGAAATCGCTAGGAGAAGGTCCCAGAAGCTCTGCTTCTACTGCAGGGAACCGTCCCATTCCATCTCGGAATGTTTAGTGCGGCCCCCCAAGCTGCCCCGCACTTTCCCTGGAGTTGCAAACTAAATCCTGCAATCCCCAGTGTTACCTGGTGCGACTCCCAAGTCTGCACCTGTTAATCCAAAAAATACTTTTTCTATCAAGGCCAGAGAACCCTTTTCTACTCCGTCTGTGTTCCCAATGCCTAGTAAAGCACTGCCCACCAAGTTCAAGAAGGCAGTGCCTGTCAAGTCTGCTCCCACCAGACCAAAAAGGGAAACTGTTTCTACCAAGTCCTTGTTCAGAAAATCCACACCTGCTAAAACAAGGACTGTGTATAAAAAGTCACCGGAAACCTATCCTGAGGTCACAGACCTTGAAGACCCCAATCCTGCTGAAACCATGGAGTTCGAGTCCACCCTACCTCCAGAATACGAACCTGAAATCCCCATGGAGATAGCTGCTGCCTCCCCTTCTCAGAAGACACCCACCACTCTCAACCAGCATTCCAGGTACCTTGGCGTCGCTGTCTGCGCCCCGGCAACCGTCTTCAAGTTATCGTGAAACCAGAACCCCGAGATCTGGAAGCCAACTCCTGCCTCCTTGACCTAGAAGAATCACTGTTGCTGCAGAGTCCAGCTACCTCCATACCAAGGAGGGCTCTGGGATTCAAAAAGGTTGAGACTCCGACTCCTCACAGCCGCAAGTCCAGGCTGGTTTCTGGACAACTATGCCAAGGAACTGCACATATTGGCACCACTGTCTCTACCCCTGAAGGCACCATTACTATGGAACCCTTGCCCCCTGGGTTCACATATGGTTCCAATGGGACTGTGGTCAGATGCGCAGACCTGCAGGTGTTTCAGAACCCCAAAAGCGCTTGGAGATCACTCCACAATAATAGAGTTCTGCCCAAATATGTCTCCAGTCCACAGTGCAGGAAAACCGCCTACATAGGCACCATCATATGCACCTCACCCTCGGTTCACGGGTTGCCTTAAAAACCTAAGCCAGCTTCTCGGCCTTGCCTGAACCCCATGGTCAAGCTTCACCAGGCCTAAGGCTCTCCAGAGGTCGCTGCCCTGCATCCCGCAGGCTCTCCAGTTGTCGCTGCCCTGCATCCCGCAGGCTCTCCAGTTGTCGCTGCCCTGCATCCCGCAGGCTCTCCAGTTGTCGCTGCCCTGCATCCCGCAGGCTCTCCAGTTGTCGCTGCCCTGCATCCCGCAGGCTCTCCAGTTGTCGCTGCCCTGCATCCCGCAGGCTCTCCAGTTGTCGCTGCCCTGCATCCCGCAGGCTCTCCAGTTGTCGCTGCCCTGCATCCCGCAGGCTCTCAAGAGCCGTGCTGTACCGAGATCCAAGCCCCACAGCCGTGCTGTACCGAGATCCAAGCCCCACAAGAGCCGTGCTGTACCGAGATCCAAGCCCAGACTGCTGCCACCAAAACAGCATTTGTGGACACTGATACCGCTGCAACTACCCTGCCAACTCCTGGTAAAGCCAATCCATCTAGTGAAGTTCTGGTACTTGTCTCTGCCATGGCAGCCCAGGTGAATACCCTTACCCATACCATACAGGACATTCAGCTGAACCACAAGTTCCTGCAGTCTCAGGTACAGGTTGCATTAGCCCGTGGACATATTTCTGCTCCCGATCTGGTTGCCACCAGCAACCCCATATATCTAGACGACTCCGAACCCACTGTGCTCGATAGCACCTCAGATATGGATCCCACGATACCCTACAGTGTGCAAGGTATCTTGATACGCCGAGCAGACCTTGAAAACCCTGAGACCATCTTGACCACCCAAACCTCATCCTTGGAGGTGACGGGTCATGGCTCCCACCGGCGGCGGCGCAGGAAAAAATAAGTGGCCCCCTTGCTGTACATCTGATTGTTCGCGCCCGGAAGGCGCTCCTTGGGTTGGGGTACTGTCAAGAATCAAGCCTGTGCCTGCACCTAATCCCTGGCAAACCCTTATTCACCTTCCTATGTTTGTATGCAGGTTACAGATTCCCCTATCTGGCTGTTAAGCTTCTGTTGTGGTACCTACAGGTGTATACTATTTCACCTAAATGAAGCCTGCTTTAAAAGAGGGATCCACCCTTCCATCAGGGCTTCAACATAAACGTTCCTGGAAGTGCAGACAACCAGACCTGTCCCTGAAGCTCCCTACCATTGTACCTGAATCCCTCCAGTGATACTCCCAAGTGGAACCCTGCTCCCAAGGAGAATCTCCCTATCAAGGTACCCCGCTCTCAAGAATCCTTGTTTTCGAGAATACCCCGCTCTCAAGAATCCTCGTTCTTCAAGCTGAAACCTGTATACAGTCTGTTGCCTGCCTGCTAGTTCTCCTATCATTTACTATTTGTTTTATTATTTAATAAACCTTCAGTACCCAGCAACCTGTGTGACTCCTACGATCACTGCATCATGGGCTTACTTCACCCACCGCCGCACTCCCAGCCTGACACTCTCCTTGTAGAGTGCACCATGTGCATGGACAGTCATAAAGGCATATTTGGAGTCAGTGTAGATATTCACTCTTTTGCCTTCGGAGATTTCAAGAGCCCTGGTTAGAGCTGTTATCTCAGCCAGTTGTGCAGATGTATGGCCTGGTAGAGAATTTGCTTCAATAATTTCTTCTGCTGAGACAACTGCATAGCCGGAGACTTTCTTCCCATCATCCATGTAACTGCTACCATCAGTGAATAGCTGTAGATCGTATTTGTCTAGAGGTACGTCTTTCAAATCTGGCCTGCTACTGAACACTTCTTCCATGACTTGGAGGATCTGGATCCTCTTCAGTCAGGCAGTAAAGTAGCAGGGTTCAAGGTAGCGATGAGGTCCAAATGAACCCGTGGATTCTCTCATTCATAGCTTGGTACTTCGTCATCCGGCTGTTGCTGAACCAGTAGCTTCCTTTTACATCCAGCAGGGCTTTGACAGCATGGGGCACCTTGACATGAAGAACTTGTCCAAGTGTCAGCTTCTCTACTTCTGCTATCAGCATTGCGGTGGCTGCCACAGCTTTCAGACCTGGGGGTAGGCCGCAGGCCACAGGGTCGAGTTGCTTGGAGAGATAGGCCACAGGCCTGGGCCAGGAGCCAAAATTATGAATCAGCACTCCTGTAGCTGTTTGATTGTGTTCATGCACGTACAGCTGGAAGGGCTTGCTGTGATCTGGCAGTCCCAGTGCAGGAGCTTTCATTAACAGAGTCTTTAATTTCAGGAAAGCTGCTGTTTGCTCTTCTTCCCAGAGGAAGGGGTCATGCTCTCCTCCTTTGGTGGCTTGATGGAGGGGCTTAGCAATATCTGCGAAGTTGGGGATCCACAGGCGGCAGAAGCCTGCAGCTCCCAGGAATTCACGGACTTGTCTTTGGTTGGGGTATTCGGCATACTGATTCTTTTCTCTCTGCCCCCAATGCACGCTTGGTACCTGTTAATTGAAAACCTAAATATTTCACAGTCTGTTTGCATATTTGTGCCTTCTTTTTGGACACTCTGCCACAAAAGCCCTGCTACATCTGCTATGTCTTGCAGGTTACAGAGAGGCAGTCTTTTTCTGTGGGAGAAGCTAGTAATAAATCATCTACATACTGTAGTAAGACAACTTTGTCTGGCTGAGCATTGAAGGACAGGAGGTCCTGGCTGAGCACGCACCCAAAAATCGTGGGCGAGTTCTTGAAACCTTGAGGGAGGCGTGTCCAGGTCATCTGATGGCGCGCTCCCGTGGTAGATTCCTCCCACTGAAATGCAAAAAGGGGCTGGCTTGCCGGAACCAGACGGATGCAAAAGAAAGCGTCTTTTAAATCAAGCACCGTGTAATATTTTGTGTCTCCGGGAATTAATGCCAATAAATTGTATGGATTGGGAACCACAGGGTGTAGGGTTACTGTGGCTTTGTTAACCGCTCGTAAATCTTGGACTGGGTGGTACTCTTGTGTGCCCTCTTTTAATACTGGCAACAGGGGTGTGTTCCACAGTGACACGCAGAATTTCAATATACCATGGTCTTTAAGTCTCTGCAAATGTGTCTGGATATTCTGCCTAGCTTTTTGTGGGATATGGTATTGTCTTAGAGCCACAGGTGTTGCACCAGGTTTTAAATCGACATACACTGGAGGGATATTTACAGCTAGTCCGGGCGGGTTTTCCTCCGCCCATACTCCAGGGATTCCCAGAAGTAGTGTGTACGGATCTGGGTCGGCCGGCGGGGTTGGTGCCGTGCGCCATTCTTCTTCTCTTAGCATAATTACTGCAATTTTTACAGGTTGGGTATGCTGGCTGGCTGGGCTGTACTGCCGTGTAGAGCTGCCACTCTCAGGCAGGTCTAATCTAGCGTGACCCCCGAGGAGAAATGTAATTTGGGCTTGCAATTTGCAAAGGATATCCCGCCCCAGGAGCTGGATGGGACATTCGGGCATATACAAAAATTCATGTTCAACATTATGCCCACCCACACTACATTTTCGTGAAGCAAGGAAGGGGTACTTGGCGGACACCCTCCATTGCTCCCACAATATCAACTTCATTTCCCATTGGGGTGCAATTTGTTGTGTTACGACAGAATATTCGGCACCGGTGTCAACCATAAAAATTTCATCTTTATTTCCCACCCTCATAGTGACCGTGGGCTCATGATTACCGAGCGGGATGGGCCCAGGTCCGTGTCAATATGTACCTTGCCCTTCAAATGACGTTCCCGCCAAGCCAATAAACCCTACACCGGCACCATCATTTCTCTCATATCTGCCGTTTGTTACCTGACCATTGGAGGCCTGACCTCCCGATTCCCCAGCCTCCCCCTGTACCCCAAATTTAGCCAAAATTGCCAGACAATTATTTTTCCAGTGACTTTCGCCCCGGCACCAAGCGCACTGATTGGGTCCCAGGGGTTCCCTAGGGGCTCCCCTACCTCTGCCTCCCCGACCCCTCACTCTCCCTCTTTCCGGGGCACCTCTTCCTCCATTTCCCATATATCCGACCACACCTGTATACCCTTTTTGTCTCTTTATCTCCTCCTGCTTTTCTTCCAGATCCCGATTATGAAACCCTTTATTAGCAATTTCAACTAATTCGCTAATACCTTTCCCTAAAAACCCATCTAGTCTCTGTATTTTATTCCATATGTCTCTCTGTGACTGACCCACAAAGGAAGAATTAATTAACCTCTGATTCTCCACTGCCTCAGGGTCAATAGGACTATACATCCTATATGCATCTAGTAATCTTTCTAGAAATGCACTTGGGGTTTCTTTAGAATCTTGCACAATATCCGCTATTTTCCCCATGTTTGTGGGTTTCTTCCCTCCTGCTTTAACACCCATTATTACCGCTGTATGGTACGTCTGCAGGTGAGCGATACCTGCAGCGTTACTGTACGGCCATTTGGGATCTGTTTTGGGATAGTGTTCCTCTGCCCTCTGGCATCTTCTACGGCTTGGGCAAGTAGAATTTTCCACGCGCTACTATTTATTCGGGCTCTTTCCTCAGTTGTGAACATTGTCAGCATTAGTTGTTGACAATCTGACCATGTGGGGTTATGTGTAAGCATAACTGACTCTATCATACTGGCCACCGCTGCGGGATTAGTAGAATACAGTGGTGTGTGTGTGTTTTCCAGTTAAATAGATCTGTTGTCGTAAATGAGACATTAGGGATGAGCCGAACCTCCCCCCCCCCCCCGAGTTCGGTTCGAACCCGAACTTCCCATTTGTTCGGGTCTGAACCCGAACTCCCATGCAGGTCAATGGGGCTGAAAATTCGGTTTTTTAGAGTGCCCTCCAAGAGGGCATATATGCTACATATTTGCCATAAAAGGTGTATGGGGGTCCGGGTAGTGCCCTGGGGGACAGGAAACAAGGATAAAAAGTTTTAAAAAAAAGTTTTTAAAGGGACAGTGAGTTTTCCATGAAATAAGGGTTAAAAATAAAAACGAAAAATTCTTTCAAATATCGTGCCTAGGAGGTCCCCATAACCTGCCCGTGAAGTGGCGGATTTCTAGGATGTATAGAAACACTTAGAAAACAAATGACGTTTCATATGACGGTAAATGCTTTTCCTTTAATCTATCCATAAACAACTGCTTGGGGCGGCAGCCTGTATGAAAAGACATTTTAGGACGCGCAGAAAATGTTTAGTGTTTTTTTTTTGGCATAATTATTGTGAAACTTATGCAGGCTTTGGATGAAAGTAACAATAGGTGCTTTAAAATTGGGCTTTTAGCGTCGGCAACAGTGCCGTCACACAGTAACCCCTCTGTGGTATTGTGGAAGAGTGCAGGGGTGGACCCTGCTGTTCAAAAAATTAAAATGATATAAATCTGGCACAGGAGTGAGTGCAGCCAAATATTGTGCCTTTCATGGCAGCAAGAGCATTCACACCGTAACCCTTTTGTGGTATTGTGGAAGAGTTCAGTGCTGGAGGTTTTGTGCATGCAGAAGACATACCCGATCTATTCCGTTACTTCGGCATCAGGGGATTGATAGCTGCTGATCCAGGACTGATTCATTTTTATAAATGTCAGCCGGTCTACAGTCGGTGGACAGACGCACTCTTTTGTCTGTGACAAAACCTCCAGCGGCACTGAACGTCCTTTCAGAAAGCACGCTAGATGAAGGGCAACCTAGTAGCTGCATAGCATATTGGCTAAGTTCTGGCCAGTGATCCAATCTCAACACCCAGTAAGCCAGTGGATCATCTGCTGGAAAGGTATCCAGGTCTGCCCTTGCCCCTAGGTAGTCCTGCACCATATGGTGAAGACGCTGGCAATGGGTGCCTACATTTGATGTCCCTGGGCGTCAAGGACTAAAAAAATTTAAAAATGCATCAGTCAAGCGGCCCTGGCCTTCACCGCTATTCCTCTGATCACCTGCAGCCTCAGAAGCACGTGTGTCAGCAGTAGCACTTGGTAATCTAACAGTGCCTGGAAAGGTGTTACACAAGGTTCGCTTTAGAGCGTCCTCAAGTTTTGTCATCCTGTGCTCCCTCTGTGCGGGCAGGATGAGCTCTGCAACTTTCCCCTTGTATCGTGGATCAAGAAGGGTTGCCAACCAGTAATGATCCCTCTCCTTGATAGCACGAATCCTGGGGCCCTTTAGCAGGCTTTGCATCATTAGGGAGCCCATGCAGCATAGGTTGGAGGTGGCATTAGCTGCCGAGTCTTCCTGGTCAATGAGGATGACCGTATTGTGCACTTCCTCCTCTCAGCCACGCACAAGCCCTTCTGTTTCTGGGCACACAAAACCCTGCCTTGAGGAATCCCCACCTTCAATTCCCCCACTACTTAAATAGTCCTCCTCCTCTGTCTGATCTGAGTAGGACCCGCTAGAATGCTGTCTGCGGAAAGACTGGGGCCTTGAGAGCTAGGGAAGGCCTCCTCTTCCTCCCGCTGCTCTGCCTCTAGAGCCACATCTATAATTCCCCGCAGAGTGTGCTCCAGCAGGAACACTAAAGGAATTGTGTCACCGATGCATGCACTGTCCCTGCTCACCATCCTCGTTGCCTCCTCAAATGGTGACAGTACAGTGCATGCATCCTTCATCATCAGCCACTGCGGGGGTAAAAAAAACCAAGTTGACCTGAACCTGTCCTTGTGCCATACTCACATAGGTACTCGTTGATGGCCCTCTGCTGCTTGTGCAGACGCTGCAGCATTGCTAATGTTGAATTCCACCTGGTGGGCATGTCACAGATCAGACGGTTTGTGGGAAGGTAGAATTCTCTTTGAATTTCTGCCAGGCGAACGCTTGCTGGGAATGACCGTCTGAAGTGGCTGCAGACTTTTCTGGCCTGGATGAGAAGCTCTGGCAGCCCTGGGTACTTGGTTAGGAAACGCTGTACCACCAGATTTAGGCTAGGGTCAGACGAACGCATTTTTCACGTTGTCCGTGAAAAAGTGCGTTCGAACGAATGGACGTATTTTTTCACGGAATACGCGATAGCGGTCATACGATGCGCATTTTCGTCCGTGATTTTGTATGGATCATCAATAAAACCCTTTTTGCGTCTGGACGTTATGTTGGCCGGACGTGTGCAGCGTCTGACGTCTCCCAATCACGCAAACACGCCGCTATGCGGCCGCAGTGCACTCTGTACGTCAGTAGTAGCGGTTTGACGTTCTCGAAAAAATGCGTTCGTTTGCCACTTGCGTTGTGCGGACGAACTTTCGTGCGGCCATTCGTCGTATGTTCCCTGGCATTGGACGTCATTTGCTGCTAGCACGGCCGTGATTTCGTGCGGCTAAACGCACGTTAAAACTGCTTTCGTCTGACCTTAGCCTTAGGACGTGTGCTAGGCATGGTACATGCGTCAATTTACCCTTGCGTAGGGCGGAGAGAAGGTTGCTGCCATTATCACAGACGATCATTCCCAGCTCAAGCTGGTGTGGTGTTAACCATCTCTGCACCTGCCCCTGCAGAGCTGACAAAATTTCTGACCCGGTGTGGCTCCTGTCCCCTAAACAAACCAGCTCAAGCACAGTATGACATCTTTTTGCTTGAGCCATTGCGTACACCCTGTCAGGCGTCGGTTTAACTGCCACTTCACCAGAAAAGGAGGAGGAAGAGGTGGTGGTGGTGGAGCAGACAGACCTCATACAAGCAGCTTTCTGGAGGCGTGGTGGATGAACAAGCTCCAGCACAGAGCCCCGTCTTGGATCCCTCCCAGCTGCAATCAGAGTTACCCAGTGTGCCGTGAAGGAAATGTAACGACCCTGTCCATGCTTGCTGGACTACGTGTCTAAAGTCACATGCACCTTGCTGCTGACTGCCTTTCCCAATGACTGGATAACATTGTCTTCCACGTGCTGGAATGGCCTTGCGTGAAAAGTAATGGCGTTTTGGAACCTGCCACAGTGGTACAGCGCATTCAGCAAATTCACGGAAGGGAGCAGAGTCCACCAGCTGGAAAGGCAGCAGCTGCAATGTGAGTAATTTTGCTAAGCTGGCATTTAGACGCTGTGCTTGGGGATGGTTGAGACTATATTTTTTTCTCTCGCTGCAGCAGCTGCGGCAACGTAATCTGACTGCGTAAATCTTCAGCTACTGGGATGATGTCACATTGTGAGGAAGGACCTGCTGGTACATCCATTACTGTAGCATCATCCCTGTCGGTGGAGGTTGTAGGCAATTGCATGGCAGGACATACAGTGTGGGTAGAGACAGATGAGGAGGACCTACGCAAAGTTTTGCCCCAACGGGATGTGTGGCACTTGTTCATATGTCGTCTCAAGCACGTGGTACCCAAGTGTCTGGTGTTTATCCCACGCTTCAGCCTCCTCTGACATAGATTACAAATAGCAACGCTGGGGTCTGCTGCACAGTTCTTAAAGAACTCCCAGATAGCAGATTTCCTGCATGTGTTCTTTGAGACAACTGCGCTCTGCACCGGAGCAGCTCTGACATGTGATGCCTTGGACTGGCTAGTGCTATGGTTGGTCACAGAGGATGTTGTGCCTCGTGTTTGCTGTGCCTTCTCCTCCTCCCCCTCCTCCTCACTTGATTCCTCAGTTCGATCTGGCACCCAGGTGGAGTCAGTGACCTCATCATCAATGTCCTCTATCTCCTCGTCACTGGAGCCAACTTGGCAGTATGCTGCAGCTGCTGGGGCAACATGAGTGCCAGTTATTTGTGTGTCATCACTGGCACCCCCTTCCTCTAGGTTGATTATACTCCCTTGCTCAACCTCAGAGATTGAATCAGAGCACTGTACTTGCTGCGCATCCTCAAGCAGCATCTCACTCTCATTGTAGTCAAACAATTCAGCTGACTCCTCCGTGTGTGATAGCGAGGCTACGGCAGGAGTAGCTGTGGACATGGAGGCTGCATTAGATGCTTTGGCAGCTGAGGTGGACTGTAAAGCACTAGAAGCCTGGCTGGCAGAGGACTCGGAGGATGAGGATGGCCTGGTTAGCCAATCCACCAAGTCCTCTGTATGTTGCTGCTGCTTAAGACGGCCAGCACCAGTTAGAAAGGACAAGCGTGCCCCTGCAGAGGCTGCACCACGTCCACCACGACCAGAGACACAGCCTCCCATCTGTGGCTTGGAGCGTCTGCCTGTCCTTTTTGTTCTTTCAGACATGGTGAGTGATATATAGATTAATATATACAGAACTCTGATTCAACTCTGGTATAAAGATTTAAAGAACTCTGGTATAACTCAGTGAGACACACTGATAGCTGGCAGCCAGTGACAAGAGACAGATCACCTTAATTCACAAATGTTTTAAATAAATTAGTGAGCCCCAAAATACAGCGTGGTACTTTTTGTATGACGAGACACAGATCACCTTAATTCCCAAGTGTTTTAAAGAAATTAGTGAGCCCCAAAAAGATTTGCTGGCACAGTGACAAGACCCAGAAAATCACCTCAATTCACAAATGTTTTAAATAAAGTTGTAAACCCCAAAAAAACTTGCTGGCACAGTAACAAGACACACATCACCTAAATTCCCTGATATTTGGTCGAAATGAGAGACCCCCCCCCGTAGCGTGGCAGACCGGCAGTAACAACACACACAACTATCTGCTTTGAAATCTCCTCTGAAATGCGTGCAGAATCGGCGCGTTGAAACCTTTTATAGTGTGCTGCGGGACTTAGCTCTGTGAGCCCATGATTGGGCAAAATTTGCCCAATCAGGACTCTGAGCGGTGATTGGCATAGTGTTCAACCAGTCTTGCACCAGACCTGTGGTCAGGTGCAAGGCTGTAGCCAATTACGAGCTTCAGGCAGTGGGAAAATGCATTGTGGTCGAACATGCGGCGAACACCCGGAAATGTTCGGGGTTCGTGATCCACCCGAACAGGCTAAGTTCGGGTCGAACCCCGAACCGTCCGAACCCTAACCGCTCATCCCTATGGGATATATGTGTATTGCACTGGCCCAGGTGCTCTGTTTTCCAGTAAAGGGCCTGGCACCTCCCGTAGGGGCATTTGCATCTTACTTTTGCTGGGATTGTGCGGATATGGGTCTCGGGGTTTATATATATTGTTCGCTGCGCGAGTGGTAGCACCTTGCTTTACATCTTCACCCTCATCATCACTGTCCTCTTGGTTTGCTAATTTATATACGCTCCCATCAGGCATTTCAATCTTTCCTGGTGGGACCTCTCTGTCTCCTCCACCCGCTGCCCCCTCATCTTCCTCCGCAATACCGCTTGCCGAAACGGAGGAAGCTGGCAGAGCAGTAGCAGCCGCCCGCTCCCCCCCTCCGCCCGCGCAACCGCGGCACGCAAAGCTTCTCTAACTGCCCCGTAATATGATGGATAGGGCGGGGGCAGGGAATCAATCTCCTCCGGTTGTTCTACCAACACCGGTTTCCTTTTTTTATTATGTTCTCTATTTGGGGGTACCTGCTTCTTGTTACGTCCCGCCATCATTATAAAATGGCTTATCTTTTACACAATACCTCCATATATCTATATATGGGTACTGTTCAGGATGTCCGCATTTCCCGGTTACTTGGGAATGCACTTTCTGTATTAGCTCCGGGTCCATTGACCCCCTGCTCTGGCCAGTCTGGAACTAGCAGTGGCCATACGATTGTACACATTAATATTAATTTCTCTTTAGTTAACTCTACACCATAATCATGTGTTGTATATAGTGCTTCAAAATTCCGCACCATATACCCTAAGGATGTCTCACCCTTCTTCGCCTTTTTGGGCTTGGATGTCCCGTTACCCATTGTTACTCTTAAGGGCAGTAACCTTCTCACAATGCAGATATTACTTTTAGCAAAAACACTTGAAATTTACTGTCTGGTACTCAGTCAACAGTTCATATATATCCGTATTCGCTTCCTCCATCAGTAGCCGGACTGCAGTCGCCTGAGCCGGAAACGTACCTTGGGAGTCCACTCTCAAGTTTGCTTTCTCGCTAGGCGAGTAGGCACTCAATCCCTCACAACACTCTCAGCAATCATTCACAACCCATACTGTACCAGATACTTTCAGCACAAAACAATACATAAACAATTCTACTCTTTCTACTAGCCGAGGGCACGCCGTCCCTCCTTTTGGCTCCTTATACCCAGTTAATTGAACTCTAACTCTTGTCTGCTTGTGACTATGTGCACCCCATTCTATAACTACACTTCCATCTGCAATTCCAATTTGCCTATGGGTAATCTACCCACCCAGCACCACTTCCTCTGCAGCTACCGCTGGCCCCAATGAGCCCTCTTCACTACACGACGTACACACTAGCACTGACTCAGGGCTCTCAGCCCGGTCACAAAAATCTCTCCTCCTTTCCTTGTCCACGTGCAGAAGCTCTATTTACAAACACTGACTACGTCTATGTAACTCCATGTGGCTACCCTCTCCCTCACATACAGAACTACCCTTTAGTTAACATCCGATCCCCCTGGTCCAGACACGCGCTAGCCACTCTGGCTCCTTTGCTTGTCCGTGCTTTCAGCGGCGGGTTCGGTATGTCAACGAGACCGTGGCCGCGGGTCTCCTTTATCCGACTATGGTCGGACGTTTCCCTTTATACTGGTATCTCCATTACACATATAAACATAGACACTTTACCTATCGCCGCGCTGTTCGCTGTTTCCTCGGACTCGGTGGTGTCCCAGCTTTCCGGGCCGGGGGTCCGTTTGGGACAAGACGAGGTCCACTGAACAGGAAATCCTGCTTGGCGCCTGCAGATGTCAGCTCACCTTCAACGGACGCCCAACCAGCGGGATTACTCGCACCTGCAGTCAACCGCTACAGTGTCCAGCAGTCGTTGCCGTGCCGGCAAAGGGCCTCGTATCCCGGCTATCGAGCCCCCAGAAATGTTACCGGAATCCACTTGGTTCACTCGGGACGGGGCCGGACCGGACACAACCATCGCAACCATCAATCACTCTCACCTTGCAGTCCTCTCCTCCTGTTTCCAACCCCAACCCTCCTAGATTGTGAGTTCCTACGGGAATAGGGCCCTCATCTCCTCCTGTACTGTTTGTCAAATGTTGTTCAATGTATTGTAACCCTGTCTATACTGTGCCTATTGTACAGCGCTGCGGAATATGCTGGCGCTTTATAAATAAAGAATAAGAATAAGAGATGCTGTTTGTGAATAGAAATGCTGTTACCGGAATCCACTTGGTTCATTCGGGACGGGGCCGGACCGGACACGAGCAAGGATTGTCTGGACACGAGTCTCTTCAGGAAAGGCAAACTTTATTGTGACGTCACAGATGCTCAGACAGGATTGAATCGCAAAGACTGAGCCCCGAACTCACCCCGACAAGGGGTCTTATACCTGGAATGCTTAATTAGGTACATCCCAATTAGCCCACCTCCCAGTGCCACTATCCCACCCCCATGTGGGTTAATACCTCCCTTAGTCTAATACAAAGACATTCCATTAAATTGGCCGTAAATTGGCAAACTTCATGTTAGTTTCGACAGATCGTGATTAGCTACTACATTCAGTCCGGGCTGTGCTCGCCTCCCTAGCGCCTGTGTTTATTTGTTGCGGACAACACCTGGTCTGTCTTCTATACTTCCCTTTGTCTCTCTGCGGGCCTCTGTGGCCTTGGTGTATCCACTTCTCATTCTGTCCCTTCGTGCCAGGAACAGCCTAGATCTTTCTCAGGTTTTAATTGCTTTTCTGCTAATCTAACACATTCCTAAATTTCTACGTATACTTCATTCTAGTTTCAGCTAAAACCTACCTAGTTATTTTCAAGTGAACCAATATTCTGAACAAGATGGCCGCCTGGCTTATAATGGCGGCCATCTTCCAGCCTGATTCCACTTCAATGCTGATGGGGTTGTGTATAGAGATGCTGTGAGGCTGTGTATAGAGATGCTGTGTATAGAGATGCTGTGAGGCTGTGTATAGAGATGCTGATGGGGTTGTGTATAGAGATGATGTTTGTGTATAGAGATGCTGATGGGGTTGTGTATAGAGATGCCTTGCGGCGCCGAAGTGCGGCCTAGCTCCGGTGGGGGCCGCCACCTTGGATGGCGGCTCCACCCCCGGGTCCCCCCTCACTGCCTTACGTCCTCACGCATAGCATGATGACGTCAGATAGCCAGGGAACCCCTAGCTGCCCAGAATCCCCTGGTGGAGATAGGGGTTCATTTGAACCCCGATATCTCCAGGCAGCTAAGGGGTCATGGAGGGTGTGAATCGAAAGGCCTGAGCATGGCCTTTCGAAATGATACCCAACATGAGCTGGTATAAAGTAAAAAAAATAAACATGTAGTTTTGTTTGTGTGTTATTTTTATTAATGCAGCAATATTGTTCACATTTCAATTATAATGTGAACAATGATGCTGCACTAATGATTTTTTTCTATGGTGTGCGTTTGCTATAAATCACGTAATTCCCCCCACAAAATGTAACAAGTCCCCATTTCTAATTTGTGTACAAGTGCACACCATAGAAAACATAACCGCAAACGCTCATGTGCTAAAATGTGAAAAAAAAACACTTTACACACTGCATATGATTAAAAATTCAATTTTTATTGCATTTTTGTCATAATATACAGGCAGGACATGATGTATACATATAAAAATGATATATTATGAATCTCCGGAGTCTGCCGGAAAGAACGATATCTAATATGTCTGGGTCATTTAATAAAATGTGGCTTCAAATCGCGTTTAAACATGATGAGCGAAAACGGTAAAAATGAGCTGAGCACACAGCAGTGAAATGCAGGGTTAAGGGGTTAAACAGCATATCAGAGGAACATTTAGTAGAGAAATGAACACTTCTCAGAAGCACAGGTGTTGTTTGATACATGTTCAGGAGACACCACACCCTCAGTCTACATACAATGTATCAAATTGATTAGACCAGACTAAAAACACCTGTTGTTTATGCCCTTTGAAAACAAAGGTCATTTAGAGGTGAGAATCTTTGCATGTACACATTAGTTTTTAATTCAATATCTAACAAACCGTTGAATATAATATTCTGCAGTAAAGAGTCTCTTTATTTCTAGATTTTGTAGTATTTTTTTTAAGCATTTTTTATACTCTTTTCAATTATTTTTTTTGCGAACTCGAACCGGACACGCCAAAAAGTTCGAAGTTCGCGAAATTGCGAACGGCCAAAGTTCAAATCGAACACTCGAACTGATCAAACCAAACAGCTCATCCCTGCAGAGGACCAGTAAATGGTGAAAAGGGGCGATGTGAGGCCTTAAGGGACGGAATAGGTTAAAACAAACTTATTTTATTTATAAAGGATTTTACCAGGAAGGATACATTGAGATTTCTCTCGTTTTCAAGTATGTCCTGGGTTCGAGAACATTGAGTGGTTACAGAAGTACGAAATAGTAAAATGCAAGATATTAACACAAGACCAAATATACAGATTAACAGAAAAATAAATATGGAGGAAATAAAGTCATTATGTTACATGTTTACAGGTGCATTTCGTATTGAGGTATGTTAATAGGGAAGTCTTAAGGGACTTTAGACTGGGAGAAGATTTGACGGTGTCTGGGAGGTTATTCTGTATTTGCGGTGCTCTGTAGGAAAATGAGGATGGAGCCACTTTCTTTTTGTATTGTGGTATTGCAAGTAAGGTGCTGGTCCTGGATTGGAGGTTATAGGATGAGGGAACTGCTGGAGGAAGCAGCATATTCAGGTAGGGTGGTAGCTTCCCAGAAAAGCTCTTAAACACCAGGTTGGAAAGGTGAAGGGTGCGTCTAGAGTCCAGTGATGGCCAGTTTAGTTTTTTTAACATGGCACAATGGTGTGTCATGTAGTTACATTGTAGCACAAAGCGACAGAATGAGTTATACAATGTAGTAAGTTTCTGGAGGTGTGTTTGTGGGGCGGCTGCATACACTACATCTCCGTATTCAATGGCTGGCATAAGCATTTGTTGTACAATTTGCTTTCTTACCGCGGGGCTCAGTCAGGATTTGTTTCTGTACAGGGCGCCTAGTTTGGGGTAGAGTTTAGATAAGAGTTTTTCGATGTTGGGGCCAAAAGATAGATTTGGGTCTAACCACATACCTAGGTATTTGAGAGAAGTGACTGTGGTCGGCGTGCCATTTGATTTTGTCCCAACACATAGATGGGGTGTTTGCAATTTGTGTAGTTTAGGTGCGGTTCCAAAGAGCATTGTAACAGTTTTGTCAGTATTTAGAAAAAGTTTGTTATTTGCGATCCACTTTTCTACCCCTGTGAATTGTTCTTGCAGCACTGCCTCCAGCTGTGGGAGATTTGGTTTGCTGGTATAGATTACAGTGTCGTCTGCGTACAAGTGTACAGTTGAAGATTTGCAGACATTGGGCAGATCGTTTATGAATATTGTGAATAGCAGGGGGCCAAGTATCGAGCCTTGGGGTACACCGCAAGTGACTGGGAGGAGAAGGGAAGTGCTGTCAGAAATGGACACAAATTGAGACCTATCAGACACATATGATTGGAACCAGGTTAACGTACTATCACCAATACCAGAGTTCTTAAGTTTTTGTAATAGGATGCCATGGTCTACTGTGTCAAAAGCCTTGGCAAAATCAAGGAAGATGGCTCCAGTTAGATTTCCTTGTTCCATGCCCGCTTGGATATCATTACAAACCTTTAAAAGGGCAGTTGTAGTTGAATGGTTTGGACGAAAGCCTGATTGATCTGGGGTTTAATAGTTCTGATACTGATAAAAATCACGTAATTGAGTGTAGACACATTTTTCCAGAATTTTTGACATTACAGGGAGCAGTGATATTGGACGGTAGTTGGATACCAAAGTATTGTCTCCACTTTTATGGATAGGTACCACCCTTGCAGTCTTCCAGAGTTTGGGTATGTATCCAGTCGCCAGTGATTCATTAATCAGGGTTGCGACAGGTTTTGCAATTGCTGGTGCACTGATTTTCCGCAGTATTGCTGGGATTTGATCAGGTCCAGACTGGTATTTCATTTTTTGGTTATGGAGAAGTTTAGTGATGGCACTGACAGACACTGGCCTAAAACTGAATTTCTCTGGGTTACAGGGTCTTTGCACTGTTGGTGGGTCTTGACCTGCGTGCGGCCTTTCTGATTGCGTGTCATTTCCAAGTGGCGCATCCAACAAAATAATTATTAAAAGCATTTGCTACATCTAGGGGGTGTTGTACAGTTTGGTTGTTTACTTTTAAAGCAGCTGGTTGGGAGTGGATGGGGGGGTGCTTGTATGTTACTTATGATTTTCCAAAAATTTCTGGGGTTTGATATGTTATTGTTTAAATTTTCATTGAAGTATTGGGCTTTAGCCATTTTTGTTTGTTTTGTGCATTCATTCCGGCATTTTCGGTATTCACAGTGATCGTTCATGGATCCAGTACTCTTGAACTTTGACCACAGGGAGTCTCTAAACTGGTACATATGCGTGAGGTCAGCTGTAACCCAGGGGAGATGGGCCCCTTTTACTCGCACTTTGCGCAGTGGGGTATGGGTGTTCCAGACTTTCAGGAGCTCGGCTTGAAAGTATTCAATTGCACAGTCCAGGTCTGGGATTAGGTTTAGTCTGTACCATGGGAGCTGTTTGAGATCATTTAGGAAGGATTCAAGATTAAATTTCTTGAAAGACCTGGTGATTATTACCTTTGGTGGACATTTTGTGGCCCTTATTTTGCGCACACAGTACACTAGGCAGTGATCACTGAAACTGTTAGCGAGAACGCCTGCCTCCTGTATTCGATCAGGACAGGAGGAGAGAATCCAGTCCAGCAAGGTGTGGTTAGGGCTTTTCATATTAATGCGAGTGGGGGAGGAGATTAATTGTGTTAGCTGCAAAGCCTTAAACAGTGAGCAGTGTTTATTGTTTTTAGGATTCAGCCAATCAACATTAAAGTCGCCGAGGACCAGCAGTTCGCTTTTTTGGTTTTGAGTGACCAATTTACTAAGAGTTTGGATTATGTCAGAAAGGGATTGCACTGGGGAACTTGGTGGGCGGTAGAATCCAGCAACAATAATTGTTTTACTGAATGGGATCTCAATAGTACCAGAAAGGAAATCAAATGTGGCCGAGGAGCTAGGATTCTGCAATGGGGTGAACTTTATGGAGTTGTCAACATAGATAACAATTTTATATCAAGGCAGGAGGCTTCATATTTTGCATTCTCTTTTCTTTACTAAAACATCAGCAGCAAAGGAAAGTTTACATAGCAACAGCAGTAACCAATAAACAACAAGAGAGTAGTAAATCCTTAGCCACACCCTCTTTTCTTTGCTGCTGGCCTCCAGGTGAGTCGTTTTTAAAACAGCTCCTGGACGCCAGGATATATTTCAGTTATTTCATTACTTTAAGTGTTTAAATATCTAACTAATGTATTCTATATAGTTTGTACAATGTTTCTGTATACTTTTTAAACCGTTTCCTTTAGGTTTTTCCCTGCTGCGTGGGCACTTTCCCGCCTGCAGGCTTGCGCTTGCCCTTTTATCTCCTTCTCTCCCGGCGGACCAAGAGAAAATTATTTTTCCTTGGCTGTCGGGTGCTTGGCGCGGCGCTAAAAATCCTTAATTTTACTTTTCAATATGTTTGGCGCCGTTCACCCGCACGCGCGCAGTTCCACATAAAAAATTCCCTCAGAGTAGCGTGGCATTGCCTCTGCACATGCGTACATGGCGGCCATCTTAAGTTTGTAAGGACTGACTGCCGTCATCGATGACGGCAGGTGCCAGCATCCCTCTCGGCCCTGTGACATCAGTGGCTTAGGATACAGCCTGCTGCACGGACCCTCTCCTGCTACCTCGGGTGAGCCCCGCAAGTATTTTTTCTGCTCCGGCGGGTCCTTGAAAGCCCGCGCAAAATCGCGAGTGAGCCTCGCTGAGTGGTACCTTAAACCCACACACTCGGATACAATATATTTAAATATATATTTTACCTACGGGTGAGCCCCATTTTGTTTACATTACTTATGGATCCTCCACAACTTCCCTCCAACCAGGAGGAGTTGAAAGCTTGGCTGCTGGCCGCTATATCCGAAACTCTCCCTATAGCGCTTGCGGCCCTCCCCCCCGGCCCCCCGCAGGAACCCCCGGTTCTCTCAAGGGCCCAGTCACCGGCCCATTCCGAGTCTGCTGGACCATCGCGAAAAAGACCCTGGAAAGGCCAGTCAGAATCTGCTGGCAAGGGTAAAGGACCGGTTAAAAAATCCTCCAGATACGTTTCAGACCCCAAGGGTGTGGAAACCTACGACCTGGATGACTACCTGACTATCCTGAGGAGGAGGAAGTAGAGTCCACCGGTGACCCACCGGCCACTCCAAAATGCTATGGCGATCGTGCCCCTCGCTACCATGCCTGCGCCGCCATGCTCCCAAGTGTCCGCGGATACTCCTTTACAGATCCTCGACGCTCGAGGTATGCCCTTTTTTGACCCGCGCACCACCACCCACCCTAGGTCTTCCGCTTGGCTACCGCCGGACCACATAGCGGAGTTTTTGCATTTCTGGTTGCGCTGCCCCCTGGACAAGGCTGATAGGGCGCGCTTGCGGGCCGAATGTCCTCGCCCGACTCTACCTGACAAGGTGTCCCTTACCCCTGAATTTGACGAGGACTTCGTCACCTTCATGGGTAAGGCTGGCAGGGACCCTCGTAGGGGTTTGGAACAGGGTCTCCGCATCGCCCAGGATAAGCTTCTGGACGTCTCCGGTCCCCTTTCCCTTATCTTTGTGATGGTGGACGAAGCGCTAACCAACAACAGCCCGCTTGATCCAGCTTTGATCCGTGAATGGGCACAGCGTGCCCTCTGTTTGTTGGGTAATGCCAACGTCGGCATTTTGTCAGAACGCCGCAAGGCGGCACTTTTTCGGCTGGATGCAAAACTCACCAGCATGGCTACCAAGGAATTGGGTCCGGCAGCTAAAGGCTTACTGTTTGGAGATCTGTTTTTGAGAGACCTTAACCGCAAAGTTAACGTTTATACGAACCTTCAAAAGGTTCAGTCAAATATGAAAAGGGTTTTCCACCCCCAAACACGTTTTTCCTCCAGGGCTGGCGCACCAAGAGGTCGGGTCGTCAGCCGTTACAACGCTACCTATAGACCTCGCTTCACGTCAAACCAAGGCACGGACGTGCAATATAGACCCAGCCCGATCCTGGCGCGAGGAGTCCCCATTGGTCACAGCTTCAGCAGACCCAGACGCCGCTATTCAGCTGGTAAGTGTCCCTGCGCTCCCACTTCCACACATTCCGGTCGCGGGTCGCTTACGTTATTTCCTTCACAAATGGCGCAAACTCACATCCGACTTGTGGATACTGCGAACTGTGGCGGGTTTTTTAATAGACTTCTCCCAGGCCCCGTCCAGTCTGTTTCCCCGTCTCCGGCCCGTTACTCCTCACAAGAGGCGACACTGATAGACCGGGAACTTCGCTCCTTGCAGTTAAAAGGCGCCATCACTCCCGCCCGGGACCCCCGTGCTTCGTCAGCACTATCTTCCTGGTACACAAAAAATCTGGGGACCTTCGACCGGTTATAAATCTAAAAACCCTCAACACCTTCGTGGCCTACCGCCACTTCAAAATGGAGGGCATACACCTCCTCAGGGGCCTCCTCCGAGACGGCGACTGGTTCACGAGACTGGACCTCACAGACGCTTACCTCACGGTCCCGGTCCATCCTACTCATCGACCGTATCTGCAGTTCCACTGGCACTGCGACCTCTGGCAGTTCACTTGCCTGCCGTTCGGCCTCAGCTCCGCACCATGGTGCTTTACGAAACTCCTCAAACCAGTCATGGCCTTTATACGGGCCCAGGGCGTCAGAACGATCATATATCTGGACATATATCTGTGATACTGGCATAGGACCCCGCTCAATCCTCTCACCATACAACCCTGGTGGTTACGCTCCTACAAGACTTGGTCTTCATTATCAACAGAGACAAATCGGCACTGCGTCCTGCCCAAACCATCACCTTCCTAGGATTCGACATAGACTCAATGACTTGCCAGCTGCGGCTTCCCCCGCAAAAGCTTTGTGCCATCAAGAAAACCCTACGCGGCGTCCTCACTATGGACACCATCTGTCTCCGAGATCTGGCGAGAGTTGTAGGCCTACTCTCTTCCTCCATTCAAGCCATTTTCCCTGGTCCACTGCATTATCGGGCGATGCAACGTCTGAAGACCACATATCTTCGCCTCAATCCCTCCTACGACCAACTGGTTCCCATCACCACGGAGGTTCGAGTGGAACACCTATGGTGGTTACGCCATATGGAGGCCTGGAACGGACGGGCCATCTTCGGTTCAGTGCTGGATTTCATTCTGGAATCAGATGCCAGCCAATCGGGCTGGGGAGCGACATGCGGAGATACATCCACGGGCGGAGCATGGGCTCCAGAGGAACGGCAGCTCCACATCAACTGCTTAGAGCTCATCGCCGGCTCGTTTGCTGTTCGCAGCTTTACCCAGGATCTCAAGGACTGCTCTCTTCTTCTCCGGATGGACAACATCTCCGCGGTCCAATACGTGAACCGACTGGGGGGCTCCCGCTCCAAGCTCCTGTCGGAACTCACGCTCTCCCTCTTCAATTACTGCCTGGACCGGAATATCGCCCTCAAGGCGGAATACCTGCCCGGTTCCTCCAACTTTGTGGCGGATTGGTTTTCAAGATATTGGAGGGACTCCAGCGACTGGAAACTGAACATTGCAACGTTCCACCGTCTGTCGGTCCTGAGGGGACCTTTTCATCTCGACCTGTTCGCTTCCCGCTTGAATCATCAAACACGGGCCTACTTCAGCTGGCTTCCGGACCCACAGGCGACTGCGGTGGATGCTTTCCTTCAACCATGGCCACCGTCGGGAGCCTACGCTTTTCCGCCGTTCCCGATGATCACGCGAACGATCCAGGAAGTCCGCCGACGGGGGATCCGGATTCTTCTGATCACGCCCTTGTGGCACGCTCAGCCCTGGTTTCCACTGACGCTGGAACTCTCCTGCCTCCACCCGCTTCTGCTCCCGTCCTTCCAATCCTTTCTGCTGGATCCCCAAGGCAGACCACACCTGTTGGTTTTGGAGAACAATCTTCCCCTGGTGGCGTGGACGATTTCCGGGGACCCTGCATGCTGCCAGGACTATCAGAGGCAGCTCGCTCCTTATTATGGGAATCCTGGGCTCCCGGCATGAGAGAGTTATCGCTACGCTTGGAGAACTTGGTGTAGTTGGTGTGTTCAACAACAGGCTGATCCCGCTACTGCCCCTCTACAGCTGATCTTCAATTTTTTGCCGAATCTTTCCACGACGGGAAAATCATACCGTACCATTAACCTGTTCCGCTCGGCTATTTCGGCGGCTCACGTTCCCCTGGGTGGCGTTCCTGTGGGTAGGGACCCTTCCGTGTGTCGTCTCCTCCGAGGCATTAGACTCGCTCGCCCGCCGGCTCCTAAATATTTTATATTCTGGGATGTGGCGCTGATGCTCGAATTCCTGCGTAACTGGCCGGACAATGACTCGCTGCCCCTCCGTCAGCTCTCGGCCAAATTAACAGTCCTTTTATGTCTGGTGTCCTTTCGATGTGTCTCAGATGTTAGGGCCTTCGATGCGCACGCTGTGGTTTTCTCCCCTGAGGGTGTTGTCTTCACACTTACCAGGCGTACTAAAACTCTATCTCATGAGGTTTTCTACCCTTACTTTCCCTCCGATCCTCTACTGTGTGTTGCTCGTTGTGTTAGTACTTACCTCTCTTGTTTGCGTCCTTTGCGCTCCTCTCTGACTGGCCAACTTTTGGTCTCTTATGTCTCTCCTTACAAACCTGTCTCTTCTCCTACCCTCTCTAGATGGGTTGGCTGGCTGCTCTCCCTAGCAGGCGTTGCTCCCCATTTTGGCGCTCACTCCGTGCGGGGCGTGGCGGCTTCCTCTGTTGCGGATGCTGGAGGTTCTCTATCTGATGTACTAGAGGCAGCTGATTGGTCTAGGGCGGTTACTTTTCGTACCTTCTATTTTCGTCCTCGTTCTCATGCATCTGGGGCTTTAGTGCAGCTTTAAAACTGCAAAATATGAAGCCTCCTGCCTTGATATAAAATTGTGGATTATTCCAGCCTTGGTGTTAGAATAATCTTAATTTTAATAAAGACAGGAGGCGAATATTTTTCCCGCCCGCGCATGCCCGGGATTGCTCACATTGTACCGGATTTTCTGCTATATTTAAAAAAATTAAAAAAAAAAAAATACATAAATAGATAAATAAATAAATAATGTATGATTTTATGTGTCTACACTTCTTCGATTTTTGTCCATTATTGTCAAATTACTTTTCATTCCCCTTAGTAGGGTTTGCATGTCTCGTTAGCCTGGCTGAGGACTCCTATCTCGTATTTGATTAACTATTGATAATTCTTCGCTTGACTGGTCAGTTAATTAGCTGTTGAATGGCAAGCCTCCATCACATGGTACTTTCACGTATCCTGTGTTTTCTCCTTAGCTTGATTTGCTTCTGCGGACCCGTTGGTCTCCCATCGTTTCGGACGCCCGTTGGCTTCCAGTTCTGCAACTGCACATCTCGTTGACTCCTGCCTAGTCTTGGCTTTCTCCTCTTTGGTTTCCGGTTTCTTCCTACTTCTTCTTGGATTTCTGGATTTTCTACGTCACGACTCTCCTGCTCGTTCAGCATACAAGAAAAGAGGGCGTGACTAAGGACTTACTACTCTCTTGTTGTTTATTGGTTACTGCTGTTGCTATGTAAACTTTCCTTTGCTGCTGATGTTTTAGTAAAGAAAAGAGATTGCAAAATATTCGCCTCCTAACACCAAGGCAGGAATAATCCACAATTTCCCCTCCTCTCTTAGCTCTGTCCTTTCTAGAGCATGAATACCCTTGTATTGCTATGGCAGAGTCTGGCACTTTAGGGAGGGACAAATCAGGAGGGACAGGCACTAAAAGGAGGACATCCGCCCACCCTTTGTGTGCTGGACGTGGGATGCGGATACCCCCACCCCCAATTCTGAACTCGTTGAGACCCAGTGAGGCTCATTCTCCAGATTTTTTGAGACGCCTTTTGTTACTCTGGTTATACATATGTGTAATGTGTTAATGTGTCAGTTCCTGTGGCCCGGCGAGACCATTTTCTATAGGTTCGACTTATGACCGTTTTTAAAAAAAAAAATTATTTGCAAAATAAAAAACTTTAAATTAAAAAAAAAAAAAGAGGAGAACGAAGACATTTTACAGGAGGCAGAAATATGAATAGAAGGGCCGCACGTTTACAGAAACGCTCTGACTCATCTCTCCAGGCCTCGCAGAGCTTGTGAGTTTCCCAGAATGCTCAGTCAGCTGCTGTACCCACTTCCCCCCCCCCCCCCCCATCCGCTCAAAATTATGAGAAAAACATTGACCAGGATCACATTTCAGATTCAGCAGCAACAGGAATAGAGAAGCAGCCAGCGAGCGAGGCAAGAGAGAAACTACTGCACGAACAGGGGGCATAAACGCTCTGAGCGAGGCAAGAGAGAAACTACTGCACGAACAGGGGGCATAAACACTCTGAGCGAGGCAAGAGAGAAACTACTGCACGAACAGGGGGCATAAACACTCTGAGCGAGGCAAGAGAGAAACTACTGCACGAACAGGGGGCATAAACACTGTGAGCGAGGCAAGAGAGAAACTACTGCACGAACAGGGGGCATAAACACTGTGAGCGAGGCAAGAGAGAAACTACTGCACGAACAGGGGGCATAAACACTGAGCGAGGTAACAGAGAAACTACTGCACGAAGAGGGGACATAAACACTGAGCGAGGTAAGAGAGAAACTACTGCACGAACAGGGGGCATAAACACTCTGAGCGAGGCAAGAGAGAAACTACTGCACGAACAGGGGGCATAAACACTGAGCGAGGTAACAGAGAAACTACTGCACGAAGAGGGGACATAAACACTGAGCGAGGTAAGAGAGAAACTACTGCACGAACAGGGGGCATAAACACTCTGAGCGAGGTAAGAGAGAAACTACTGCACGAACAGGGGGCATAAACACTGTGAGCGAGGCAAGAGAGAAACTACTGCACGAACAGGGGGCATAAACACTCTGAGCGAGGCAAGAGAGAAACTACTGCACGAACAGGGGGCATAAACACTGAGCGAGGTAAGAGAGAAACTACTGCACGAACAGGGGGCATAAACACTGAGCGAGGTAAGAGAGAAACTACTGCACGAACAGGGGGCATAAACACTCTGAGCGAGGCAAGAGAGAAACTACTGCACGAACAGGGGGCATAAACACTGTGAGTGAGGCAAGAGAGAAACTACTGCACAAACACGGGGCATAAACACTGTGAGCGAGGCAAGTGAGAAACTACTGCACGAACAGGGGGCATAAACACTCTGAGCGAGGCAAGAGAGAAACTACTGCACGAACAGGGGGCATAAACACTGAGCGAGGTAAGAGAGAAACTACTGCACGAACACTTTCTCACTCTGAACCACAAATCAGCTCCTTTCATTGCCAGATAAGCACATTTCAACCCAACCTTCCTCACACTGTTCACACTTACTGTACACATACAGGCGTCAAAGGGAGTGGGGAGAGAGGGGGGGAGAAAATGGGACGAGGGGGAGAAAAGCTGAGAGAGGAGGGAGAAAAGGAGAGATGAATCGGTGGGAGAGAGATGGAGGGAGAAAAGGAGGAAAGAGGTAGAAAAGGTGAGAGGGGAGGACCGTAAGAGAGGGGAGAAATGGGGAGAGGGAGAAAGGACGGAGAAAATGGGACGGAGAGAGAAGGGGAGAGTAAGAGAAACAAAAGGGAAGAGGGGGAGGAAGAGAGTAACAGGGAGAAGGAGGTAAAAGAAGGAGGGAGAAAGGGGGGAGAGAATAAGAAAAGGAGAGAGGGAGAGAGAAAATAGGCCAGGGGAGAAAATTGGAGAGTGAGAGATGGAGGGAAAAATTAGAGAATAGAGGAGGGGGGGGGGAGAAAATGGGAGAGCATGAGGGAAAAAAAAGGGGAGAGAGGGAGAAACAGAGAGGGGGTGAAACCAGGAGGAGGTGAAAGGGGAGAAAAAAGAGAGGGAGTAAAGGGGAGAGGAAGAAAAGCGTAATGGGAGAGAGAAAAGGGGAGAGTGTCACGTCCAGCGTTCCTGGAGGTGCCCATGCCACCCCGGGGGATGCCCAGCACCTGGCCGTGCCGTCCTCGCTGCTCGCTGGCTGGGTGCCAGGTGATATGCCGGCTCGCGGAGGTCACATGAGTGGCCGGGAGTTGGGGCGTGGCGTGATGACACGTAGCCGCCGGGTTTAAAGCCAGTCGAGTAGACTCATTGCCCTGACGTGGAGTTACTTCCCCGGAGCCTGGTGATTCCTTTGATTTACTGATTCAAATCTGGCTATTTCTGAGAACCCTCTGGGCCCCATTACACTGTAATAAAGTGTCACCTGTGTGAGCGTGAACGTTAGTGTCACCTGCGTGTGCATTAATGTTAGTGTCACCTGTGTGAGCGTGAACGTTAGTGTCACCTGTGTGAGCGTGAACATTAGTGTCACCTGCGTGTGCATTAATGTTAGTGTCACCTGTGTGAGCGTGAACGTTAGTGTCACCTGTGTGAGCGTTAACGATAGTGTCACCTGTGTGAGCGTTAATGTTAGTGTCACCTGTGTGAGCGTGAACGTTAGTGTCACCTGTGTGAGCGTTAACGATAGTGTCACCTGCGTGAGCGTTAATGTTAGTGTCACCTGTATGAGCGTGAACGTTAGTGTCACCTGTGTGAGCGTTAACGATAGTGTCACCTGTGTGAGCGTTAATGTTAGTGTCACCTGTGTGAGCGTGAACGTTAGTGTCACCTGTGTGAGCGTTAACGATAGTGTCACCTGTGTGAGCGTGAACGTTAGTGTCACCTGTGTGCACGTTAATGTTAGTGTCACCTGTGTGAGCGTTAATGTTAGTGTCACCTGTGTGAGCGTTAATGTTAGTGTCACCTGTGTGAGCGTGAACGTTAGTGTCACCTGTGTGAGCGTTAATGTTAGTGTCACCTGTGTGAGCGTTAATGTTAGAGTCACCTGTGTGAGCGTGAACGTTAGTGTCACCTGTGTGCACGTTAATGTTAGTGTCACCTGCGTGAGCGTTAATGTTAGTGTCACCTGTGTGAGCGTTAATGTTAGTGTCACCTGTGTGAGCGTTAATGTTAGTGTCACCTGCGTGAGCGTTAATGTTAGTGTCACCTGTGTGCGCGTTAACGTTAGTGTCACCTGTGTGCACGTTAATGTTAGTGTCACCTGCGTGAGCGTTAATGTTAGTGTCACCTGTGTGAGCGTTAATGTTAGTGTCACCTGTGTGCACGTTAATGTTAGTGTCACCTGCGTGAGCGTTAACGTTAGTGTCACCTGCGTGAGCGTTAATGTTAGTGTCACCTGTGTGAGCGTTAATGTTAGTGTCACCTGTGTGCACGTTAATGTTAGTGTCACCTGTGTGAGCGTGAACGTTAGTGTCACCTGTGTGCACGTTAATGTTAGTGTCACCTGTGTGCGCGTTAACGTTAGTGTCACCTGCGTGAGCGTTAATGTTAGTGTCACCTGTGTGAGCGTTAATGTTAGTGTCACCTGTGTGCGCGTTAACGTTAGTGTCACCTGCGTGAGCGTTAATGTTAGTGTCACCTGTGTGCACGTTAATGTTAGTGTCACCTGTGTGAGCGTTAACGTTAGTGTCACCTGTGTGCACGTTAATGTTAGTGTCACCTGTGTGCGCGTTAACGTTAGTGTCACCTGTGTGAGCGTTAATGTTAGTGTCACCTGTGTGCACGTTAATGTTAGTGTCACCTGCGTGAGCGTTAATGTTAGTGTCACCTGTGTGCGCGTTAATGTTAGTGTCACCTGTGTGAGCGTTAATGTTAGTGTCACCTGTGTGAGCGTTAATGTTAGTGTCACCTGTGTGCGCGTTAACGTTAGTGTCACCTGTGTGAGCGTTAATGTTAGTGTCACCTGTGTGCGCGTTAACGTTAGTGTCACCTGCGTGAGCGTTAATGTTAGTGTCACCTGTGTGAGCGTTAATGTTAGTGTCACCTGTGTGTGCGTTAACGTTAGTGTCACCTGCGTGAGCGTTAATGTTAGTGTCACCTGTGTGAGCGTTAATGTTAGTGTCACCTGTGTGAGCGTGAACGTTAGTGTCACCTGTGTGCACGTTAATGTTAGTGTCACCTGTGTGAGCGTGAACGTTAGTGTCACCTGTGTGCACGTTAATGTTAGTGTCACCTGTGTGAGCGTTAATGTTAGTGTCACCTGTGTGAGCGTTAATGTTAGTGTCACCTGTGTGAGCGTGAACGTTAGTGTCACCTGTGTGAGCGTTAATGTTAGAGTCACCTGTGTGAGCGTGAACGTTAGTGTCACCTGTGTGCACGTTAATGTTAGTGTCACCTGCGTGAGCGTTAATGTTAGTGTCACCTGTGTGAGCGTTAATGTTAGTGTCACCTGCGTGAGCGTTAATGTTAGTGTCACCTGTGTGCGCGTTAACGTTAGTGTCACCTGCGTGAGCGTTAATGTTAGTGTCACCTGTGTGCACGTTAATGTTAGTGTCACCTGTGTGAGCGTGAACGTTAGTGTCACCTGTGTGCACGTTAATGTTAGTGTCACCTGTGTGCGCGTTAACGTTAGTGTCACCTGCGTGAGCGTTAATGTTAGTGTCACCTGTGTGAGCGTTAATGTTAGTGTCACCTGTGTGCGCGTTAACGTTAGTGTCACCTGCGTGAGCGTTAATGTTAGTGTCACCTGTGTGCACGTTAATGTTAGTGTCACCTGTGTGAGCGTGAACGTTAGTGTCACCTGTGTGCACGTTAATGTTAGTGTCACCTGTGTGCGCGTTAACGTTAGTGTCACCTGCGTGAGCGTTAATGTTAGTGTCACCTGTGTGCACGTTAATGTTAGTGTCACCTGCGTGAGCGTTAATGTTAGTGTCACCTGTGTGCGCGTTAATGTTAGTGTCACCTGTGTGAGCGTTAATGTTAGTGTCACCTGTGTGAGCGTTAATGTTAGTGTCACCTGTGTGCGCGTTAACGTTAGTGTCACCTGTGTGAGCGTTAATGTTAGTGTCACCTGTGTGCGCGTTAACGTTAGTGTCACCTGCGTGAGCGTTAATGTTAGTGTCACCTGTGTGAGCGTTAATGTTAGTGTCACCTGTGTGTGCGTTAACGTTAGTGTCACCTGCGTGAGCGTTAATGTTAGTGTCACCTGTGTGCGCGTTAATGTTAGTGTCACCTGTGTGCACGTTAATGTTAGTGTCACCTGTGTGTGCGTTAACGTTAGTGTCACCTGCGTGAGCGTTAATGTTAGTGTCACCTGTGTGCGCGTTAATGTTAGTGTCACCTGTGTGCGCGTTAACGTTAGTGTCACCTGTGTGAGCGTTAATGTTAGTGTCACCTGTGTGAGCGTTAATGTTAGTGTCACCTGTGTGCGCGTTAACGTTAGTGTCACCTGCGTGAGCGTTAATGTTAGTGTCACCTGCGTGAGCGTTAATGTTAGTGTCACCTGTGTGAGCGTTAATGTTAGTGTCACCTGTGTGAGCGTGAACGTTAGTGTCACCTGTGTGAGCGTGAACATTAGTGTCACCTGTGTGAGCGTTAATGTTAGTGTCACCTGTGTGAGCGTTAATGTTAGTGTCACCTGTGTGCGCGTTAACGTTAGTGTCACCTGTGTGAGCGTTAATGTTAGTGTCACCTGTGTGCGCGTTAACGTTAGTGTCACCTGCGTGAGCGTTAATGTTAGTGTCACCTGTGTGAGCGTTAATGTTAGTGTCACCTGTGTGTGCGTTAACGTTAGTGTCACCTGCGTGAGCGTTAATGTTAGTGTCACCTGTGTGAGTGTTAATGTTAGTGTCACCTGTGTGAGTGTTAGTGTCACCTGTGTGAGCGTTAATGTTAGTGTCACCTGTGTGAGCGTGAACGTTAGTGTCACCTGTGTGAGCGTTAATGTTAGTGTCACCTGCGTGAGCGTTAATGTTAGTGTCACCTGTGTGTACGTTAATGTTAGTGTCACCTGTGTGCGCGTTAATGTTAGTGTCATCTGTGTGCGCGTTAATGTTAGTGTCACCTGCGTGAGCGTGAACGTTAGTGTCACCTGTGTGCGCGTTAATGTTAGTGTCACCTGTGTGAGTGTTAATGTTAGTGTCATCTGTGTGAGCGTTAATGTTAGTGTCACCTGTGTGTACGTTAATGTTAGTGTCACCTGTGTGAGCGTTAATGTTAGTGTCACCTGTGTGCGCGTTAATGTTAGTGTCACCTGTGTGAGTGTTAATGTTAGTGTCATCTGTGTGAGCGTTAATGTTAGTGTCACCTGTGTGAGCGTGAACGTTAGTGTCATCTGTGTGCGCGTTAATGTTAGTGTCACCTGCGTGAGCGTTAATGTTAGTGTCACCTGCGTGAGTGTTAATGTTAGTGTCACCTGTGTGCGCGTTAATGTTAGTGTCACCTGTGTGAGTGTTAATGTTAGTGTCACCTGTGTGAGTGTTAATGTTAGTGTCATCTGTGTGCGCGTTAATGTTAGTGTCACCTGTGTGCGCATTAATGTTAGTGTCACCTGTGTGAGTGTTAATGTTAGTGTCATCTGTGTGCGCGTTAATGTTAGTGTCATCTGTGTGAGCGTTAATGTTAGTGTCACCTGTGTGCGCGTTAATGTTAGTGTCACCTGTGTGAGTGTTAATGTTAGTGTCATCTGTGTGAGCGTTAATGTTAGTGTCACCTGTGTGAGTGTTAATGTTAGTGTCACCTGTGTGAGTGTTATGTTAGTGTCATCTGTCTCTGTTGTGAGCGTTAATGTTAGTGTCATCTGTGTGAGCGTTAATGTTAGTGTCACCTGTGTGCGCGTTAATGTTAGTGTCATCTGTGTGAGCGTTAATGTTAGTGTCACCTGTGTGAGTGTTAATGTTAGTGTCACCTGTGTGAGTGTTAATGTTAGTGTCATCTGTGTGAGCGTTAATGTTAGTGTCACCTGTGTGCGCGTTAATGTTAGTGTCACCTGTGTGAGCGTTAATGTTAGTGTCACCTGTGTGCGCGTTAATGTTAGTGTCATCTGTGTGAGCGTTAATGTTAGTGTCACCTGTGTGAGCGTGAACGTTAGTGTCACCTGTGTGCGCGTTAATGTTAGTGTCACCTGCGTGAGCGTTAATGTTGGTGTCACCTGTGTGAGTGTTAATGTTAGTGTCATCTGTGTGAGTGTTAATGTTAGTGTCATCTGTGTGAGCGTTAATGTTAGTGTCACCTGTGTGCGCGTTAATGTAGTTCACCTGTGTGCGCGTTAATGTTAGTGTCACCTGCGTGAGCGTTAGTGTCACCTGCGTGAGCGTTAGTGTCACCTGCGTTAGCGTTAATGTTAGTGTCACCTGTGTGCGCGTTAATGTTAGTGTCACCTGCGTGAGCGTTAATGTTAGTGTCACCTGTGTGAGTGTTAATGTTAGTGTCATCTGTGTGCGCGTTAATGTTAGTGTCACCTGTGTGCGCATTAATGTTAGTGTCACCTGTGTGAGTGTTAATGTTAGTGTCATCTGTGTGCGCGTTAATGTTAGTGTCATCTGTGTGAGCGTTAATGTTAGTGTCACCTGTGTGCGCGTTAATGTTAGTGTCACCTGTGTGAGTGTTAATGTTAGTGTCATCTGTGTGAGCGTTAATGTTAGTGTCACCTGTGTGAGTGTTAATGTTAGTGTCACCTGTGTGAGTGTTAATGTTAGTGTCATCTGTGTGAGCGTTAATGTTAGTGTCATCTGTGTGAGCGTTAATGTTAGTGTCACCTGTGTGCGCGTTAATGTTAGTGTCACCTGTGTGAGTGTTAATGTTAGTGTCATCTGTGTGAGCGTTAATGTTAGTGTCACCTGTGTGAGTGTTAATGTTAGTGTCACCTGTGTGAGTGTTAATGTTAGTGTCATCTGTGTGAGCGTTAATGTTAGTGTCACCTGTGTGCGCGTTAATGTTAGTGTCACCTGTGTGAGCGTTAATGTTAGTGTCACCTGTGTGCGCGTTAATGTTAGTGTCATCTGTGTGAGCGTTAATGTTAGTGTCACCTGTGTGAGCGTGAACGTTAGTGTCACCTGTGTGCGCGTTAATGTTAGTGTCACCTGCGTGAGCGTTAATGTTGGTGTCACCTGTGTGAGTGTTAATGTTAGTGTCATCTGTGTGAGTGTTAATGTTAGTGTCATCTGTGTGAGCGTTAATGTTAGTGTCACCTGTGTGCGCGTTAATGTTAGTGTCACCTGTGTGCGCGTTAATGTTAGTGTCACCTGCGTGAGCGTTAGTGTCACCTGCGTGAGCGTTAGTGTCACCTGCGTTAGCGTTAATGTTAGTGTCACCTGTGTGCGCGTTAATGTTAGTGTCACCTGCGTGAGCGTTAATGTTAGTGTCACCTGTGTGAGTGTTAGTGTCACCTGTGTGAGCGTGAACGTTAGTGTCACCTGCGTGAGCGTTAATGTTAGTGTCACCTGTGTGAGCGTGAACGTTAGTGTCACCTGCGTGAGCGTTAATGTTAGTGTCACCTGTGTGAGCGTTAATGTTAGTGTCACCTGTGTGAGCGTTAATGTTAGTGTCATCTGTGTGAGCGTGAACGTTAGTGTCACCTGCGTGAGCGTTAATGTTAGTGTCACCTGCGTGAGCGTTAATGTTAGTGTCACCTGTGTGTACGTTAATGTTAGTGTCACCTGTGTGAGCGTTAATGTTAGTGTCACCTGTGTGAGCGTGAACGTTAGTGTCACCTGCGTGAGCGTTAATGTTTGTGTCACCTGTGTGAGCGTTAATGTTAGTGTCACCTGCGTGAGTGTTAATGTTAGTGTCACCTGTGTGAGCGTTAATGTTAGTGTCACCTGCGTGAGCGTTAGTGTCACCTGCGTGAGCGTTAGTGTCACCTGCGTTAGCGTTAATGTTAGTGTCACCTGTGTGCGCGTTAATGTTAGTGTCACCTGCGTGAGCGTTAATGTTAGTGTCACCTGTGTGAGTGTTAGTGTCACCTGTGTGAGCGTGAACGTTAGTGTCACCTGCGTGAGCGTTAATGTTAGTGTCACCTGTGTGAGCGTGAACGTTAGTGTCACCTGCGTGAGCGTTAATGTTAGTGTCACCTGTGTGAGCGTTAATGTTAGTGTCACCTGTGTGAGCGTTAATGTTAGTGTCATCTGTGTGAGCGTGAACGTTAGTGTCACCTGCGTGAGCGTTAATGTTAGTGTCACCTGTGTGAGCGTTAATGTTAGTGTCACCTGTGTGTACGTTAATGTTAGTGTCACCTGTGTGAGCGTTAATGTTAGTGTCACCTGTGTGAGCGTGAACGTTAGTGTCACCTGCGTGAGCGTTAATGTTAGTGTCACCTGTGTGAGCGTTAATGTTAGTGTCACCTGCGTGAGTGTTAATGTTAGTGTCACCTGTGTGAGCGTTAATGTTAGTGTCACCTGTGTGTACGTTAATGTTAGTGTCACCTGTGTGAGCGTTAATGTTAGTGTCATCTGTGTGAGCGTTAATGTTAGTGTCACCTGTGTGAGCGTTAATGTTAGTGTCACCTGTGTGTACGTTAATGTTAGTGTCACCTGTGTGAGCGTTAATGTTAGTGTCACCTGTGTGAGCGTGAACGTTAGTGTCACCTGCGTGAGCGTTAATGTTAGTGTCACCTGTGTGAGCGTTAATGTTAGTGTCACCTGTGTGAGCGTTAATGTTAGTGTCACCTGTGTGAGCGTTAATGTTAGTGTCACCTGTGTGAGTGTTAATGTTAGTGTCACCTGTGTGAGCGTTAATGTTAGTGTCACCTGTGTGAGTGTTAATGTTAGTGTCATCTGTGTGAGCGTTAATGTTAGTGTCACCTGCGTGAGCGTTAATCTTAGCATTGGTGGCCCTAGTGCGGGTGACCCATATTGCAATCCAAACACTAACGGGATAAAAAACCCGTTAGCGATTCGCATCTCGCACTTTTCAGTGCGAGGTTACTGTACTTTGCGCTCCCTATACTTAACATGGGGAGCGCAAAGTGTTAATTTGCGTTAGTATTACAAAGTCCTAGCACTAATTACCGTCCGGCTGCAGAACGAAAGTTAACCACAGCCAGGACCTGGTGCTAACGGATTCCGCTGCTGCAGAATCCGTCAGCACCAGCAGAAACCCCCCCAATGAATCAGATACTCAACTTCCATCCCGCGGCCAGAACCGCGGCTCCAACTGCCACCTCTGTCTGCTGGGAAAAAGTCCCCCAGTCTCCCTCTGCGGATCACTACGCCGACCTCTCTGGCTCTCGCGAGACTTGCAGGTCTGGTGTCAGAAGGAGGCCTCGTACCTTCATGCAGCGGTGACTATAATGCAAATCTTATTCTGATCTCTTGCAGGCCTCTTGGAAACATGGATTCCCGCTGCTGTGGCCTTGTTCTCATTTGCTCGAGGGAGAAAGGTGAGCTGCTGTGTCCTCTGTCCTCCCAGACCTGTAGAACACTCAGGTCTGTTCAAAGAAAGGAGAAACTCAGGAGAATGACTGGAGAAGTGAAAATTCTAGGCAAACCAGAAAAATTCTCCCATTTAACTCATAGAAACATAGAAAAATGTCATCAGATAAGAACCTTTCGGCCCATCTAGTCGCCCAATTACATGGATACTTTACCTGGATTTATCTTTTGTTTAGGATAGCCTTATGCCTATCCCATGCCTGCTTAAATTCAATTACTGTTTTGGCCTCTACCACTTCTACTGGAAGACTGTTCCATGTATACACCACCCTCTCAGTAAAATAATGCTTCCTGATGTTACTTTTAAACCTTTGCCCCTCTAATCTAAGATGTCCTCTTGTTTTGCTACTTTGTTTCCTTTTAAATATACTCCCTTCCTCTACCTTGTGGATTCCCTTTACGTATTTAAATGTTTCTATCATATCTCCTCTGTCTCGTCTTTTTTCCAAGCTGTACATGTTAAGATCATTAAGCCTTTCCTGGTAACTTTTCTCCTTCAAGCCGTACACCATTTTAGTAGCCCTTCTCTGAACTCTCTCTAAGATGTCTATATCCTTCTGGAGATACGGTCTCCAGTACTGCACACAGTACTCCAAGTGAGGTCTCACCAGTGCTCTGTACAGTGACATGAGCACTTCCCTTTTCCTACTGCTAATACCTCTCCCTACACAACCAAGCATTCTGCCAGCATTTCCTGCTGCTCTATTACATTGACTACTTACCTTTAGATCCTCTGAAATAATAACCCCTAAATCCCAACCCTCAGATGTATCAAATATTCTATATTCAGCCCTTGGGTTTTTACGTCCCAGGTGCATTATCTTGCACTTATCCACATTAAAACTCAATTGCCACAGCTCCGACCATTTCTTTAGTTTACCTAAATCATTTGTCATTTGGCTGATCCCTCCAGGAACGTCAACCCTGTTGCAAATCTTTGTGTCATCAGCAAAAAGACATACTTTTCCATTAATACCTTCTGCAATATCACTAATATAAATATTAAAGAGAATGGGTCCAAGTACTGACCCCTGAGGTACCCCACTGGTAACCAGACCTTGCGCCAAATAAAATCCATTTACCACAACCCTCTGTTGTCTGTCACTCAGCCACTGCCTAATCCATTCAACAATATTGGAATCCAAGCTCAAAGATTGCAATTTATTGATAAGCCTTCTATGCGGAACAGTATCTCATTTTCCAAATCGGCTATTTGGTCTAGATTGTTCTCTTCTCCTGCCAATTCTCCTGAGTTTCACCTTGCTCTGAATAACCCTGAATGACTAGTGCAGAAACAGACCCAGTACAGGATCCGCTAGCAAACCAGTGGCTGGACTCAGAATTCTAACGGCTCGTGCACTCTGTCCTGTCGTCCATTGAGCTACATGGGGCATCGCTCAGGATTGTGTATGTGCAATTTTGCAAGTTCATGCTGTGCTGGCAAAGGACAATTGGAGAACATTTTGCTCTTGTTCTCTTCCAGCTACACACTTTACGCAGACCCTATCCAAATGATGGCGAAGACATACCCGGTGGTTTTTATGAAGTTTTATTGCACACATTGTATTCATTTTATCTCCAGAAAATTACCGTAATAACTATATAAAAACAGAGCACAAGAATTAAAGCCTTTTCCATTAACTCTCCCTAACACAGAGAATTACACAAAATACAAATAACAATGAATAAAATAACAAGAGATAAATAAGTGTGGACCTTATGGCTTTTCGGGAGGTGCTTGTCGAACCAGCAAACCATATAAATGTGCCAGAACGCTGAACTCGGTGTGTTGGCTCTCTTGTTCCTTGCTGCTGTAACCAGTCTGACTCGGCATCAGACACTTCCTTGTTCCTTCCTGGTAACAGTGCTACACTAAAGTGAACTCCCCTTCCAGGTACAAGTGCTGCAATAAAATTCTGCCCCCCACAACAGACACAGTGCAGATCTGCATTTTAAAACTTACAAAAACATGAAATGTGCACAAAGGTAAATTAAAAGATTAATTGCCTGACGTCTGTTACACTTTCATCTCAGACATGTTTTAAAAGATAAAAAAAAAAATTGTACAATGTCTAAGGTGAAATTACAGTGGCAAAATCTCTTTACACCAGCTTTAGGCAATAACAGGCGACTGGGCAACACGTGTTATTTTGTGCCACGCACTACCTCAACACCTCCTATACAAAGTCAAAATGTTACAGGAGTTACAGCCCAGCTTGACCTTGCAGCGAAGACGTCGGTATGTGTGAGTGGAGGTGTAAGAGTTACCGACTCACTTGTAAACGTCAGTGGTTCACATGGAGCAGAGGTCGTTTCTAAAACCTCTTTGTGTGGGACAGTCATTATATGAAATTACTGGTGGTCGGGTCGGCACGGAGCGAGAGGGGGAACCCATAAATATCTTATTTTAGAGAACGTGTAAAAATTGGCAGAAAATGACCATGAAATTATAGTAGTATCAGGCTAGTTCTTGTGTGTTTTTTTGGGGTGACGGGGGTATTAATTGGTGTGCCGTGCGTCACTTTAGACTTGGGGGGCATGGGCATGGAGATGGGTTTGGGGTGCAGGCCTGAGTTTCGTTATTCTCATTGTCATACTGTTTGTGATTTAGTTTAAAGTTTATTTCTGTGTTGAACCAGAATAATGTAATTAGGTTTGTGTAATCTGGATTATGCAAATACTGCTTTATTAACTGTCTATTGTCTGTGTATCTGTTATCTGGTTATATTTGAATAGGTTGTAATCTGCTGTCTGTAATCTGTTATCACGATCGCCCATTGTCTTAATTTGTTTAGAAATGTTAAGTAATGTTTACTGTAACTGTCTACCTAATGTAATTAGATTTCAACTTCCAAGAAGTCAATGTTTTGCAGTTATCTACAGCCTCTTTTTATTTCTGGGGGTGCTAACAGGCTCTATGTGTCCCGGTCCTTGAGCTTCGTCTGAGGACTGGAGGAAGGCACGGAAGTCTGCCTGTGTAGAACACGGGGGGTCCAGCAAGGAAGCGGCATTGGCAGATGAGACCCTGTTGGGGTACAGAGATCTGTCCCAATTGGCATTTTACATATTGTATCCATATAGTCTGCTCGTGTGTTGGGGTTGGAGAGCCTGAGGTCTAAATTTCCACCATGTATAACATGTATTCTGGAAGTATTCTCCAGAGGTGCTGAGGGATGTGTGGTCTTTGCACATGTACAAACTTTGTCTACTTTGCGTATTTATCTCCAGTCCCTCTGAAGGGGATCTCGGTGGACGTCCAGGTGAAAGGCTTTGTGGCCGACGTGTCCGCAACCTTGAAGTATAAGAATTTGGAGGAGAAGCCGATAGAAGCCGTCTTTGTGTTCTCTATGGACAATGACTCTGCCGTGTACAGCTTTGAGGCGACGGTGGAAGGGCAGACGATCGTGGCAGATCTCCAAGAGGAAAAACAGGTAATGATGACATTGTAGGCAGCAGGTCGCATGGAGACCTCTTCCACCTTGAGATTCACTCTTGGGATTGCCTTTTTCTATTCTAGTTTTTTCTGGTATCGTCACCACTGGTCAGGAAAGGGTCACTGCACCTGAAGTGCTCCAATATTTGGAAAGGCAGCAGAATTCTGCCACAGGTCACTTTATATCTGTGACGATTTCAGGTTCCTATCTGGTCCTCCACCATAGATATTCATCCTGAAAGTTAAAACATGGCACTTTCTCGTCCCCATAAAAAGCAAATAAAAGAAGTCTCATGCCTGAAATGCTCTGCGTGCGCACTATACCTGCCCAGGTACCCCCGAAAACTGATTTAGGAATGAGACTCAAATCCTCATAATTTTTTTTTTGAAATCACAAAAAAGACACATCGATAAACGGCCGTGCAGGGACACCAGAGAAAGACTCACAAATACTCAATATAACAACATAATCAAGCAGATATACAGAAAGGGTCAGCAAAAGGCAACAAACAGCAAAACGATTCATGCCAGAAAGGAGAAAAAATAAAAGGAGAAAATGGGACAGGGGAGAAAGAGAGAGAGAGAAAAGGGGAGAGGGAGAGAGAGAAAAGGGGAGAGGGAGAGAGAGAAAAGGGGAGAGGGAGAGAGAGAAAAGGGGAGAGGGAGAGAGAGAAAAGGGGAGAGGGAGAGAGAGAAAAGGGGAGAGGGAGAGAGAGAAAAGGGGGAGAGGGAGAGAGAGAAAAGGGGAGAGGGAGAGAGAAAAGGGGAGAGAGAGAGAAAAGGGGAGAGGGAGAGAGAGAGAAAAGGGGAGAGAGAGAAAAGGGGAGAGAGAGAGAAAAGGGGGGAGAGAGAGAGAAAAGGGGAGAGAGAGAAAGAAACGGAGAGAGAGAAAGAAACGTAGAGAGAGAGAAAAAGAGAAGGGGAGAGTGAGAGAAAAAGAAAAGAGGAGAAAAAGAAAGAAAAGGGGAGAGAGAAAGAAAAGGGGAGAGAGGAAGAAAAGGTGAGAGAGAAAGAAAAGGTGAGAGAGAAAGAAAAGGTGAGAGACAAAGAAAAGGGGAGAGAGAGAAAAGGGGGAGAGAGAGAAAAGGGGAGAGAGAAAGAAAAGGGGAGAGAGAGAAAAGGGGAGAGAGAAAGAAAAGGGGAGAGTGAGAGAGAGAAAAGGAGAAAAAGAAAGAAAAGGGGAGAGTGAGAGAGAAAGAAAAGGGAAGAGTGAGAGAGAAAGAAAAGGGGGGAGAGAGAAAGAAAAGGGGAGAGTGAGAGAAAGAAAAGGGAAGAGAGAGAAAGAAAAGGAGAAAAAGAAAGAAAAGGGGAGAGAGAAAAACAGGGAGAAAAGGGGAGAGTGAGAGAGAAATAAACGGAGCGAGAGAGAGAAAAAGAGAAGGGGAGAGTGAGAGAAAAAGAAAAGAGGAGAAAAAGAAAGAAAAGGAGAAAGAGAGAAAGAAAAGGGGAGAGAGAGAAAGAAAAGGGGAGAGAGAGAGAAAGAAAAGGGGAGAAAGAGAAAGAAAAGGGGGAGAGAGAGAGGAAGAAAAGGGGAGAGTGAGAGAGAAAGAAAAGGGGAGAAAGAGAAAGAAAAGGGGGAGAGAGAGAGGAAGAAAAGGGGAGAGTGAGAGAGAAAGAAAAGGGGAGAGTGAGAGAGAAAGAAAAGGGGAGAGTGAGAGAGAAAGAGAAGGAGAAAAAGAAAGAAGGGGAGAGAGAAAAAGAGGGAGAAAAGGGGAGAGTGAGGGACAGTAAGAAAAAAGAAAAAGGAAAAGAGGAGAAAAAGAAAGAAAAGGGGAGAGGAAAGAAAGGGGAGAGAGGAAGAAAAGGTGAGAGAGAAAAAAAGGTGAGAGAGAAAGAAAAGGGGAGAGAGAGAAAAGGGGGGAGAGAGAGAAAAGGGGAGAGAGAAAGAAAAGGGGAGAGAGAAAGAAAGGGGAGAGAGAGAGAGAAAAGGAGAAAAAGAAAGAAAGGGGAGAGTGAGAGAGAAAGAAAAGGGAAGAGTGAGAGAGAAGAAAAGGGGAGAGAGAAAGAAAAGGGGAGAGTGAGAGAAAGAAAAGGGAAGAGAGAGAAAGAAAAGGAGAAAAAGAAAGAAAACGGGAGAGAGAAAAACAGGGAGAAAAGGGGAGAGTGAGAGAGAAATAAACGGAGCGGAGAGAGAAAAAGAGAAGGGGAGAGTGAGAGAAAAAGAAAAGAGGAGAAAAAGAAAGAAAAGGAGAAGAGAGAAAGAAAGGGGAGAGAGAGAAAAGAAGGGGAGAGAGAGAGGAAGAAAAGGGAGAGAGAGAAAGAAAAGGGGAGAAAGAGAAAGAAAAGGGGGAGAGAGAGAGGAAGAAAAGGGGAGAGTGAGAGAGAAAGAGAAGGAGAAAAAGAAAGAAGGGGAGAGAGAAAAAGAGGGAGAAAAGGGGAGAGTGAGGGACAGTAAGAAAAAAGAAAAAGGAAAGTGGACAAAAAGGGGGTGGAAAACCAGAGGGGGGGGGGTATAGGGAGGGAAGGGACTGCCCAAAAATTCCTTGGCATTCCCGGCTCTCCCCAACAACCTATAAGGAATCCTGGGGCCATGGAAGAGGCCACAAGGTTGGGAGACCTGGGGCCATGGTTAGAGGCATGGTCGCCGTCCCAGCGACTCAGCCAGGTTACTACCCAGTATCCTAGACACAAAAAAAATAATAGGTTGGGGTCTCCTAAAAGTCCGCAGATAAGCAAAATCCACACCAAAATCCTTCCCATTTTAATCTGGAGCTAAAAGTGGAACTCTCGGCAACTTGTGAGCATCATAGAAGAACTAAAGATCTAAACTTAACAATCAGACATGTGCCAGATATTCCTATATATTCACGCGCCCTGTAATACGCTCTAGAGAACGTTTTTTGAGTCAAGGAGCCCTGGACCTTCTGCAGCGGAGATACTGAGGTTTCCATATAATATCTATACGATTGAAATTTGTAGACCATGATGCAGAGATGGCCGCCATGTCTAAACCGCAGAAAAGTACAACAAACAAGTGGTTTTCCAATACAAGGAATTCGAGGGAATCACTAATAGACACTGGGAACACGAGCAACTGGTGTTGGATTATCCCTAAAGTCAGCCTCTATGGAGTCTGTTCCCATTCAGATACTCGGTCGTCCCGGCTGAAATGTCAGCCTTTTAGGCTAGGGTCAGACGAACGCATTTTTCACGTTGTCCGTGAAAAAGTGCGGTCGAACGAACGTACGTATTTTTTCCCGGAATACGCGACAGCGGTCATACGATGCGCCTGTTCGTCCGTGATTTTGTACGGATCATCAATAAAACACTTTTTGTGTCTGGACGTTATGTTAGCTGGACATTAGCAGTGTCTGACGTCTCCTAATCACACACACACGCCGCTATGCGGACGCAGCGCACTCTGTACGTCAGTAGTAGCGGTTTGACGTTCTCGAAAAAATGCGTTCGTTGGCCACTTGCGTTGCGCGGACGAACTTTCGTGTGGCCGTTCGTCGTATGTTCCCCGGCATTGGACGTCATTTGCTGCTAGCACGGCCGTGATTTCGTGCGGCTAAACGCACGTTAAAACTGCGCTAGTCTGACCCTAGCCTTAAGCGGCGTATCAGGAATGTTCCTCGGGGGGAGGTACAGTCTCCAAGTCACTGTTTTCGATCTATCCTTCCTCCAGGCTCACATTCACTATGATCATTACATGAGCCAGGGACAGCAGGCGTTCCTCCTGGAGGAGGACGAGAACTCCCGGGACGTCTTCAAATGCTACGTGGGGAACCTGCTCCCGGGTCAGGAGGCCGAGGTAACCCTGTGCTACGTGGAGGAGCTCCCGGTGGAGGCTGATGGGGCTGTGCGCTTTGTCCTGCCGGCCATTCTCAACCCCAGATACACACCAGAAGGTATTGGGAAACTGACCCCCTGTTTGGAAAGTACAATATCTAACGTTTTCTTGCCATCTGTGGGGGGGGGGGAGGTGGCAGGGTACGTGCCCAGGACGCAGCGATACACTGGAGATCTTGGATTGGGTGAAACGGGGCTTTACTTAGGAAAGAATAGACACAATGAGGGGCGAGGCAGGAAAAGGGATGACTAAGGAGACAGAGGAAAGGGAGGACCCGGATTAGAATAGACACAATGAGGGGCGAGGCAGGAAAAGGGATGACTAAGGAGACAGAGGGGAGAAACGGAGGACCCGGGTTAGAATAGACACAATGAGGGGCGAGGCAGGAAAAGGGATGACTAAGGAAACAGAGGGGAGAAACGGAGGACCCGGATTAGAATAGACACAGGGGCCCCTATTACATTCTTCGTGCAGCGTGTTTTGCGTGCGCAAATGCGCATTTGCGCGAGGGGCAAAACCCTTTGCGCTGAACGACGTATTACAACGTTCGCGCAAACGATGCTCGTTATCGTTTAACGGGAGGGACCTGCTCGAGCGTGATGAACTGTGCGCGTCCTATACTTAACATTGTGAGCGCAAAAGCGTTCGTGCGCTGGTACGCGGATGGTATTACAATCGATGCGCATCTTTTTACGAACGATGTTTGCGCGCATTATTTTAACGTCTTTGAAAAGCTGGTGGTAACGGCAAATCGGAACGTTCTGACCGAAATGAAAAACACCAGCACGAAAAAACAATACAGCACAGTATAGTTACACATTCTACACATACCCAAACAATAAAATGGTGAATTCGTGCGTGTTTTTATTATTGCTGCAGCATGTATACTCAGATTTACTTTGACCGGCGCAAAAACTTAAGTGAGTCAATTAAGATTCTTAATTCTGATTGGCTGAATCCTGCGAAAAAACAGTCCGCACACTGATTTACGTGCGCTACGTTACTGCGCGCGTATTACTCTTCGTTTTGAGTATCGTTTTTTCGGACGGATGAGAAAATGCGTTCGGATCGTAATACCACCATTAAGTTTCGCGCGATAACGCTGGACGATGCGCGCAAAAAAATTTGCGCTGCACGATCGAAATTGCGCGAACAATGTAATAGGGGCCAGGATATATTATCTAGACAGACAGGACACCAGACGACTCACAGATATCCGGCAGACAATACAGGAAAAGGGGGCGGATAATAAATACAGGGACAGGACAGGAAAAGGGCTGCGTTAGCATTACTGATGCTGTGTGGGTTGAAAGTCTCTGCTAGTCGAGGTCCTGGTGCAACGATTGTAATACGGCGGAGCCTTGATAATGGAAACTGCAGAAAGGGGGTCTTGAGCAGGAACAGCAACAGGGGGTCTTGAACAGGTACACAACAGGGGGTCTTGAACAGGTACGACAACAGGGGTTCTTGAGCAGGAACAGCAACAGGGGGTCTTGAACAGGTACGACAACAGGGGTCTTGAACAGGTACGACAACAGGGGGTCTTGAGCAGGAACAGCAACAGGGGGTCTTGAACAGGAACAGCAACAGGGGCTTGAACAGGTACAGCACAGGGGGTCTTGAACCGGTAACAGCAACAGGGGGTCTTGAACAGGTACAGCAACAGGGGGTCTTGAACAGGTACGACAACAGGGGTCTTGAACAGGAACAGCAACAGGGGGTCTTGAACAGGTCGACAACAGGGGGTCTTGAGCAGGAAAAGCAACAGGGGGTCTTGACAGGAACAGCAACAGGGGGTCTTGAACAGGAACAGCAACAGGGGGTCTTGAACAGGTATGACAACAGGGGGTCTTGAACAGGAACAGCAACAGGGGCCTTGAGCAGGAACAGCAACAGGGGTTCTTGAACAGGAACAGAACAGGGGTCTTGAACAGGACAGCAACAGGGGGTCTTGAGCAGGACAGCAACAGGGGGTCTTGAACAGGTACAGCAACAGGGGATCTTGACAGGTACGACAACAGGGGGTCTTGAGCAGGAACAGCAACGGGGTCTTGAACAGGTACGACAAAAGGGGTTCTTGAACAGGTACGACAACAGGGGGTCTTGAACAGGTACAGCAACAGGGGGTCTCGAGGCGCGTTATCAGGAGGGAGGATTGTGATATCTCCATATCTTTGAAAGCAGAGACAGGCTGTGGAAGGTTCTTATTCTTTATTTACAGGAGCTGCACACAGCGTCTGCATGCTGCCTTAGAACTCTACCATGTGATGAGGAAACTTTATTTACAATGAACAGGAACACAGATAATACCTACAACATGCGCCCTCTAGTGGTGGATAGATATAACACTATGATATACTACATCCCCTTCCCTCTGATAACACTAGTTTCAAAAATACCACCCACATGACCCTAGGCACAGAAAAACTCCCACTAAACTTGAGACTTTGGGTAGACTACCTCCGTCCCAGTGAGTTCCAGGACGCATTCTTGTCCTGTGGCTGGGGAACTCACTACTAAGCTAAGTATAATCCTGTAGATAAGTTGGTGCTTTCTTTGTTCTGGTGGATCGCCGTAATTCTTGCTCCCCCTCCACATGAGCAGTCTCTGATGATTTCTCTGTGACAAGCTCCCCCTCCATCTGTCCCTCTTCCCCGGCTTCTGCAAGTACAACACCGGAAAGGGGAGCCAAAATCTCCCTATCTTGCGTTAATGGTTCCGCCAAACTCTGTAGATCCTCTGGATATGCAACATGTCTATTTCTCACCTGATCTATGTGACGACGCACAATCTGGCCATTTCCAAGTGCAACAGTGCATGACACAGGACCTGTCTGCTTCTGAACAGTCCCCGGAATCCAGGAAGGTCCCACACCAAAATTTCTAGTGTATACTTTGTCACCTTCCCGCAGATGTCTCTCCTTGGCATGTTGATCATGATAAAGTTTTTGCTTCACCTGCTTTTCTTGCACCTGGCCTTTAAAATCCGGATGTATGAGATCCAACGTGGAACGCAATTTCCTCCCACACAAGAGCTCTGCAGGTGATTTTCCAGTCGTGGACTGAGGAGTTATCCTGTAACTAAACAACGCTCTGGCCATCTTGACCTCAATGGAATCTCCTGAACTTTTTTTTATCAGCCCTTTAAATGTCTGCACCGCCCTTTCGGCCAGTCCATTGGACGCTGCATGGTAAGGCGCTGTGGTCACGTGCTTAATACCATTTCGAGCCATGAATTCTTGAAACTCCATACTCGTAAAACTGGTGCCATTGTCCGACACCACCATTTCGGGAATTCCATGCTGGCTAAAGCTCTGTCTGAGGCATTGAATAGTCACTGCGGAGGTGGATTTACTTAACGGGTACGCCTCTATCCATTTAGAGTAAGCATCCACCAAAATCAAAAACATCTTGCCCATCCACGGGCCCGCATAATCAATGTGAAGTCTTCTCCATGGAAGGTTTGGTACTTCCCAAGGATGTAAAGGTGCACACTGGGGAGAATTTCTATTTTCTTGGCACATGGTGCAAGTTTTTACCATTGCTTCTATATCGGCATCCATCTTCGGCCACCACATATAGCTCCGCGCCAGCCCCTTCATCCTGATTATTCCTGGGTGAGTCGTGTGTAAGTGCTTCAGTAGGTCTGTGCGACCTGGGGGTGGAATGACCACACGGGCACCCCACAAGACACAACCTGCCTCCACACTAAGTTCCTCCTTCCTTTTCACATAAGCTCCAAACACTGATTTCTCCACTCTTTTTGGCCATCCTCTGAGGACGAACTCTCTAACCCGTGCTAAAACGGTATCTTTATCTGTCCATTTCCTCACCTGGTCGGCTTTAACCAATGGTACGCCATTTTCTTCCAATAGAAGTACTCTCTCTTCCTCCGCAGGCGTCTCCACCCCTGTTTCCGCGACTGGCAACCGGCTCAAGCCATCAGCATTTTGATGATCCTTGCCTGCTTTGTACACGATGGAGTACTCATATCCACATAATGTCACAGCCCATCTTTGAATGCGTGGCGAGGCCATTTGTGGAACCTCCTTCAGTTCATTAAATAATGAGATCAGTGGTTTATGATCTGTAACAATGGTGAATTGTCTCCCATACAAGTATGTGTGAAACTTCTTCACCCCAAATATCACCGCAAGGCCCTCCTTCTCAATTTGAGAATAATTTTTCTCAGCTGCATTCAGTGTACGTGAGACGAACCCTATTGGCCGTTCAGATCCATCCCCCATCCTGTGCGACAACACAGCACCCACACCATAAGGTGAAGCGTCACAAGCCAGGATAATAGGTTTGTTGACATCATAATGTACCAACAAGGCATCCGACTGGAGAAGATTTTTGGACTTTTCAAAGGCCTCTTTTTGCTCACAACTCCAGGTCCATTTAGTCTCTTTCCTCAATAGTGCATGCAGCGGTGCCAGTAACGTGGACAGGCTCGGTAAGAATTTGTGGTAATAGTTCAATAGGCCTAAGTAAGCCTTTAGTTCACTCACAGACCGCGGTGTGGGTGCCTCTTGTATGGCCTGGACCTTTTCTGCGACTGGCTGCACACCCGCAGCACTGATCTTGTGACCCAGAAAAACCACTTCTGTTCCCAGGAACTTGCACTTGCTCCTTTTCAGTCTCAGGCCACTTTGTTTTAGCCGAGACAAGACCTCCTCCAGATTTCTTAAATGATCGTCCTCGCTGACCCCAGTAACTAAAATGTCATCTAAGTAGACTGTGACGTGCGGCATGTTTTGTAGGATGCCCTCCATAGTGCGCTGGAAAATGGCTGGACTCGACGCCACTCCAAACGGCAATCTACCATAAGTATACAGTCCTTTGTGTGTATTAACAGTCACATACTTTTTGGCGCTTTCATCCAGCACGATCTGCTGATACGCATGACTCATATCCAGTTTGGAGAATTTGTTGCCGCCCGCCAACTGAGCAAATAAGTCTTCCACTTTAGGAATAGGATATTGTTCCACACTGGATGCTCGGTTTACTGTGAGTTTGTAATCTCCACAGATGCGGATTGAACCATCCGGCTTCCTCACCGGTACTATGGGAGCTGCCCATTCCGAAAATTGTACTGGTTCTATAATTTTCTCATCTACCAGTCTCTGCAGTTCTGCCTCCACCAGAGGTTTGACAGCAAAAGGTATCCGTCGTGGCTTATAGAATCGTGGCTGGGCCTCTGAGTTCACATGAATTTTGGCCGTGGTGCCTTTCAGCTGACCTAGCTCATCTTTGAACACCTCAGCATATCGATCTAGCAGGTCAGCCAAATGTAGCGTTGGACTGGCTGTTACTGTATTCACCAGTTGTGGCAACACTCTTAAGTCTTTCAGCCAGTTTCGTCCCAATAAATTTGGCCCGGCCCCTTCAACCACTACCATAGTAAGTTTCTTGTTGTCCATCTGACTCTGCACTGTTCCTATAACCTGACCTAACACCAGCATCTTCTCACCTGTATATGTTTTTAATGTCAGGTTGCATGGTTCCCACTCTGGTATGTCGGTGTTTTTCCATAGCTTAGAGTATTGCTTTTTGCTAATAATTGTAATGCCACAACCTGTGTCCACCTCAAATTCGATGTTCATGCCATTCACCTTTAACTTCTGTAGAATAGGAGCCACTTTAGGCATTTTATGTGAGACACTGTATATCGTGTTTATGTCACCTGCATCTTCTGTCTCACTAACGTCTTCTTCTTTCACTAAATGCGACCTCCCAGCCTTCTCCTTTCCTTTCCTCTCCCCCTCAGTCCTTGAAATGGGGTTTTGTGACTCTGCATCACGTGCTTGGATTTGCACGCCCGCTTGATGTGTCCACGTTTCTGACAATGGTGGCACAGTTCATTTATAAATTTGCATTCGTGGGGTGCATGATTCCCTTTGCACCTGAAACACTCATAGTCCGTCTTCCACCCCTCTTATCCACTGCACCCACATTATGCACCACCGATTGTCCCTGATGAGACCTTGAGACTGTGATTCTTCATCCCCAGAGAAGCCTTGGAGATCTTTTATATTTCTGTCAGCCGACTCCATCGCCAGACACATAGTAAGAGCCTTTTCAAAGGTTAAATCCACTTCTGACTAAACAGCCGTCTCTGCATCCTGTCGTCATTTACTCCACACACCAGCCTGTCCCGCAGCATTTGTGGTAGTGTAGGCCCGTATTCACAATACTGCGCTAACTTTTTCAACTCCGCCACATAATCAGCCACCTTCTCGCCAGTATGCCGTGTGCGTGAATTAAATTTATATCTCTGCACAATTTCACTTGGTTTGGATTATAATGGGCTTTGAGCACGACGACAAGTTCCTGATATGTTTTCTCTGCTGGCGTCATAGGACACAGCAAACTTCTCAGCAAACTATAAGTTGACGCGCCGACCCCGCTTAATAACACTGCTTTCCTCTTACCGGCATCAGTAATCTCATTAGCTTGAAAGAAATAGTCCAACACTTCAATATATTCGTCCCACGATTGCAACTCACAGTCAAAGGGGCTCACTGTTCCCACAAGAGCAGCCATTCTGTCTCAGCAATTCACGTCCTTGTAGTTTCTTCTGTTTCTTATTTTTTTTCTTCTGCTCTGCAGACCTTGAAACTGCACATACACGTTCCACAGTACAACCTGTTTACCCTCGTCGCCAATGTGATATCTCCATATCTTTGAAAGCAGAGACAGGCTGTGGAAGGTTCTTATTCTTTATTTACAGGAGCTGCACACAGCGTCTGCATGCTGCCTTAGAACTCTACCATGTGATGAGGAAACTTTATTTACAATGAACAGGAACACAGATAATACCTACAACATGCGCCCTCTAGTGGTGGATAGATATAACACTATGATATACTACAAGGATCATTTAACAAAGTCCAGGAGGAAAGCCAGGGGTCCCGGGGCACAGTATTCAGTTGAGAGCAGGGGGGGGCTTCCTTCCCGGCCGGTTACAAGACACAGACTGAGTCACTACAGAATACAGATGCATCTTGGGTAGGGTGCGCCTCTGTTAAATAGGAGATGGACAGGTATGATTGGGTGCACCTGCTGATGCTACCAGAGCGCACAGCAATGTGAAGTCCAGCAGGGTGGGACATGAAGGGTGCTGCCAGGTTGGATGTGACTCACAATGGAGCAGCACCAGCTTTGTTGTTCCTGTGGATCCGGCGGTGTGATCCCTCACACTCCCTTATCATGGAGGCTCATTAGGCGCTGTGGAATGGCCAGACCTGTGATAGAAAACCAAGATGGAGCCACACTGACCTTGAGTAGATCTGTGGAACATGGGATGGAGCTCAAAGCATGCTGCAAAACAAGAGCCCCGTTCAATACCTCAGCAGCTGCTGAATTGCTGCAGCAGTGTCATTGAACGCTTTGGATGCGAATTTCAAATCCAAAATGGCCGATTTCTTAATGAAAGATTCAGATTGTTTTTCGTTTGACTCGAGGTATATATGATAAAGGAAAGCAGTCAGCACAATTCCGTTTTGTACGCACACACCACAAATGATAGTTTTTATTGAATAAACGTTATGTTTACTTCTGAAACAATATATAATTGAGCTGTAATATATGTCTGTGTGCAGGGAGAAATAATAAATAAATATTTTGTGCTTTTGGTGAACAAAAACCTCAAAATTAACATTGCTGTACGGAATTGTTACTTGCTTCATGGCGGCGGCCATCTTTAATACGTCACACTCAGCTACTCGCAGCATCTCCTCGGGTCGCTGCAAGTGCTAAGTTAGCAGTGCTGAGCAGCAGAACGGCGTTCAATGGCAAGTTGCTAACTTAGCACTTGCAGCGGCTGAGGTACTGAACGCGCCTCTGGCCCTGCCCGGCTGTGGCCTTCACTCTCCAGTGAGGCCGCTACTCGAGTCCCTATACTCTCCCTTGCTGGGGCTCAGCCGGCCTCCAGGCACAGGTTACAATGGCCGATATTCGACTGATATTTTTGGACGTCTTTACATTTCGGCTGAAAGACAAAAACACAATTTTTCGGCCGATACATTTTGGCAGCTGAAATTTTGGTGCATCCCTAGTCCTAATAGTTTTGTCCATATAAATGTATTTGGTAAGGGGAGGGGGCAGATAACACCGTACGGCGCATCGCGGCACCAGAGCGGCTCTAGAATTTATAGACGCTTTTATTTTTAAAAATACAAAATTCACTTAACACAAAACTTTTTTTTTTTAATTCCGCCATGAGAAGAAAATAACGAAAGCCGCTGTCCTGGGTATATTGATATTAGTGGTATTTATTAAAGCGCTGGGTCGCCGCTGTCCTGGGTATATTGATATTAGTGGTATTTATTAAAGCGCTGGGTCGCCACTGTCCTGGGTATATGCATATTAGTGCTATTTATTAAAGCGCTGGGTCGCCACTGTCCTGGGTATATGCATATTAGTGCTATTTATTAAAGCGCTGGGTTGCCGCTGTCCTGGGTATATTGATATTAGTGGTATTTATTAAAGCGCTGGGTCGCCACTGTCCTGGGTATATTGATATTAGTGGTATTTATTAAAGCGCTGGGTCGCCGCTGTCCTGGGTATATTGATATTAGTGGTATTTAATAAAGCGCTGGGTCGCCGCTGTCCTGGGTATATTGATATTAGTGGTATTTATTAAAGCGCTGGGTCGCCGCTGTCCTGGGTATATTGATATTAATGGTATTTATTAAAGCGCTGGGTCGCCGCTGTCCTGGGTATATTGATATTAATGGTATTTATTAAAGCGCTGGGTCGCCGCTGTCCTGGATATATTGATATTAATGGTATTTATTAAAGCGCTGGGTCGCCGCTGTCCTGGATATATTGATATTAATGGTATTTATTAAAGCGCTGGGTCGCCGCTGTCCTGGGTATATTGATATTAGTGGTATTTATTAAAGCACTGGGTCGCCGCTGTCCTGGGTATATGCATATTAGTGGTATTTATTAAAGCGCTGGGTCGCCGCTGTCCTGGGTATATTGATATTAGTGGTATTTATTAAAGCACTGGGTCGCCGCTGTCCTGGGTATATTGATATTAGTGGTATTTATTAAAGCGCTGGGTCGCCACTGTCCTGGGTATATGCATATTAGTGGTATTTATTAAAGCGCTGGGTCACCGTTTTCCTGGGTATATTGATATTAGTGGTATTTATTAAAGCGCTGGGTCGCCGCTGTCCTGGGTATATGCATATTAGTGCTATTTATTAAAGCGCTGGGTCGCCACTGTCCTGGGTATATGCTTATTAGTGGTATTTATTAAAGCGCTGGGTCGCCGCTGTCCTGGGTATATTGATATTAGTGGTATTTATTAAAGCGCTGGGTCGCCACTGTCCTGGGTATATTGATATTAGTGGTATTTATTAAAGCGCTGGGTCGCCACTGTCCTGGGTATATTGATATTAATGGTATTTATTAAAGCGCTGGGTCGCCGCTGTCCTGGGTATATTGATATTAGTGGTATTTATTAAAGCGCTGGGTCGCCGCTGTCCTGGATATATTGATATTAGTGGTATTTATTAAAGCGCTGGGTCGCCGCTGTCCTGGGTATATGTATATTAGTGGTATTTATTAAAGCGCTGGGTCGCCACTGTCCTGGGTATATGCATATTATTGGTATTTATTAAAGCGCTGGGTCGCCACGGTCCTGGGTATATGCATATTAGTGGTATTTATTAAAGCGCTGGGTCGCCGCTGTCCTGGGTATATGCATATTAGTGGTATTTATTAAAGCGCTGGGTCGCCACGGTCCTGGGTATACGCATATTAGTGGTATTTATTAAAGCGCTGGGTCGCTGCTGTCCTGGATATATTGATATTAATGGTATTTATTAAAGCGCTGGGTCGCCGCTGTCCTGGGTATATTGATATTAATGGTATTTATTAAGGCGCTGGGTCGCCGCTGTCCTGGGTATATTGATATTAATGGTATTTATTAAAGCGCTGGGTCGCCGCTGTCCTGGATATATTGATATTAATGGCATTTATTAAAGCGCTGGGTCGCCGCTGTCCTAGGTATATGCATATTAGTGGTATTTATTAAAGCGCTGGGTCGCCGCTGTCCTGGGTATATGCATATTAGTGGTATTTATTAAAGCGCTGGGTCGTCGCTGTCCTGGGTATATTGATATTAATGGTATTTATTAAAGCGCTGGGTCGCCGCTGTCCTAGGTATATTGATATTAATGGTATTTATTAAAGCGCTGGGTCGCCGCTGTCCTAGGTATATTGATATTAATGGTATTTATTAAAGCGCTGGGTCGCCGCTGTCCTAGGTATATTGATATTAATGGTATTTATTAAAGCGCTGGGTCGCCGCTGTCCTGGATATATTGATATTAGTGGTATTTATTAAAGCGCTGGGTCGCTGCTGTCCTGGGTATATGCATATTAGTGGTATTTATTAAAGTGCTGGGTCGCCGCTTTCCTGAATATATTGATATTAGTGGTATTTATTAAAGCGCTGGGTCGCCGCTGTCCTGGGTATATTGATATTAATGGTATTTATTAAAGCGCTGGGTCGCCGCTGTCCTGGGTATATGCATATTAGTGGTATTTATTAAAGCGCTGGGTCGCCGCTGTCCTGGGTATATTGATATTAATGGTATTTATTAAAGCGCTGGGTCGCCGCTGTCCTGGGTATATTGAAAATAATGGTATTTATTAAAGCGCTGGGTCGCCGCTGTCCTGGGTATATTGATATTAATGGTATTTATTAAAGCGCTGGGTCGCCGCTGTCCTGGATATATTGATATTAATGGTATTTATTAAAGCGCTGGGTCGCCGCTGTCCTGGGTATATGCATATTAGTGGTATTTATTAAAGCGCTGGGTCGCCGCTGTCCTGGGTATATGCATATTAACGGTATTTATTAAAGCGTTGGGTCGCCGCTGTCCTGGGTATATTGATATTAATGGTATTTATTAAAGCGCTGGGTCGCCGCTATCCTGGGTATAATGATATTAGTGGTATTTATTAAAGCGCTGGGTCGCCGCTGTCCTGGATATATGCATATTAGTGGTGTTTATTAAAGCGCTGGGTTGCCGCTGTCCTGGGTATATTGATATTAGTGGTATTTATTAAAGCGCTGGGTCGCCGCTGTCCTGGGTATATTGATATTAGCGGTATTTATTAAAGCGCTGGGTCGCCGCTGTCCTGGGTATATGCATATTAGTGGTATTTATTAAAGCGCTGGGTCGCCGCTGTCCTGGGTATATTGATATTAGCGGTATTTATTAAAGCGCTGGGTCGCCGCTGTCCTGGGTATATTGATATTAGTGGTATTTATTAAAGCGCTGGGTCGCCGCTGTCCTGGGTATATTGATATTAGTGGTATTTATTAAAGCGCTGGGTCGCCGCTGTCCTGGATATATTGATATTAATGGTATTTATTAAAGCGCTGGGTCGCCGCTGTCCTGGGTATATTGATATTAGTGGTATTTTTTAAAGCGCTGGGTCGCCGCTGTCCTGGGTATATTGATATTAATGGTATTTATTAAAGCGCTGGGTCGCCGCTGTCCTGGGTATATTGATATTAGTGGTATTTTTTAAAGCGCTGGGT
>CM019063.1:33038957-33304861 GCA_009667805.1 Leptobrachium leishanense | reverse complement strand
CCTTTATATTATTTTGTTATTATAATAAAAAAATAATACAAAGGTCCTATAATAACAAAATAATATAAAGGTCCTATAATAACAAAATAACATAAAGGTCCTATAATAAAAAACTAATAAAAAGGTCCTATAATAACAAAATAATATAAAGGTCTTATAATAAAAAAATAATACAAAGGTCCTATAAGACCTTTATATTATTTTGTTATTATAGGACCTTTTTATTAGTTTTTTATTATAGGACCTTTATATTATTTTGTTATTATAGGACCTTTATATTATTTTCTTATTATAGGACCTTTTTATTATAGGACCTTTTTATTATAGGACCTTTTTATTATTTTTTATTATAGGACCTTTTTATTATTTTGTTATTATAGGACCTTTACATTATTTTGTTATTATAGGACCTTTTTATTATTTTGTTATTATAGGACCTTTGTATTATTTTTTTATTATAAGACCTTTATATTATTTTGTTATTATAGGACCTTTTTATTAGTTTTTTATTATAGGACCTTTACATTATTTTGTTATTATAGGACCTTTTTATTAGTTTTTTATTATAGGACCTTTATATTATTTATTTATTATAGGACCTTTTTATTATTTTTTTTATTATAGGACCTTTTTATTATTTTGTTATTATAGGACCTTTATATTATTTTGTTATTATAGGACCTTTTTATTATTTTTTTTATTATAGGACCTTTTTATTATTTTGTTATTATAGGACCTTTATATTATTTTGTTATTATAGGACCTTTATATTATTTTGTTATTATAGGACCTTTTTATTATTTTTTTTATTATAGGACCTTTTTATTATTTTGTTATTATAGGACCTTTATATTATTTTGTTATTATAGGACCTTTTTATTATTTTTTTTATTATAGGACCTTTTTATTATTTTGTTATTGTAGGACCTTTTTATTATTTTGTTATTATAGGACCTTTTTATTATTTTTTTTATTATAGGACCTTTTTATTATTTTGTTATTGTAGGACCTTTTTATTATTTTGTTATTATAGGACCTTTTTATTATTTTGTTATTGTAGGACCTTTTTATTATTTTGTTATTATAGGACCTTTATATTATTTTGTTATTGTAGGACCTTTATATTATTTTGTTATTGTAGGACCTTTTTATTATTTTGTTATTATAGGACCTTTTAATTATTTTGTTATTATAGGACCTTTTCATTATAGGACCTTTTTATTTTTTTACACACTCATTTTCAGGCATTTCCTGATATTCGGTGATTCAGTTTTACAGTTTTAAACATGCGAATCCCATAGGATTCAATGTAAAAAATATTATCTTTTATTATTAACTGTTTATTCTTTTCATTTTCAGCAAAAAGCCTTTTAATTTTTATTTTTTTGGAACACCTTCATGTATTTTTTAGACAAATTGTTTTGGTTTCTTAATGCTTCTTTTTTATAGGACCTTTTTATTATTTAGACACATTTTAATGCATTGTTATTGGTTTAATCACCTATTAGAGAGAATAGGAGACTTCCGTTTTATTATTTTTCTGCAGTTGGCGACAGTGTTCAACGCAATTCAGGGACCCTGCGTTGAATTGACCGCAGGGTCAACAAAATGGAATCACCGAAGTGCGCCAAACGAGAAAGCACTGAAATGTCACTGCTTTCTGAATAACCCCTTGTATGTGTGTGATGAGAGCTGCGTGTGTGGGTCTGAATGTGTGTGATATGAGGGCTGTGTGTGAGGCTCTATAATTATGTGTGTGATGAGGAGTGCGTGTGGATGTGTATGTGACGGACGATAGCTCCGTTTGTGGGGATGTATGTGTGTGGGGCTGTGTATGATGGGGCTGTGTGTTTGTGGATGTGTGTGATGGCTGTGTGTTTGTGGAGCTGTATGTGTGTGATGAAAGATGTGTGGGGGCTGTATGTGTGTGATGAGAGCTCTGTGTGGGTCTGTATGTGTGTGATGAGGGCTGTAGGTGTGTAATGAGAGTTGTGCATGGGATCTGTATAGGTTTAAAAGGAATATGTGATGAAAGCTGTATGTGTGTGATGATAGCTGTGTGTGTGTGATGATAGCTGTGTGTGGGTCTGTATGTGTGTGATGAGGGCTGTGTGTTTGTGGAGGTGTGTGTGATGAGGGCTGTGGTTTTGTGGAGCTGTATGTGTGTGATGAGGGCTGTGTGTAGGTCTGTATGTGTGTGATGAGGGCTGTGTGTTTGTGAGGATGTATGTGTGTGATGAAAGCTGTGTGTTTGTGAGGATGTATGTGTGTGATGAGAGCTGTGTGTTTGTGAGGATGTATGTGTGTGATGAGAGCTGTGTGTTTGTGGCACTGTGTGTGTATGTGCGATTAGGGTTGTGTGTTTGTGGGGATGTATGTGTGTGATGAGAGCTGTGTGTTTGTGGGGATGTATGAGTGTGATGAGGGCTGTGTGTTTGTGGGGATGTAGGTGTGTGATGAGAACTGTGTGTTTGTGGGGATGTATGTGTGATGAGGGTTGTGTGTTTGTGGGGATGTATGTGTGTGATGAGGGTTGTGTGTTTGTGGGGATGTATGTGTGTGATGAAAGCTGTGTGATTGTGAGGATGTATGTGTGTGTATGTGCGATTAGGGTTGTGTGTTTGTGGGGATGTATGTGTGATGAGGGTTGTGTGTTTGTGGGGATGTATGTGTGTGATGAGTGTTGTGTGTTTGTGAGGATGTATGTGTGTGTATGTGCGATTAGGGCTGTGTGTTTGTGGGGATGTATGTGTGTGATGAGAGCTGTGTGTTTGTGGGGATGTATGTGTGTGATGAGGGCTGTGTGTTTGTGGGGATGTATGTGTGTGATGAGAGCTGTGTGTTTGTGAGGATGTATGTGTGTGATGAGGGCTGTGTGTTTGTGGGGATGTATGTGAGTGATGAGAGCTGTGTGTTTGTGGGGATGTATGTGTGTGATGAGGGTTGTGTGTTTGTGGGGATGTATGTGTGTGATGAGAGCTGTGTGTTTGTGGGGATGTATGTGTGTGATGAGGGTTGTGTGTTTGTGGGGATGTATGTGTGTGATGAGAGCTGTGTGTTTGTGGGGATGTATGTGTGTGATGAGAGCTGTGTGTTTGTGGGGATGTATGTGTGTGTGATGAGGGTTGTGTTTGCGGGGATGTATGTGTGTGATGAGGGTTGTGTGTGTGTGATGAGGGTTGTATGTGTGTGATGAGGGTTGTGTGTGTGTGTGATGAGGGTTGTGTGTGTGTGTGATGAGAGCTGTGTGTTTGTGGGGATGTATGTGTGTGATGAGGGTTGTATGTGTGTGATGAGGGTTGTGTGTGTGTGTGTGATGAGGGTTGTGTGTGTGTGTGATGAGAGCTGTGTGTTTGTGGGGATGTATGTGTGTGATGAGGGATGTGTGTGTGTGATGAGGGTTGTGTGTCTGTGATGAGGGTTGTGTGTCTGTGATGAGGCCTGTCTGTCCTTTCCATGTTACCGCCTCCTTCTCATTAGGAAGGAATTTATAAATCATGTGAACGGAAACCCCGCCTCTTGACACGCCCCTTTTCTTTCTGACCCCTCCTTCTCCCGCATTCTTTATCTGCGCTGCAGTGGATAGAGGCTGTCCTGCTTCTTTTGTCCAGCAGGTGGCAGCAGGGGGCGAGATATTACCGTGTATATCAGGAAGCTGCCGATCTCGATGCCCATGTCTGCACCTGCTATCCGGTGACGTCACTGCCCTTCCAGAACATTCTGACGGGCTGAGCGCAGCTGTGCCCGCCCACCTCAGAGCAGAATGGCCAATCACCGACAATTTTGGGTGAAAAGCTGGAAAAAAAATCGCACCGCTTTTTTGAATTAAACTGTCGGAGTCCCGCCCACCCGCAGAATGAGTGGGCAGAGCGCTGAGTCCCGGCCGGCGGGCGCCCATTGGCTGCTGCTCCCCGCGGGTACGCCAATCGGAAGGCCCGGTGGTAGGTGGTGGGTGGTGAGTTAGCGGCGGGGAGGGCCGGGTTCCCCGTGACGTCACTGCCCTTGCTAGGAACCGGCTCGCGCTCAGTGCTCCACTTCAGTTGTCGCTGAGCGAGGAGCCGCGCGGAGGACGGTAAGAGGCGCGCACTGCGCATGCGCGGGACCCCCTCATCCTCCAGCGCCCTCATCTGCATGTTAAATACCCTCATTAACCCCCCAGGGACAGGTCTCCGGCCAGGGCACTCATAAACCCGTGGACTACAGATCCCATGATGCTCAGCCAGCTGCGTTACTGTGTGAGCATCATGGGAGATGTAGTCCGCAAGGGGGGGCTGAGGTTCCCGCCCCGGGATAACCTTAATCCCCCCCAAACCCCCTCATTCTCCCCTATATCTCCCCCTCATACCCCCTGCCCCCTCATTCACCCCTATATCTCCCCCTCAGACCCCCTCATTCTCCCACTCAGACCCCCTGCCCCCTCACTCCCTATATCTCCCCCTCAGACCCCCTGCCCCCTATATCTCCCCCTCAGACCCCCTCACTCACCCCCTATATCTCCCCCTCAGACCCCCTGCCCCCTATATCGCCCCCTCATTCACCCCTACATCTCCCCCTCAGACCCCCTCATTCTCCCACTCAGACCCCCTGCCCCCTCACTCCCTATATCTCCCCCTCAGACCCCCTGCCCCCTCATTCTCCCCCTCAGACCCCCTGCCCCCTCATTCTCCCCCTCAGACCCCCTGCCCCCTCATTCTCCCCCTCAGACCCCCTGCCCCCTCATTCTCCCCCTCAGACCCCCTGCTCCCTCACTCACCCCCTATATCTCCCCCCCCCCTCACTCACCCCCTATATCTCCCCCCTCACTCACCCCCCTATATCTCCCCCCTCACTCACCCCCCTCACTCACCCCCCTATATCTCCGCCCCCCACCCCACTCAATCCAGGCACGGGGGGGGGGATAGAGTTGAGTGCCAGTTTCGTGTCATGAAGGACCTTGTGCCAATTTTAGCCTGACCCACGGGACTGGCTCCTCCGGCAACCAGTGGGTTAAACCTCTCATGAAATCATCATCATTGTACCCTCTCTTAGCAAAGCCAGTGGTGTGGGGGGTATATAGGTGTGGTGGGGGTATATAGGTGTGGGGGGTATATAGGTGTGGGGGGTATATAGGTGTGGGGGTATATAGGTGGGTGTGGTGGGGGTATATAGGTGTGTGTGGGGGGTATATAGGTGTGGGGGGTATATAGGTGTGTGTGGTGGGGGTATATAGGTGTGGGGGGGTATATAGGTGTGTGTGGTGGGGGTATATAGGTGTGGGCGGTGTGGGGGGTATATAGGTGGGTGCGGTGGGGGGTATATAGGTGTGTGCGGTGGGGGGTATATAGGTGTGGGGGTATATAGGTGGGTGTGGTGGGGGTATATAGGTGTGTGTGGGGGGTATATAGGTGTGGGGGGTATATAGGTGTGTGTGGGGGGGGTATATAGGTGTGGGGGGTATATAGGTGTGTGTGGTGGGGGTATATAGGTGTGGGCGGTGTGGGGGGTATATAGGTGGGTGCGGTGGGGGGTATATAGGTGTGTGCGGTGGGGGGTATATAGGTGGGGGGTGTGCGGTGGTGGGGGGGGTGTGCGGTGGGGGGGGTGTGTGCGGTGGGGGGTGTGTGTGCGGTGGGGGGTATATGGGTGTGTGCGTGGGGGTATATGGGTGGGTGCGGGGGGTGTATAGGGGTGTATAGGGGTGGGGTGTATAGGTGTGTGCGGTGGGGGTATATAGGTGTGGGGGTATATAGGTGTGGGGGGTATATAGGTGTGGGGGGTATATAGGTGTGGGGGTATATAGGTGTGGGGGTATATAGGTGTGGGGGTATATAGGTGTGGGGGGTGTATAGGTGTGTGGGGGTATATAGGTGTGTGCGGTGTGGGGTATTATAGGTGTGTGGGGGGTATATAGGTGTGTGCGGTGTGGGGGGTATATAGGTGTGTGGGGGGTATATAGGTGTGTGCGGTGTGGGGGTATATAGGTGTGTGGGGGTATATAGGTGTGTGGGGGGTATTAGGTGTGTGCGGTGTGGGGGGTATATAGGTGTGTGGGGGTATATAGGTGTGTGGGGGGTATATAGGTGTGTGCGGTGTGGGGGTATATAGGTGTGTGCGGTGGGGGGTATATAGGTGTGTGCGGTGTGGGGGTATATAGGTGTGTGCGGTGTGGGGGGTATATAGGTGTGGGGGTATATAGGTGTGTGGGGGGTATATAGGTGTGTGCGGTGGGGTATATAAGTGTGTGCGGTGGGGGGTATATAGGTGTGTGCGGTGGGGGGTATATAGGTGTGTGCGGTGGGGGGTATATAGGTTGTGGGTGGGGGGTATATAGGTGTGTGCGGTGGGGGGTATATAGGTGTGTGCGGTGGGGGTATATAGTGTGTGCGGTGGGGGGTATAATAAGTGTGTGCGGTGGGGGTATATAGGTGTGTGCGGTGGGGGGTATATAGGTGTGTGCGGTGGGGGTATATAGGTGTGTGCGGTGGGGGTATATAGGTGTGTGCGGTGGGGGGTATATAGGTGTGTGCGGTGGGGGGTATATAGGTGTGTGCGGTGGGGGGTATATAGGTGTGTGCGGTGGGGGGTATATAGGTGTGTGCGGTGGGGGGTATATAGGTGTGTGCGGTGGGGGGTATATAGGTGTGTGCGGTGGGGGTATATAGGTGTGTGCGGTGGGGGGTATATAGGTTGTGTGCCGGTGGGGGGTATATAGGTGTGTGCGGTGGGGGGTATATAGGTGTGTGCGGTGGGGGGTATATAGGTGTGTGCGGTGGGGGTTATATAGGTGTGTGCGGTGGGGGGTATATAGGTGTGGGGGGTATATAGGTGTGGTGCGGTGGGGGTATATAGGTGGGGGGTATATAGGTGTGTGCGGTAGGGTACTGGGGGGGATAGATTGGTTTATATAGCTGGGATGTGGGGTATATTGGGGTGTATGGCGGTGGCATATAGGTTTTATTTATGGCGGGGGCATATAGGTTTATATGGCAGGGGGTAGGTTTATATGGCGGGGGGTAGGTTTATATGGCAGGGGGGTGTAGGTTTATATGGCAGCGGGGGGGGTTAGGTTTATATGGCAGCGGGGGGGTGTAGGTTTATATGGCAGCGGGGGGGTGTAGGTTTATATGGCAGCGGGGGGTGTAGGTTTATATGGCAGCGGGGGGTGTGTAGGTTTATATGGCAGCGGGGGTGTAGGTTTATATGGCAGCGGGGGGGTGTAGGTTTATATGGCAGCGGGGGGTGTAGGTTTATATGGCAGCGGGGGGGTGTAGGTTTATATGGCAGCGGGGGGGTGTAGGTTTATATGGCAGCGGGGGGGGGTAGGTTTATATGGCAGCGGGGGGTGTAGGTTTATATGGCAGCGGGGGGTGTAGGTTTATATGGCAGCGGGGGTGTAGGTTTAATATGGCAGCGGGGGGGTGTAGGTTTATATGGCAGCGGGGGGTGTAGGTTTATATGCAGCGGGGGGGTGTAGGTTTATATGGCAGCGGGGGGGTGTAGGTTTATATGGCAGCGGGGGGGGTAGGTTTATATGGCAGCGGGGGGTGTAGGTTTATATGGCAGCGGGGGGGTAGGTTTATATGGCAGGGGGGGTAGGTTTATATGGCAGCGGGGGGGGTAGGTTTATATGGCAGCGGGGGGGGTAGGTTATATTGGCAGCGGGGGGGTAGGTTTATATGGCAGCGGGGGGGGTAGGTTTATATGGCAGCGGGGGGTAGTTTATATGGCAGCGGGGGGGGTAGGTTTATATGGCAGCGGGGGGGGTAGGTTTATATGGCAGCGGGGGGGAGGGTATAGGTTTATATGGGTGTGTTTGCGCTCAGATCTGTGTTTTCTCCTTTTTTTTTTCCCCCTGGATTTGACTGATCAGAATAATTGATTTGGTGTCAGGTTTTGGGGGTGCTGGGTTGAGGCCTCGGTGTGTATTGTGACCGTGGGGTATATTCCTGTGTCCCCGGGGACCCGCCTGGCATCATGCGCTCTGTGATGTCCTCAGCGCCGGGTTCATGGCTAGTAACGTGACTGCCAGCTCCTCCATTGATGGGAATCTCTGGAAGCAGCGACGCCGGGGGAGCGCGCAGGACGCCGCACAGCACCCGTCACGCCACTCACTACCTCCTGTGTGAAGCCTTACTCTGAATACCAAGGGGACCCCAAAAAAAAAATGCGCCGGAGCCCCCTCCTCTCCTCCCCTTCAAATCTTCCTTCCGCCTGGCACCAAAGATGGATCAATGGAAGGAGAGAAAGAGCTGAGGGAGGAGAGCACTGTGTATGATGTCGTGTTAGAGGGGGAGTTAACCCTTTAGCTGCCCATATCTCCTTCGTGGGGTGGGATTGGCGCTCACACGGAGTCCATGGATGCGGGGGTGGGGTTGGATTGGCTCTCGTGGGTCCGTGCCAAGCAGACGGCTCTCCAGCTGGCCGTGCAGGCTGGTGACTCTGCGCTCCATTAATACCAGCCGTACGATGGCACAGAGTAGTTTGCAAGGGATAAAACGCACCCATTCAATGCCAACATGCAGGGGGCAAAGTGGAGACTCAGATTTGAGGCTGGAAGTAGTGACGGGGCCTCGTTATCCGGCATGGAAAGGGTTAACCCTTGGTGTCCTCTCCCCAGTTTGTGACTGTGCCAACGAGGCAGATTGGTGCCGTTTGAGTCCTCCTGGTCGCAGACAGGTTGTAGTAGGCAGACTGGCACATCACGGGGTGGCGCGTGCCAGAAAAGTGACACCCTGCGTTTCGCACGCTCCAGAATCCACACGCCTGCCCTTTTCTCCTTTTTTTTGATACCTCCGGAGCTGGCAGTGCTGATGCCCGGCTGGGGCGAGGGTGCCCTCATCAGCCACCAGCACAGGAGGCACAAAACACCATCTATAGAAACGGTGCGGCGCTGGGCGACACCTGGAACCGAAGAATTCATCCCGTATATAGAGCTCTGGCAAGCGGAAGGTTTAACTCGTCGCTGTTCCTCCCCGTTTGCAATGTAAGGTTACGCATTTGGTGTCCATCGTGTCATGTGTCTCCAGGGTCATGATGAGCCACTTGCAAATATTTGCCTTTCCATGTCCTTGAGCTGCAGCCATGGGACGCCCTATCTGTAAACAGAGGCTCCAGGGGCACAGGATTAACCCCTAAGTGACCAGGTTAACTTCCCATCGCTGTCATGGCGGTGATAAAAGTTCAGGTCTGTGATGGGTCGGTCTGCCGTCCTCGCTCTCGCCCCCCGCCCTGTGCTTTTTGGACGGTGACATCTCTCGCAGCTGGTCCACGCATCTAATAATATCCCTTCCTGGAGATAAATGCCCGTCTGCCGGTTACTCTCTGCCGGCGGGCGCTGCTGCCAGGTATGGGGCATACAAACCCCAAAAATCTGTGCCGAGGACCTAAAGATGTGCAGTTTGCCCCCTGAGGGGGGGGGGGGTTACCGGCTCCTCTATTTGCCAAACCCAGCGCTTCTAAATAGCTGGAGGCTGCTCGCCCACCCCAGAGCTCGCCCACCCGGCTGCTACAAGCCAGAGAAATTCCTGGAATTACCCCAGGCGTGATGCGGGCGGCTTTAAATGACAGCCAAGCCTATACGGCTTTAACCCCTTCACGAAGGTGTATTTTTCATCAAGAGCATCGTGTAGGATTCCCTCCCCCCCACCTCCCCGATCGTCCGTCCGTAAATATTCTCAGAATTGCTTAAATGTCCAATAAAATAGATTTCTCTTCCACCGGATGCGTATTTTTTACCCATTTTAGCAGAACGAGGCGACGGCGTCTTCCCTTCTTATTTCTTTGTCACCATCTCTCCTCACTCTGTAAGACGATCTTGATTGCTCAGCACTGAGCAATAATAGAGGGGCCCCCCGCTGTGATCTATGAATGGGAAGTGAAGAAGGCTGAAGGTATACATTTCCCATGAGCCTCAGCTAACTTGATGAGTTGTTGAGCATCATGGGAGATGTAGTACCAAAACCTCCGGCGAGCCACGTTTGCCGATTTTCCCCCCCGGCTTTAGGATCAACTGCTCGTAGGCAGAAAATTAAATAAATGGTTCCAGTTGCTAAAATGCTTCTATTACCAGAATGAATATTAAAATCCTCTGGCTCGCGGCTGTCAGACTCTGCCCCCCCCCATATCTCCCCCGATTATGTTTCTGAACTGCAAGTCCCATGATTCCCTGTCCACCCGGGGGGGGTGGGGGTGCTGAACGCTGACAGCCCTGCTCCAGCTTGTCACTTTTCTAAGGTTAACTTTCAAAACACAGCCGGGTAAAGCTTCGCTGCGGTTGGATCTCCGGGGGGTCTGGCACAATTTAGTGGGTTCGGGGCGTTTGATCACAGAATCCGTCCTCATTCTGCCCGTCGGATTAGAGATTTGGGGGGGGTTGCGTTATTTGTACCCGTTGCATTGTTGCCCATCTGTACCTGCTAAGCGGAGGACTGGCATGAAAGGCACAGCACCAGCAGCCACCATACCTACAGCACGTGCACCGCGGGGGCGTGTGCCTGGAACCATCGCTGGCCTGTCATTCGCCGTGATAATCAGCCAATCCCCGATGAGTGTAATTCATGAGTTTGATGGGTTTTTTTGTAGCGTAGCACGTGTGCGATGGATATGTTCTATCGACGGCTTGTGAGATCCAGGGGGGCAGCGTGCCACGGGCCCCCAGATTTTTACCTCTGCCTCTAAAGTGCGTGGCTTATTCTGTACATAACATGTATACGGGTCACTGACTGGCTCCTAACGTACGTCTGTTTCCCAGCTGTGCATTGCCCTCGTTTTTACATGATTTCAGACATTCTGGCGGAGTCCTGTTACCGCTGCCATAAAGTGTAACATGCAGCCAGGCGCGCATTCCCACTGTGAGATGTAAAGGGACTCGTATGCCTATAAAACTGTCTGTGCCGCTATATATGGCAATAAATGAGGATTATATGCACGGATTGCAGGCTTTGGTATCGCCGCCACTCCCGCCTACCTGCATCTCGGTGATACTCTGGCCAGGACGCATAACGGAGCTGTTGCCTGACTACAACTCCCATGATCCTCAGCCGACCTTAGAGTTTGGCAAAAAAGGCCACCTGCAGACGGTGACTTTCCGCAGGGAGGAAGGTGTGCATGATCATCACTTGGTATCAGCTCTGCAGCAAAGGATTCAGATGCCACCCTTTCAGTGCCGGAGGGCGGTGCGACACGAAGCAATGTGCCAGCCCCTCGTTCATACCCGCTAGCATTGCAGGGGTTAACCCTTGTGCGGCGTCATTCTGCAGCTTAAACCCCAGAGCTTCTCTAATCGCGGGGAGAAGGTTAGAATTTGCTCGGCGGGCATCTTCGTTTCCGAGAAGTCGTGGAGCTCCCAGAACGTTCCGTATTGCTTTGTCGCCCACGCGCTGAAGCGTTCCTAGGACAAGATGTTTCCAGCACAAGGACCTGCCACTCACCTCCGATTAACCCCCTCCCTGCCGCTTATACGTGCCTCTCGTGACCATCCGGTGCAGCGCACGTTGTCGATGGGGTTAAATTTAGAGAATACTCTATACAGTATATTACTTTTATGTAGGAAGAGCTGGGGGTGCAGCGCCCGGGGGGGGGGGGGTGCAGCGCCAGGGGGGGACACATCTTTCTCTAATGTCTCCATATTAATGCTGCGGCTACTCCTGCAGGCACCATGCCAGTCTGCCCTATGCATGCCCACAGTGCAGGCAACATGCCAGTCTGCCCTATGCATGCCCACAGTGCAGGTAACATGCCAGTCTGCCCTATGCATGCCCACAGTGCATTCATAACCTGCTAAACCCAACAATATATTTAGATGATGTCCTGTTTTTTGGGGGGGTCTAAGTGCCTCTTCATGGGGAGGTGAAACTGATAAAACGGAATCTATTGCATTTTGTTACATATCAAGTAAATTGGGGGAGTGGGGTCAGGGCCCCCCAAACCACTTTGGGTAGGCCAGGGGGCAAATCCCAGCCCCCCCCCCCCCCGATCTTGCTGAACTACAATTCCCATGAGTCTTTGGCCGTCTATCGCAGTCGAGGAATTTTGGGGATTGTAGGCCTCATCATGGGATGATTCATGTCATGTCTCGGGCCCTTCCCATGTTTTACGGCTCCATGGAGGGGGGGGGGGCGATAATCTCCTGGGAGTTCCTGAATTTCCTGTTACTTGTTATATGAGCTAACCTGTCAGGGTGTGACCTCATCGCGTCCTCAGGCTCTGTATGACTTCATTTAGACAACACGATGAGGTCACCGAGCAGGATCTTAAAAAGTGTCGGGGAGACTGAAGTCGTGTGGCCAGTAGCGGGCTTCCTCTGTATAAGGCGTGCGGTCCTCTATACTGAGCGTAGCCTGCGCCTGGTGGGGGTCTGACGCGCTTAATCCTAATCTAAAAATTCTGCTGCACTCGAAAGAGCGAGCGTTGGCTCGTCCTCAAACGCCGCACACCCCCCCCCCCCCCCGGCCGCTGAGCTGGCGTTTCCATTTATTCCCGTGTCCTCGCTGTTATGCGCTGTCTGCTGAGTCGGCGGGGGGGGGGGAGACAAACACTCCCGAAAATACTGATATTTATCAGCTCCCTCTCCACTTTCCAGATCTAGACCGGGCCTTCCTGGGGGGTTCAGTCGGGTGCAACTGTTAGTTATTCTGGACGAGCCCCCCCCCCCTTCCCAAAAAAGGTCTAAGCCATGTGTAGACCTCAGAAATCTGAGCGCAGGACACATTGTAGCACCTCGGTTCCGTCACAACATCCGGAAACCTCTCTGGTTCTAATAAAGGGCTGGTACCGGTCCAATGGTTTAGATATTTTTGGTGTTTTTTGCCCGTAATGACTTTATCTTTTGTAAATTCCAAATTACCGCATCGTACTTATTTTACACGTTAAGTCGCGGCTGACGCGCAGGTTTTACGTCCTTTTTGCGTTGGCTTTGTGTTCCGTACAAGCGTCGTTTATAATCTCTATACAGTGCATGCATTGTTTAACGTTGGTGGGACTCATCGTCGTCGTCATCATCGTCTTGTCTCCATCGTACGGATCTGTTGTGCCATGGCCTTCATTCTCGATTCACGCCATTTGTGGACCCTCATTCCATCCCGAGTCTCCATTCCACGGTGGGAGATAAACAATCCGGCCGCAGACTCACAAAGTCGGCTTGTTGTCTTTCTTCTTTCTTGCCTCCCACCAGATGTCTAACTTATAGGAAGGAGCCACACGTTTCCACCGCCCTCTCCGAGCCTGGGAGGCCGCAAGTCATGTTTAAGTGTGAATCCAGGCACAGAGCGGGCAACGAGTTCTTCATCAAGTCTATAGCAGACGGCGCGGCCGAAAAGCGTAGGACCACGTTTTTCAGAGTGGGCATTACCTTAGGGATCCTTTCTGCTCATTTCGGTGGTATGTATACATCTGGCCTTCCGTCAGTTCTGCATGCCACGTGGTCGTGATTGTGCTCTTTTTAGGTCACCATGGGTCAGGTCTTCAAGAAATCGGCCAACAGTAAGGACTCGCCACCCACTCGTGCCAGTAAAACAAAGTACAGTCATTCCGGTCCATGGAGCTGGGCTTGACGAGGTGATCTTGAGCCAAGGAGGAAGGAAGAACGTTCTGTCTAGTACGATTAGGCAGAAAAATAGTAGCCCTGGTTAATATTAAGGCGCTGGTGGCTCCCTTTGGTCCTAGACTTGGTCTCTCCTTGCCAAAGACCTCTTGTAAGTGTCTCTTCCTGGTCTTCCAGACCAGATATGGTACTGGGACTTCTCCTCCGGATGAAGGAGGGACAGGACCTTCAAGATTTGGGATATTTTTGCTTGGCCGTATTACCTGTCGGGCAAAATACACACGGTGATCTCATGGGTCAGTTCCTGAGTGATTCAAGCTGTGACAAGCGCCTACTTCTAAAAATAATGGTGCGCCAGGACCCGTACCTTCTAAACCGGGAACGTTATTACCTCAAAAGGCCAGCGGGGTTATTCATGTCCCGTATAAACGTTACACACGTCCTACTCTATACAGACTCTGTGCGAGATCATTATTTTTACCGCACCTTCCGGAGCCAAGACCCAAACCCCATCCTGTACGTGTAAACACCTGGTTTAAATGAGTCTGCGGACTACTCCCTCACGACCGAAATCCTCCAGCTTTGCTTACCGGCCAGGTTCCTGCCGTGACTCCAGGTACTACCACGCACTGCTGTGCGGCTGCGCAAGGGCCTGGCTGGCGAGTAAAGGCGTGTGTTCAGGTCAGGAGGGAGGAACCCGTCTACACTTTTTTTCTTTTCTTAAAGAAATAAAAGAAAATAAATATTGGATAGAAATTCGGAAAATGATTTTTTTTTTTTTTTAATAGATTTGGGTGAGATAAAAAAAAATCCCTACGTGTTGAGCAGTGTTTTATCCCAAGTGTTTGGGATTTTTTTTCTTTCTTGTTTAGGAATGCACCAAAATTTCAGTCACCTGTACATTTCGGCACGCACGATGAATGGCTCTTACATTCTTTGCGTAAAAACGCTCGCGCATTGCAAATCTTTAATTTTTTTGCGTGCAGCGTTCAACGTTTACGCGTGTAAATTAACGCTGGTATTACAATCTTGAGCGCATTTTTTCATCCGTTTAAAAAAGACGCGCATTAACGTTGCGCGCAGAAATCGCTGTGCGGACTGTTTTTTTTTGGGGGGGGCGGGGGTTTCACGCGATTTCAGCCAATCTGCATTAAGAACCACAATTGTCTCCCGTTCAGTTTTTGCACATGTCAAAATCAATCTGTGTATATATGCTGCAGCAATAATAAAAACACGCACAACCTCTCCATTTTATTGTTTGGGTATGTGTAGAATGTGTAACTATACTGCGCTGTATTCGCGTTCGACCAGAACGTTCAGATTTGCCATTAACACCAGCTTTTCAAAGACGTTAAAATTATGCGAGCAAACGTTGTCAAATTTTGCGCTAAGCTTGGAATACCTTAAGTATAGGGCGTGCAAAGTACATCATGCTCGCAAAGGGTTCGCGCAGGTTCACCCGCTGTAGACGTTAACGTGCATTTTTTGCGCAAAGGGTTTTTCCCCTTGCGTTTTTGCGCACGCGTCAACGTTTGCACAAGAATGTAATAGAGCCCGAAACTGGGGAAAGTATCAGCTGGGGGGGTAGAGAGAAACTTTGTCGAATTCAGGTGTTTGTTTTGGGAGTGGGTGTCTGGGTTAAGGTTAGAAATATGGGTTAGGTTACGATTTGTGTTTCTTTTAGACTTTACCAGAAGTTTTGGAACTACATCTTCCATGATGTTCAGCTTTTCAGTAGGTCAGGGCTGTGAAACCCCGACCCCCCCCCCCTGGTGTTTATGAACTACAACTCCCATGACTCCCTGGCCATATATTGCATTCCACGAATTCTGGAAATCGTAGGCTTCAACATCTTTAGGGGCCGTGAGAATGACTGTGCTTCATGGGAAAAGTTCCAAAACTGGTGCTTTATACTATGAAATGGTGAGGCTAATGCCGTAAGCTCCGAAACCTCTTCATGTGTCTACGTACGGGGGTCCATGAAGGTGTAGACCCCCTGCTTTTGAGCCTCCAGTCTATCCGGAAGGATGGGAGAGTGAGAACGTGATGGGACTGGCCGGGTGGACATGGGAATGCGCTGTAGACTCCGGATCGCTGGTAACAAGGGTCCAGTAGTTCTTAGTATTCTGATTGGCAGCTTATTTTTGGGGGTGGGGGGGGTCTGTAAATGAGTTCAGAGACAGTGAAGCTCTGGTATGTGGGTTGAAATTTGACCCCTATCACATTGAGGAATCCCAAAGGGGGGGGGGTGCCGAAAAGCCAAAGGTTGGAGACTTAGAAAGTGAAATCTTTCTCCTCGGGTAGCGTGCCAGGCGGTGTGCGGGGAAGTCACCACGCGGGGTGCCGGAGTGCCCTTTTTTGGAATAAAGTCAATGTGCGAGCGCTGACTTGGCTCGTTGCTATTTGTCTGTGTACGGCTCCTCCAGCCTTGCGTCGTTATGTATAGGCTGACTAATGCCTCATTCTTGTGGCGTGACGCATGCTCTCCACAACTGGTGAAAACACATCAGCGGGAATTCCAACGTCTCGATACATTACGTTTCGTCAGCTCTTTGTGGGATTCTAGAAGATCAGGAAGACATTTGAAGGATTGTGGAGACATTCCACTTGTTAAAATAGAGTCGTCCTGTCCCTCTCGACGACTTCTCGTTTAACTCTAGGAATCGCCCCTCCATCTGTGCTTCCGTCACAGGATGTCAATTTCTACTGGTCATGGGGTTTGTGATTTTTTGGGGGAAGGGATCTACCACTTCATAACCACCCTCTCTGTTCTGTCCAGGGGCGAAAATTCCTGACCAGAAACATCACACATTGGAGATGGGAAAGGACTACTACAAGGTTCTGGGGATCCCCAATGGAGCCAATGAGGATGAGATCAAGAAGGCCTACCGTAAAATGGCCCTTAAGTACCACCCAGACAAAAACAAGGACGCCAATGCCGAAGACAAGTTCAAGGAGATCGCGGAAGCCTATGAAGTTCTGAGTGACCCCAAGAAGAGGGCTGTGTACGACCAGTACGGAGAGGAAGGTGAGCATGGGGCTGGTGGGCAAGTCTATGGCTGGTGTGGTCATCAGGTCTACATCTAAAGACCTCAAACCCTGATCACTCAAAGCCTCAGCAGATTGAAGCCGTTACGTTGGTTTGGTCAGATAATGGGTGGGAAAATAGAGTTTCGTGTTAAATCTTTGGTTAGCAGACCTCTAGCCCATAATGTAATATCAAGTGGTGCTTGACCTGGCCGGCACAATGCATGCTCCTCACCGGCGAGGTCTATTAATGCGGTTTGCGTAGCTGTCCCTCATCTTGGATCTGTTTTCCAGCTTCTAGTGCTGCTTCTTAACGTATCAGACACGCTGGAAGCTCCGAGAGCGACAAAGATGGAAAATCTTAGTCTCTGGAAGCTGGAGCCCAGAATCTGACTTGTGGTGACACAGCCCGTTCACCTGCTCGCGTTCACGGGTCCAGAAGTAAATAGTATGAAGCTATTAATATCCTCCCCGGCTCTTCTGAACTGGATCGCCAGGGACTTATTTGTACAAAACGACTGTGCTCTTTATTCTGAAAGGGAAACCGAGCCAGGGCCGTCGATCCCTCTGCAAACCTGTCCGGGCCAAGTGGTGCGAGCGAGTCGCACGCGATGAGCCGGAGAAGGTGTCCAGAGACAAACACGGGGTTTAAAAGGAATAAAAATTGGCGGCCTGAAAACGGGGAGATGAGATTCAGCTTTTAAGCTGCTTCAAGGACTTCCTGACAGGCTTTGTTCAAAGTAGGTAGATCTTCCGGTCATGCCGGGACGCCCAGATATTGCCACAATGACATCATATATAAATGTACATTATGTGGTCACCGGTTTCCAGTTGGTGACTGATTGAACATTACTTATTCCTCATGTGCGGGACGAACGCCCAAATTTCACAGATAGTGAGACTTGCACTTTATCCTGGATCCTGCAGGTGAGCGCCATTCACTAAGCTCTGAGTAGGTGCCGTCAAGTGCAACTCCTCTGCTTTCACCACGTTGTACGAGTACCCATGTAGGTAAACATTGACTGAGGAGCGTTTGCTGACGTTTCCTTATACAGTTTGCCGAGACGAATGCAGCCGAGTGGTGCTTGTCAGGGCCTATTCATTCCTTAGTGAATTGCTCCTCCAGTCTCCATAGACCACCACCTCATGGTACCCAAACAACACTCTGGTCATCAACCTTAGCTCTTCAGATGTTTTGGAATTGCATCTCCCATGAGGCTCGGCCAACCTAACGAATGGCCGAAAAGGTGCTCCATGTAGTTGTCGCAGTTCCATGGGGCTGATATCAGCAGGAACAGCAAGTCCTCCAGCTTTACGAATTATACTCATATTTCTGGAAAACCACTCTCCATGCTGGTCATACACAGGTTCCGCTACAGAGATTCTGGTTAGAGAGCCCGGGTGCGTAGTCCTAGAGTCCCTCAGTTTCCAATGGTAGTCCATGGATCACTAGTGATAACACAACTATAGGACTTTAGAAAATCAGCGATTTTTCTTTTTTTTTATTTCACCCAAATGGACCAGGCGACATTTTGACTCTTTGACAAAAATTTGTCGTGTCCACTTGGGTGGAATGAATATTTCTAAATTCCTGGAGGTGCGTTTATGACCATCGATCCATACACAGGTTGAGGGTGTCTCCACCGTTTTTCTGTCAGCGTGGTTTCTCAATGGAGTATTTTTCCTTTGTGTTTTGCTTGTAGGTCTGAAGACCGGCGGCGGCTCGTCTGGTAACACTGGAAACTCTTTCCATTACACCTTCCACGGGGACCCACACGCTACGTTCAATTCATTCTTCGGCGGCTCCAACCCGTTCGACATATTCTTCGGTTCGAATCGCACTCGGATGTCCAATGGCTTTGACCACGAAGACATGGACATTGAAGATGATGAGGAGGATCCCTTCGGAGGCTTCGGCCGTTACGGTTTCAACGGCATGAATGGCTTCCATCGGCGGCACCCCGAGCAGCTCCACTCCCGCCGCAAAGTGCAGGACCCGCCGGTGGTTCACGAGCTCAAAGTGTCCCTAGAGGAAATCTACCATGGCTGTACAAAACGAATGAAGATCACCCGGCGGCGGCTGAACCCGGACGGGCGCACTGTCCGAACGGAAGACAAGATCCTTAACGTGGTCATCAAAAAGGGCTGGAAGGAAGGGACCAAGATCACCTTCCCCAAGGAGGGCGACGCCACGTCAGAGAACATCCCTGCAGACATAGTGTTTCTTCTGAAGGACAAAGCTCACGCTCACTTCAAAAGGGACGGGTCGAACGTGGTCTACACAGCCAAGATCACCCTGAAAGAGGTGAGGCGCTGCGCACTGCCGGTCATGCTGCCGGTAACGATGCCGTGGAGTTTTATTATTACGGTCTTCAAATTAATAGACCTGCTAGATTTTAATCTTGTCTGTCAGCTGCTGCCTCCTAAACCGCCACCCCGACCTGTGTATAAAACATCCTGCCTGCCTCCTAAACCGCCCCCCCCCCCCCCGACCTGTGTATAAAACATCCTGCCTGCCACCTAAACCCCCCCCCCCCCCGACCTGTGTATAAAACATCCTGCCTGCCTCCTCAACCCCCCCCCCCCCCGACCTGTGTATAAAACATCCTGCCTGCCTCCTAAACCCCCCCCGACCTGTGTATAAAACATCCTGCCTGCCTCCTCAACCCCCCCCCGACCTGTGTATAAAACATCCTGCCTGCCTTCTAAACCCCCCCCCGACCTGTGTATAAAACATCCTGCCTGCCTCCTAAACCGCCCCCCCCCCCCCCCCCCGCCCTGTGTATACAATATTCTGCAGTAATAATAACACTTGCTTTAGGGGCAGGTAACCTCTTTTCATTGTGCAAGGCCACAAACAATGAGGCACTGCTGTAACACAATCCTGCTATCACACATCAACGCTCCACACCGATACCCCTGCATTCCTGTGCATGCTGGCACACCACACAAGTACACCCCTGCGTTCCTGTGCATGCTGGCACACCACACAAGTACACACACTCGATACATTGATTTACTCCTGTTTACCAGTCGTGCTGTGTGAGCCGTCATTAATTTGAATTTATTGGGTATATTTTTTTAACACTCGCTGCTCCGTGTCCAGGCTGTGCCAGACTGATTGCTTCCCTCTTCCTCCGCTGTTACCGGAAGCCGTGGTGTTTCCGTGTTATGACACATTATATCCCGGTCTCTACATGTATACTGGCAGCGAACACGCACACACCTTCTAGAGCTTAACCCCATAACCTTGTCATACTTTAACCCCCAGGTCCGGCGTCTCCCCAGCACTGATGGTAAAATGAAACCTTTTTATTAGTTATTTTTCCCCATATAAACGTCACCAGCAAAACCATGAAACCCCCCCCCCCGACACAGCTATACGACCCATTAATGCCCCTCCACACAGCACCACGTCCGACTTCCCAAATGCTGGACTCGGTGTCATATTCCCAAATATTTACCACCCCCGTGTACATTTATTATCTGTGCTGATTTAACCTACACGTGATTGTCTGAGAGTGATGGGATTTACAGGCCTGGGCACCTTTTAATGCCCTCTTGCGATTTGGGGGGGGGGTATAGAATGGGCCTGGGGGCACACGGCCGCTGACCCACGCTACAGCACTACAGTAACAATGAGTGCTGTCCCGTTACAAACTCACTATCGCCACATTGTATCACCTGTAGGATAAGAGCGCCCCCACCCCCCCGAGACTCACCGGGGCGGGGGGCTTCTTTCAGCCTGGTAATAGTTTATTTTTCTGAATCCTAAATGCCTACAGGTCCTCACACGGCCCGATTTCTCCTCCTCCGTGTGACCTTTCCTCTCGCACACCTGGCGGGCAGCGCGTTTCACGTGGAGCTATTTAAAGCCAGCTGTATTTTTACCCTGAGCTTTGGGGGGGGGGGGCCTGGAGCGTTTACAGGGACGCGGGTTATCTACAGAGTCTGTTTAATGGTGTTTACACAGTAATCGTGCTGGGGATTTGTGTCGGTTACACATTGACTGTATACACTGTTTATCTGAGCATGTATGTTCTGTGTGCACGTGGTGTGCATGTGTTGCGGTTGTATATGGTTCGCAAATTTGCTTTTCTGCAGGTTGCACGTGTGCTGTATTTGTGCAGGATGTGCATGTGCTGTGTGTGTCTGTGTGTGGTGGGTGGGTGGGTGTGCGTGCACATATGTTATGTCAGTTTGTACTGGCTTGCATATGCCAGTGTCTGTCCTTGCATGCTTGTCACTATGTCCACGTGTGTGCGCATAAGCGTGTATGTGCTTGAATGTGTGTCATTGTACCTTTGCATGTATGTGCGTCCTTGCGTGTGTCCGTCTGTCAATGTGAACGCCCTTGCGTGCGTCTGTGTGATTGAGGACTTGGCTGGCTCCCCGGTGTGCGATGTGATCGCCTCCCCGTATGTTATTCTCGTTTCATTTCCAGGAATAGTCTGTCACGTTGTGCTGCGCTCCCCTCGCTGGGGGCTGCATTATATCCAATATGATGTGGATCTGACCCAGTTTCTGCCCTTGGCGGATTCCGTTTAATTTCTAGGAGTTTTCCGTCCGTCACATGTCAGCCGGCCCAGGAGACGCTACGGCGACTTTAATGTATAACGGCCGCGCTGTGATTAATGACTCAATACTTTGATACGATGCTCCCACTGGGGGCACAAAGAGTGCCCCAGGGCATCATGGGAACTGCTCATTTGCATACATCACACTGTCCTGTGAGATATTAAATGCTCAACTACAGGCAAATTAACTGAAATAAATACATTATGGGCCAGATTACATACTTGGTGCTAACTTAACCAGAGCCATTATAGCCTATGGAGGTTTTACGTTTACAACAGTTCTGGTTAAGTTAACACCAACATTGTAATATGGCCCAATATATGTGTGATTTGTGTCGGGGAGGGGTCGGGTTATATCTGTGTGATTTGTGTCGGGGAGGGGTCGGGTTATATCTTGGTGCTTGTCTCATTGCTCGGTTTCATGTTTATGCCCCTGCATGGATACATTGTAACTGTTCGGTGTTCCCTCTCCTCCAGGCTTTGTGTGGCTGCACTGTGAACATTCCCACCATCGATGGCCGCGTGATCCCTCTGCCCTGCAGCGACATCATCAAGCCCGGCACGGTGAAGCGGCTACGAGGCGAGGGCCTGCCGTATCCCAAGGTCCCGACTCAGCGCGGCGACTTAATCGTAGAGTTCCAAGTGCGCTTCCCGGACAGAATACCACAACCCACGCGGGAGCTCCTCAAACAGCACCTGCCCTGCTCTTAGTGACCCCACTCCTCCAGCTGCCAGAGGGGCCAATGCCCAAGCAATATCTCTCAGATCTGTGCCAAGACTTCACCGACTTCTACACTCAATTTGTACCGTTGTCGACTCTCGGGGCGCTCGCTGTACGCAGACGCCCTTTTCTAGCTCCCGTAGGAAAGCGATCGTGCCTGCGGTTTGAGTTTCCTGTGCGCCGTTTTCACAGGGTGCGTTGTAGGTCACTGCTGCATTTGTGGAGATGAGGGGAACACGGCGCCCCCTATCTGTCTCCTACAACCTGTGCGTGTTACGGCCCGGCACGCCGGTGCAGGTGAAGTGCCGCGGGCAGGACTTTCTGTTCTAATCTATTTATAGGATTTGCTCTAAAGGTTCGTTAACTTATAGACAATAATGTGAACTTTCATCAGGTGGAACGTTTGCAAAAAAACACATCCTTCCAGGCACTTTAACCCTCTGTGCGCCGGAGCGGTGTTCAGAGGGACGGACTAACAGTATTTTTAACTATAGATTAGGTCAAAAACAGGTGAACTTTGTAAATGAGTTTTTTTTTTTTTTGTGTTTTTAAACAAATAACACTTTGTAAATAGACGATAAAATAGACGATTTTAAGAAATTTCTACACACTAAAAGAAATAAATTTTAGAAAATCCTGAATTATGTTTTTTTGTCTTTTTGTGACATCGGGCTAATTTGTGGCAATATGGGGTCAAGAAGGCACTTTACGACTGACACAACGCACCAGATGAACAGTGTCATGGAACCTGGAAGCCTCTCCATTCATGTCCCCCACCCATAACAAGGTGCACCTGGAAGCCCTCTCTATCCACGTCCCCCCATAACAAGGTACACCTGAGAAGCCCTCTCTGTCTAGAAAGAAACTTTATTTCCCAATAAAAATATAAAGGACTTTCTGATTTTCAAAAGGGGATGAGTAAAGCTGTCTGACTCCAAACATATCCTGCATCATGTGACATTCACGTCTTGCGTAGGAGCCTGTGGTTCCAGAATAGTAAAAACAGCGGGTTACTCTGCGCTCCCGGTGCGCCAAGAGCGGGTTACTCGGCGCGCCAAGAGCGGGTTACTCGGTGCGCCAAGAGCGGGTTACTCGGTGCGCCAAGAGCGGGTTACTCTGCGCGCCAAGAGCGGGTTACTCTGCGCGCCAAGAGCGGGTTACTCTGCGCGCCAAGAGCGGGTTACTCTGCGCGCCAAGAGCGGGTTACTCTGCGCGCGCAAGAGCGGGTTACTCTGCGCCCCCGGTGCGGCAAGAGCGGGTTACTCTGTGCCCAGGAAAACATAAGCTCTGCCCTCTGTGAAACAGATGCTGCACCTCAATCTACACAGAAGGTTCCGGCTTTATACAGATACTCTGCTAGAAAAGCTGCTGTGACAAGACTTTCTGGAAGATTCCGATACTACGAGCAGGTAGTAAGGCAGATTACTGTGCCCCCCCCCCATAAACCAGACAGTGCCCCCCCCCCATAAACCAGACTGTGCCCCCCCCCCCCCATAAACCAGACTGTGCCCGCCTGTTTAACAGATTGCTGTACCTCACGGAATTAACACAGAAGGCTTCAGCTCTATACGGCTCTTGTGACAGAGCTTTCTGGAAGCTTCCGATACTACGAGCAAGCAGCTTCATACAGCAATGGAGTTTGTTTACTCACCTGCCTTTTCTGGACTCTTTCTGCTTGACTACGCAGTGAGGAGCAGCCATCTTTCCTTCCCCTGCGCGCGCCACCAAACGCTGCCAGAACAAGGGTCAGAACCGCGGACACCTGGTGAGTACAGCTTCCCCGACGCTTACTGCTGCAGGACACCGGTGTCATCTCAGACAGTCGCCCATCGCTGACCAGGTAATGGACCGCACGCCACACGCACTGGCTAAAGGCCTACACACACCTGCAACATGGCAGAACTCAGACACCGCACAAGGGAGCGATAACTCGGACAATGACGCCGCTACACACCTGCAACCGATGCCAGAAAGCGCAAGGACTAAGCGGACAATCAAGCAGACGGCAAGCTGACATTGAGATGCACCGCGCCAAATTAGAAATGGCCTGGGAAGACACAGAAAGTGAAATGGGTAACATCAGTAATGTTAGCGGTCAAGATGGACAGATCACGCAAGCTATAAATCGGATCACGGCTTGTCACAGACGTTACGTAACCCTGTCACAAGCGCATTCCACCTATCTGACCAGAGCTTGCACCGCACACAGCCTGCAAGAAGCGACCTGCCAAAGGAAATCGATCTGGTGACTGTGTGGTGCGCACCGCCATCACGGAGGCACAAAACCAAAGAATGGAGCTCCTCCCTGGAGACTGTCACAGCGCTCCAGCATGTCCAGACGTTCCTCAAGGTCCAGCCAATCTAACGTGGCTAGCGCAAGTGACGTCGCCATGAGGGCGCGAGCCACCGCACAGGCAGCATGTGCTAGGGCTGAATATGTTAAAGAGGCAGCCGTAAGGACTGAGACGGTGCGTATAGAAGAGGAGACGCAGATAGCCGCCGCCGATACATGTAAGAAGGCCGAATTGGACGCGGCCTTAGAAGCCCTGAACAAGGGAGAAGACGCAGCCGACGCCATAGCTCATGCCGAAGTCTTGGAAGTAGCTTCGCAACAGGACGGAGGGTAGGCAACATACAAATCCAAACATCACCAGAGGATCCAGGCAAACGTACTGCAAAGTGTGAGGAGTCTCCTCCGCTTCAACGTCAGTGCACCGGCTCAATGCAGCGAGGCTGGCATCATGGAGGCTGAAGAATCGTCAGACCCAAGAGAAGATGCTGTTCCTTCATAGGCACACGGAACCTGGGATGTCGGCAGCCACAGCAGTCATGCACACGCCAGTATGCAGATGGATGCACTACCACAAGCAAGCAATTCAGGTGTGCTCACACAAAGAGACACATGAACTTCTTGTCTTCCCTCGCTCTAAGGCTAAGGTCAGACTAACGCAGTATTACCGTGCGTTTAGCCGCACTAAATCACGGCCGTGCTAGCAGCAAATGACGTCCAATGCCGGGGAACATACGAAGAACGGCCACAGAAAAGTGCGGCTGCGCAACGCAAGTGGCAAACGAACGCATTTTATAGAGAACGTCAAACCGCTAGTACTGATGTACAGAGTGCGCTGCGTCCGCATAGCGGCGTGTGTCCGTGATTAGGAGACGTCAGACGCTGCTAATGTCCGGCTAACATAACGTCCAGACGCAAAAAGTGTTTTATTGATGATCCGTATAAAATCACGGACGTAATTGCGCAACGTATGACCGCTATCGCGTATTCCGTGAAAAAATGCGTCCATTCGTTCAACGCACTTTTTCATGGACAACGCGAAAAATGCGTTAGTCTGACCCTAGCCTAAATCCTCCATTCCTGCTCCCATTTCCCTTCAGGTGAATGTGCCACCATTACTACTTCCTCTCAGGCTCGTTGCCTCTGTGTCCTCCTAGACTCTGATCTCTCCTTCACTCCTCACATTCAGTCACTAACCAAATCCTGCTACTTCCACCTAAAAACACATTGCACGCGTCAGTCCCTTTCTTAATCCGGACTCTGCTAAAATGCGCATCCAAGCTCTTATCTCCCGCCTTGACTACTGTAACCTTCTTCTCTCTGGCCTTAAGAGATCCCAGATTCTCCCTCTGCAGTCTGTAATGAATGTCTGTGCCAGACTCGTACACCTCACCTCTCGCACCTCACATCCTGCACCTCTCACACCTCACCCCTTTGTCAATCTCTACACTGGCTCCTGTATCCTAAAGAATCCAATTCATTATACTGGTGCGTCACATACAAAGCTCTGCATAACCGCGCCGCTGCCTACATCTCCCTTATTAGCAGGTACATCCCACCCGACCACTTTGCTCGTCCAATGATCTGATGCTATCAGTTCCTCGTACCCGCACTCCCAACTCTCGCCTTCAGGACTTCTCCCGAGCTGCCCCCTTTCTATGGAACTCCATCCCCCACAACATCAGACTCTCCCATCTCTCCAGTCCTTCAAGAAGTCTCTGAAAACACATTACTTTAGAGAAGCCTATCAGCTCACTCCATGATCCCCTCTGTACATTTCTTATGCCATCTTCCCACCCTGCCCACATGCGCCCCTGCTACTTCACATACTCCAGGTACTCTCACCTAGTGTGCCACCTCTCTCCTCTTAGATTGTAAGCTCTGGAGCACGATCCTCTCTTCTACTGTTCTGTGTGTGTGTAACGTGTATGTATATATGTTATTCTGTCTCGCCCATTGTACAGCACTCTGGAACTTGTTAGCGCTTTATAAATACTTGTAACTGACTCATGGCGTTGAGACGGGATGATAAAAGCTGCGAGTTGTTTTTCCCCGCAGGAGGTTTGGAAGTGGTAAACAGTGTATATTTAGCAGAGTCAGCGGCTGCTTCTAGGAATGCCTGGACCCGGGCCAACCCCACAGCGGCACCACGATCACCTCCAACAAAGGATCCGTGTACTCAGGGGGTGTAACAAGCCGCCCAGGGGCCGATCTCTTCTGCTAAACTGGGAATTGCATGTTTTACACTGAAATAACTGAAAAGGAGGAAAAACCCAGAAAATCCTCTTTCCGTTCTCCGCTCGGTGACTCCGAGGAAAAGCAACCAGCAGGGCCACCATCAGATCGAAAACCAGGTGACGTGTCATGGGAGCTGGCCGTAGGGTTTCATATTGGCCATGTTTTCCTGGACACATATAATTTATTCATGCTGATGGGCAGTGCATGAAAAATGCCACCCCGCATCATGTATAATCCATACGCTGCAGGTAAGAAATCACACAGAAATCCCAGGTTTGAAGCCCTGATTTTCTTCCTGCGGCAAATTGATTATACATGTTGCAGGGTTGCACTTTTCCCTCTGCATGAAATAGTAAAATGTGTCCAGGGAAACATGGCTGACCTGGCAACCATAGCCCAGGTTACATGGCTGTACTCAGCACTGTACCCAGAAGACGCCACACACATTGGAAGTTTAGGATGGGGTGCTGGGTTAAGGTTAGGGGTGTTTAGGGGTTAATAAATTATTAATGAGAAGGAGGACTAGAAGTTTAACATACTAGTCTTCCAGAGACAAAGGACTACAACTCCCATTATCCCCCGAAGCACCTGCTGATCCCAAAGTCAAACAAACACTAATCACTCTCTGCGATGTAAGTCCTCTGTCAGTGACTTCACAAACTGAGCATCATTGTCATCGTCATGTGAAATCACAGCGTCACCGTAAAACGCATGACATTTAAAGGTTGCTTTGTGAAGGCAGAGGTTTATATTTATCTGGAATTTTCCAGGAATGACTAATTACTGAATAAACTAATACATAAATACCCGTGCAACGTGTAGAGCAGTGATGGTGAACCTCGGCACCCCAGATGTTTTGGGACTACTTATCCCATGATGTTTTGAAGTGGAATCAGGCTGGAAGATGGTCACCATTATGAGCCAGGCGGCCATCTTGTTCAGAATATTGTTTCACTTGAAAATAACTAGGTAGCTTTTAGCTGAAACTAGAATGAAGCATACGTAGAAATTTAGGAATGTGTTAGATTAGCAAAAAAGCAATTAAAACCTGAGAAAGATTTAGACTGTTCCTGGCACGAAGGGACAGAATGAGAAGTGGATACATCAAGGTCACAGAGGCCCGCAGAGAGACAAAGGGGAGCATAGAGGACAGACCAGGTGTTATCCGCAACAAACACAGGCGCTAGGGAGGTATTAACCCACGTGGGGTGGGAGAGTGTCACCGGGAGGTGGGTTAATTGGGATGTACCTAATTATGTATTTGGAGTATAAGATTTTATGTCACGGGGAGTTCGATGCTCACTCTTTGCGATTCAATCCTGTGTGAGCATTTGTGTGACGACACAAATAAAGTTTGCCTTTCCTGAAGAGACTCGTGTTCAAACAATCTTTGCTCGTGTCCGGTCCGGCCTCGTCCCGAGTGAACCTAGCAGATTCCGGTTACATTTCTTCGGGGGCTCGTCCGGGATACGGGCCCTTGCCGGCATGGCAACGACTGCTGAACACTGTAGTGGTTGACTGCAGGTGCGAGTGATCCCGCTGGTTGGGCGTCCGTTGAAGGTGAGCTGACATCTGCAGGCGCCAAGCAGGATTTCCTGTTCAAAGGACCTCATCTTGTCCCAAACGGACCCCCGGCCCGGGAACACTGGGACACCACCGAGTCCGAGGAAACAGCAAGCAGCGCGGCGATAGGTAAAGTGTCTTCTATGTTTGTATGTCTAATGAAGATACCGGTATAAAGGGAAATGTCCGGCCATAGTCAGCTAAGGAGACCCGCGGCCACGGTCTCGTTGACATACCATACCGCACCCCACGCCGACAGCACGGACAAGCAAAGGAGCCAGAGTGGCTAGCGCGTGTCTGAACCCGGGGGATCGGATGTTAACTAAACGGTAGTTCTGTATGTGAAGGAGAAGGGAGCCACGTGGAGTTGCATAGTCGTAGTCAGTGTTTGTAAATAGAGCTTCTGCACGTGGACAAAGGAAAGGAGAGATTTCTGTGACTGGGCTGAGAGCCCTGAGTCAGTGCTAGTGTGTACGTCGTGTAGTGAAGAGGGCTCATTGAGGCCAGCGGTAGCTGCAGAAAAAGTGATGCCGGGTGGGTAGATTACCCATAGGCAAATTGGAATTGCAGACGGAAGTGTAGTTATAGAACAAAGTGCACATAGTCACAAGCAGACAAAAGTTAAAATTCAATTAACGGAGTATAGAGAGCCAAAAGGAGAGACGGTGTGCCCTCGGCTAATAGAAAGAGTTGAATTGTTTATGTATTGTTTTGTGCTGAAAGTATCTGGTACAGTATGAGTTGTGAATGATTACTGAGAGTGCTGTGAGTGATTGAGCGCCTACTCGCCTAGCGAGAAAGCAAACTTGAGAGTGGACTCCCAAGATACGTTTCCGGCTCAGGCGACTGCAGTCCGGCTACTGACGGAGAAAGCGATTCCGATATATATAAATTGTTGACTGAAGTACCAGACAATAAATTTCAAGTGTTTTGTGCTAAACGTAATATCTGCATTGTGAGAAGGTTACCGCCCTTAAGAGTAACAATGGGCTTAAGAGTAACAATGGGTAACGAGTCGTCCAAACCCAAGAAAATTAAGAAAGATAAGACGCCCTTGAAATATATGGTGCGGAATTTTAAAGTATTGTATACAACACATAATTAAAATATAAAGTTGAATAAAAAAAAAATTTAATTAATGTGTATAATAGTATGGCCACTGTTAGTCCCTGAGTGGCCAGAACAGGGGTCTATGGACCCGGAGCTAATACAGAGAGTGCACTCCCAGGTAACCGGGAGATATGGACATCCTGAACAATACCCGTATATAAATATATAAAAATACTGTGTGAGAGATAAAAGCCATTTTTGTTATGTTAGTAGGGCAAAAAATAAAAAATAGGCCCTCAAATAAATATAAATATATATATAGACTTATTTTTATATTCATATTTAATGTTTTAATATACCAGTAAATTAAACAAAGATAATTTACAAGCTCTGTGTTTGGCTTATGTAATGATCTGCAGGAGTCTCTGAGCCCCCATTTTCCCCTGGGCCAGAAGAAAGAGAGAACAGTTTTTTTTTTTTCCCGTATTCGCTCCCCCCCCCTCCTTTCTGGCACACACTGTCTGCACGGAGGAGAAAAAAAAATCTATTTCTTTTGTTCTCTGATGAACAGAGAAAGTAACCCTTTATGTGTCTGTGCAGCGAATTTTACCAAAGAAATAAAAAAGAAAAATTATTATGTTTAGCTAATTTTTAATATGTGCTATAATAGAATGCATGAAATCTATTGAGTGCAAAATATATGTTTTTATTTTATATTAATATATTTAATTAAGTCTGTCTTGACAGACTATTTTAAAACAGTTTTATATAATCTAGGCTATATGTAAGAAAATTTTATATTGTCTAGTATTGTTGTCCGTTTGTTTCAAGCAATATTGTGTAATGTGTTAATATTATTCTAAAAACTCTAGTTTTGTTCACAGAGCTAGAATTAAATAAAAGAGGGTGTCCTGGTTTTTATATTGTTACAAAATGTAACAATAATAAATATTTATAATACAACATGTATTTTATAAAATAAAATTAAAGTAATAATATACAATATTATCTACCAAAATATAATAAAATTTATTAACAAATTAAATAGAAATATATAAAACGATTAAAAGATAATATTAAAAAAACAGTTCAAGAAATAATTAAAATAACTAGTTTTATACTGTTTTATGTCCTATATAATTAAGATATAGCGAAAATATTAAAAAAAATATATTTCTATTTAATTTCTGATAAAATAGTTATTATAAGAGTATTTTATATAATTACTGATTTTATTTTTATTTATTTTTTCTCTAATATGGTATTAAGAGTCTGTTTTGGCTACGGGAAAAAGACCTCTATAAATATTGTTTATATATGTAGATGGTCTTTCTTTTTAGTTAAAATATACAATATGTATATGCCCGAATGTTCTATCCAACTCCTGGGGCGGGATATTTTTTGCAAATTACAAGCCCAAATTATATTTTTTGCGGGGGGTTACGCTAGATTAGATCTGCCTGAAAGTGGCAGCTCTACACAGCAGTACAGCCCAGCCAGCCAGCATACCCAACCTGTAAAAATTGCAGTAATTATGCCAAGAGAAGAAGAATAGTGAACGGCACCAACCCTGCCGGCCGCCCCAGACCCGTACACACTACTTCTTGAAATTCCTGGAGTCTGGGCAGAGGAAAACCTGCCCGGATTAATTGTAATCTGAAATCTGACGCAACGCCTGTGGCTCTAAGCCAATATCACATTCCACAGAAAGCCAAACAAAATATACAGACACATTTGCAAATATTTAAAGACCACGGCATATTGAAATTCTGCGTGTCACCGTGGAACACATCCCTGTTACCAGTACTGAAAGAGGGCACACAAGAGTACCGCCCAGTCCAAGATTTACAGGCCGTCAACGAAGCCACAGTAACTCTACACCCTGTGGTTCCCAATCCATACAATTTATTAATATTAATTTCTGGTAATACAAAATATTACACGGTGCTTGATTTAAAAGATGCTTTTTTTTTTTGCATCCATCTGGCTCCGGCAAACCAGCCCCTTTTTTATTTTTCAGTAGGAGGAATCTACAATGGCTGCGCGCTCAGCCAGGACCTCCTGTCCTTCAACGCTCAGCCAGACAAAGTCGTTTTATTACAGTATGTAGATGATTTATTACTAGCTTCTCCCACAGAAAAAGACTGTTTCTCTGCCACAAAAGCCCTGCTACATCTGCTATGCCTTGCAGGTTACAGAGTGTCCAAAAAAAAAGCGCAAATATGTAAACAGACTGTAAAATATTTAGGTTTTCAATTAACAGGTACCAAACGTGTATTGGGGACAGAAAGAAAAAAAGCAGTATGCCGAATACCCCAACCAAAGACAAGGAGACAAGTCCGTGAATTTCTGGGAGCTGCAGGCTTCTGCCGCCTGTGAATCCCCAATTTCACAGATATTGCTAAGTCCCTCCATCAAGCCACCAAGGAAGAAAAGCATGGCCCCTTCCTCTAGGAAGAAGAGCAAACAGCAGTTTTCCTGAAATTAAAGATTTTACTAATGGAAGTTCCAGCACTAGGACTGCCAGATCACAGCAAGCCCTTCCAGCTGTACGTGCATGAACACAATCAAACAGCTACAGGAGTGCTGATTCAGAACTTTGGCTCCTGGCCAAGGCCTGTGACCTATCTCTCCAAGCAACTTGACCCTGTGGCCTGCGGCCTACCCCCATGTCTGAAAGCTGTGGCACCCACCGCAATGCTGATAGCAGAAGCAGACAAGCTGACCCTTGGACAAGTTCTTCATGTCAAGGTACCACATGCTGTCAAAGCCCTGCTGGATATAAAAGGAAGCTACTGGTTCAGCAACAGCCGGATGATGAAGTACCAAGCTATGATATGTGAGAATCCACAGGTTCATTTGGACCTCATCGCTACCTTGAACCCTGCTACTTTACTGCCTGACTGCGAAGAGGATCCAGATCATGAATGCCTCCAAGTGATGGAAGAAGTGTTCAGTAGCAGGCCAGATTTGAAAGATGTACCCCTAGACAAATACGATTTACAGCTATTCACTGATGGTAGCAGTTACATGGATGATAGGAAGAAAGTCTCCGGCTATGCAGTCGTCTCAGCAGAAGAAATTATTGAAGCAAATTCTCTACCATATCTGCACAACTGGCTGAGATAATAGCTTTAACCAGGGCTCTCGAAATCTCCGAAAGGCAAAAGAGTGAATATCTACACTGACTCCAAATATGTCTTTATGACTGTCCATGCACATGGTGCACTCTACAAAGAAAGAGGCCTACTTATTTCCTCAGGACAACAAATCAAGTATGCAGCTGAAATCGCAGCTCTCCTAGAAGCTGTATGGAAACCAAGTGCTGTCAGTATTATGCACTGTCGTGGACACCAGAAAGGTCATGATGAAATCCCAAAAGGCAATAGGCGCGCTGACCAGGCCACAAAAGCGGCTGCAAAACTATTGCTAACAACTGATCAAGCCAAAGTCTTGCTCTGCAAGCAAGAGGCCCAACCTCCCATGCCAAACTACGAATTCTACATAAATTGTAGAAAATTTGAACCCAAAGGAGAATTTATTGAAATTATTTTGCACAAATGGCACAATGACTACGAACTATTAGAACTCAATTATGATTATATCCAATGGCTTTTCCCAACACGGTCCCAAGGCCGAAATTTCTACTCCATTCCTCTGAACCCTTAAGAGACACGTTTTATGATTAACACCTCAGAAGTTCAGCAAAGACTCCGCAGAGTATACAAAATAATGCTGAAATTCTTCGGCGTAAAATTAATGGGGGAGTAATGGAGAAGATACAAAAGTAACCGAAGTTGAACGAGCAGAAAATTTCGCCTCACGTTTTGACAGCCTAACAGACAATTTTTATAATAATCTGAGGATCACATGAATACTGCTACGTTTGGGAGAGTTGGGAGCAGAAGAATATCAATCTCCGCTGGTGAGGTTCTTTCTCAAAGAGACCCTTATCAAAAACAAACTGCCAAGAATGAAGAAAAGTCTGATGAAGGAAATAATACCACGCTATGGACTTCCTCTCGAAATAGGGTCAGACAATGGTTCCGCATTTATACAGAACTGTCTACAATAGTTTGCCCGCCTGTTGGGCATCATCTGGAAGCTACATACTGCTTACAGGCCCCAAAGCTCGGGAAAAGTCGAAAGAATGAACCGCACCCTAAAGACTTTGATGTCCAAACTGTGCCAAGAGATGTCACTAGGCTGTTTGGATGTGCTGCCAATAGTTCTATTGCACATTAGGTGCAGGCCAACCCCCCAATTGAAGCTAAGTCCGTACGAACTCATGTTTGGACGGCCTACCCCTCTGATTAATGGATTAAGGGGGGACCTTCGGGCATTGGGGGAAACTAAACTAAATGATCAGGTTGTACTGTTAGGTACACCAATGCAGAAATTGAATACTTGGGTGGGAGATAATATACCTCATTTTTTATATCCCCCACTGTATAAGTATTGTCCAGGTGACTCGGTATGGGTGAAGGAGTGGAAAAATGACCCACTAGGCCCAAAATGGAGAGGTCCTTACCTTGTTCTGTTATCAACCCCTATAGCAGTAAAGGTTGCCGAGGTGGTTCGTGGATACATCACTCCAGACTGAAGATAGCTGCAGCCAATCCTGAACCAGTATGGAAGGTCGTCACCAACGAGACCAATCCACTGAGGCTAAAGCTAACAAAGACCACAGTCGTGAGCCCCTGAGAGATTCGACTGAGAGCATCCAAGATACTCAACCCGTGGGTGTTTTGATGGATACAACTAAGTCTGATTATCCACTGATGAGAGATGCTGAAAGGGTTATTTTTAGGGGCCCGGCCCTGACCAGTGATCAACCGGAAATGTTTTTTGTTTTTGAAATTCCGGTGGGGAGGGATTGGGTTTATGTGACTGTGAAAAGAATTGCCCAAGGGATTTTGATATTTGGGGCATTTCTGGTACTGATTTTGTATCTTGCAAATTTGATTTATGGTTTATCATGTGGAATATGCCCCAGGTGCCCAAGCACCACCAAGAAAGTGGAAATCTCCCACATCTGGAATGGTACGCACCCGGTGATGGAGAACCGTACCATGTGGAGACAAAAGCGAGAGGCGATATCTGGAACGAAGCCAAGAGGACATTTACTTGTACAATTTAAATATGACTACGCTAAAATGTCTGGGCAAACTGTATGCTGAGTGTGTAGTAGATTGCACCCAGAGACAATTCACATACCATTTGCCTCTGTTCCAATGAATTTGAGTATGTTTGCATCAGGAAATGTCACAATACATGCTTTTAATGCACCAAGGGAAAAACCAGAATCATTCAGTCCCGGGTATCCCATAATAGGGCCAGTGTACCACCAGAATGGTGTTTTCAACTAGGACCAGATAAAGAAACAAATAACGAGGGTGGGTTGTGTTACTCAAGTAAATTCAACTGGACATCATACATTTACACATTCAACACAAAAGAGAAGGCAAATTTTCTATATATACGATGTAGAAAGCTCACAAGCGATCAGGAGGAGGTGATTGCGAATGTGACAAATGGGAGGCAGAGTGTATTGGATATGATGAAACGACTGAGACAACTGATGATAGAAATATCAAAGGGAACACTACATTTGTCACCATTTATATTGAAAGGGGGATACCAGGTGTGTTGTGAAAGGGTGTGTTACACATGGGTACCACCTACAATAACGGGAATGTGTTATCTAGCTAAATTGATCCCAATTCAGAGGGTAAGGGGAGAAGATACTAATACAGACACAGCACTCCACCCTAGGTACCCACTGGTGTTTGAGAGACAGAAGAGAGAGTTGTTCAAGAAATCGGATCGAATATGGGCATGGCTGCCGGCATGGACTGGATGGGGAAGAGAGTTGATGGTAAGAATGAACAGTTATGCCAGTTTGATGGATGAAATTTTGAATAAGACTAGTATGGATATTCAGTTACTGAATCTGGAAGTACGGGAGATACGAAAGGTACAAATGATATATAACATGGCACTGGAACAGATCAGTGCAGCTCTGAATGGATTGTGTGAGATGACGATGCATTATGAATGTTGCACTTTCATCAAGAACACTACACATGATGTCCCTGACTATTACCAGGTAATCCAAGATCACCAGGAGAAGGTAGCACAGTTGCAGAACACAGCAAGGAGGATCGCTGCTGAAGGCTGGAATCCACTCCGTGGGTTCGGAGCAATCGGAGATTGGTTCGGATCCATTCTGAGATTTATCTCACAGATTGGATCCATGATGGTGGTGGTGATCTTGGTCATAGGGACACTACTGTACCGCATAGGGCTCTGTCTCTGGCCACTATGCAAGAGGGCACTGACACCCACACAGACACAGAAGATACCACTGATTATCCCACAAGACATGTTCCCAACCAAAATAGGTCCCCTAAAGTATGAGGAACTTAAGAATAATAGTAGTGGGGTGTAATGGCTACAAGTCTCAGGAGAAGAACCTGAGGCTTGAGCCAAGGGGGGAATTAAGTGGAATCAGGCTGGAAGATGGTCACCATTATTAGCCAGGCGGCCATCTTGTTCAGAATATTGGTTCACTTAAAAATAACTAGGTAGGTTTTAGCTGAAACTAGAATGAAGCATACGTAGAAATTTAGGAATGTGTTAGATTAGCAGAAAAGCAATTAAAACCTGAGAAAGATTTAGACTGTTCCTGGCACGAAGGGACAGAATGAGAAGTGGATACACCAAGGTCACAGAGGCCTGCAGAGAGACAAAGGGGAGCATAGAGGACAGACCAGGTGTTATCCGCAACAAACACAGGCGCTAGGGAGGTATTAACCCACGTGGGGTGGGAGAGTGTCACCGGGAGGTGGGTTAATTGGGATGTACCTAATTATGTATTTGGAGTATAAGATTTTATGTCACGGTGAGTTCGATGCTCACTCTTTGCGATTCAATCCTGTGTGAGCATTTGTGTGACGACACAAATAAAGTTTGCCTTTCCTGAAGAGACTCGTGTTCAGACAATCCTTGCTCGTGTCCGGTCCGGCCTCGTCCCGAGTGAACCTAGCAGATTCCGGTTACAGTTTCATCACATATGAGGCTGGCAGAGCATCATGGGACTTGTTCAGAAACATCTGGGGCGCCATGGTTCTCTGTCAGTGTTGTAAGGAGCTACTGGTCATTCTGACCCAAAAATACAAAACACATGCAACCAGGCAATGTGACCACCAGGGGGAACAGGCAGGATCAGGGCAAAGGGGTTTAGAATTAGGGGATGTTTTCTGACAGAGTCAGAGGAGTTATGATCCACAGCATTGTGCAGGGACAGGGGATATCGCAGTAAAGCCTCCTACTGGTTGAGTAACACGACTGTGTCTGCATCATCATACAAAAGAAACAACGCAACGTAATCAGCTGTTACAATGACACCACAATCCTTCCACTGCAACAACACTCTGTAAGGTCGGTACCATTCAAACCAATCCCCTGTCACACAACACATTGCCATTTCTGGTAGCGCTCACAGCTGTATCAACACGACTGACTGGTGCAACGACAGCGCTCTCTGCTGTGCCATGCAAAGCTCCACAACAATAAACCTCACAGCAATGTGCGCTGTGTATGAGAATATCACAGAGCTCCACAGCAATAAATCTCACAGTAATGTGCAGAGAGTATGAGAGTATCACAGAGCTCCACAGCAATAAATCTCACAGTAATGTGCAGTGTGTATGAGAGTATCACAGCAATAAAACTCACAGCAATGTGTGGTGTGTGAGAGAGTATCACAGAGCTCCACAGCAATAAAACTCACAGTAATGTGTGGTGTGTATGAGCGTATCACAGAGCTCCACAGCAATAAAACACAGCAATGTGCAGTGTGTATGAGTGTATCACAGAGCTCCACAGCAATAAAACTCACAGTAATGTGCGGTGTGTCTGAAAGTATCACAGAGCTCCACAGCAATAAAACACAGTAATGTGCGGTGTGTATAAGTGTATCACAGCTCCACAGCAATAAAACTCACTGTAATGTGCAGTGTGTATGAACGTATCACAGAGCTCCACAGCATTAAAACTCACAGTAATGTGCGATGTGTATAAGTGTATTACAGAGCTCCACAGCAATAAAACTCACAGTAATGTGCTTCCATTCTAGCTCTGCATGTAGCTACGGGTCTCGTGCCTCTCAATGTGCGGCTCAGCCTCTAACCCAAATTTCAGGCGCCATCACTAAGTTCGCCAGGTCGACACACATTACTATTTCTTGCAGAGGGGAGCACAGGGAAAAGTGCTGCCCCACAAAAGTGCTGCCCTGAATCACATCATCAGAGACCAGACGTACCAACGTTTCGGTCAAAAGACCTTTGACAAGGGTACCCTCACTGCAGGTTCGCCCTCTCCTTTGTATATGATGTAGCTGCATATTTAGTTTTGCTATATATGTTCTAGTGTAGATTATATTAGGAATTTGTTGGACGTGTGTTTATGTTTCCTGCAAGAATTACCTGACTGTGATTGGTTTACAGACGGTTTGATGGCTTGTTGTTTTATTGAAGTTGTCGCTTTGTCTCTTTGGTTATAACACCTCGGGCATCTACAACAACTAGAACTTTATATAGCCATCAAATTGTTTTTTTTTATATATATATATTTGTGGCATACATACATATCTTTGCTTGATATATTCTGGGCCTGTTTTTGTGTATTTGTTGATTTGAATAAAATGTATTTTATGTATTACACGCTGTGCTTCCTGTTAACTCTTTGAGGCGTTGTCCGCTCTTTTGTTTAGCACTCAATTGCATGAGTAAGAATCGGTGTGCATTACAGCAATCTTTTGCACCATATTGTTGATTTTTCACGCGGTGCCCATCAGCATGAATAAATTATACGTGTCCTGGAAATCATGGCCGACCTGGCAACCCTAGACCCTGTCCCTGGTCGGGTTCTTTCGATCTGGGCGTCTCATACTTGACGTGATTTTATATAAATGCCGTTACCAGATCTCGCATGAAATGAGCGTCTCACCCCGGGTCACCGGATACAGGACAGGCCGCACTTTCCATGCGACACCAGAAAGCCTTTGACCTTTGAAGGGTTAATTAGGGAGTCTCATGCCTCTTCCCTTCTTGACTCATGGGAGGTGACTGCAGAGCATCATGGGAGTCTGTTCACTTACAGGGAGGCCCCATTCTACCCTAAATAATCAAAAATTAAGAATATAATTTATTCATGCTGCGGGGCAGCGCATGAAAAATGCCACCCCGCAGCATGTATAATCCATACGCGGCAGGTGAGATATCCCAGGTGACCTGCCTTGATTTCCTTCCTGCAGCATATGAATTATACATGTTGCAGGTCAGCCCTTTTCCCTGAGCTCCCCCTCTTCATGGAATAGTAATATGTGTCCAGGAAAACATGGCCGACCTGGCAACCCTAACCAGATAGGTCAGGAGGCCCCTGGGTCTCACCAGTGAAATGAGCTGGGTAGAGAGTCCAGTACCCCTGTCCTCCCATCTCTTGGCTCTCACCTCCACTCGATCCCCTCCCCTTTAATCTTTTCCAAATATCCGGCAGTCCTGGATCAAGATGGGAACCTTGGCTGCTGCTAACCTCTCCGCGCTATGGAGGACGCTTGGCTCTGCCGTCCCGGTGGGAGTCGAGGGCAGGCTGGTGCTCCAGCCGTCTCTCCTTCTCCTTGGGTTCATTGTTGTCCCTTGTGTCATTCTGCTCTTCTGTCTCAATTGTTTCCTGCTTATCCACCGCTTGCCGGCGTTCTCTGCCGATGCCAAAAAAATACCGAAATGGAACCCCAAGCCCAGGCGCACCCGTAAAAGGGTCAGCAACAATAGACGTGCCCGTCCAGACCCCGGCCATACGACCCACTCCAACGTAACCCTATGTTGATGGGCATTGTGTGTCAGGCTTCAGGAATAAAAACATGGCGGCCGCGTTGGCCCATTGGAGAGGTCTCTCCGGTTCCTCAGAACGGGTCCAGTACCAAAATGGCTGTGCCGGAAGGGTAAGCGAGTGTGGGTCCCTCTGCCCACGGCTCCTGGCCTTCTCTGCCTCCATGCCCTGCTGCTCTTGCTCGCAGAGGCTGTGCTCCCTGACGTGTTGTGCCGACCCTCATGAGAAGCCAAAGAGCTGGGACCACCAGGAGGAGGAAGATGATGGTGGGGGAGGAAGAGGCAGCTGGTTCCGGAGTACAAGATCATTCTGTGACAATGAGACGTGGCACGGCGCAGCACCCCCAAACAGCCCCGAAGCTTTAATTGCCTCAAGGGTAAGTACTGATTGTTTGCTCCTCACCCCTCACTGAGGGTCCTTGGTGCCGACTCTGCTACCCCTGCCGCAAGAGCTCCAGCAGCAGAAAGTCACGAAAAGCTGTTCTGTTCTGTATACTGTGGGGAAGCACTTTTCATGTGCTGCCAATCCTATGCAGGGCTGAAGTTTCTACCCAAGTACCTAGAGCTTCCTGCTTCTGCACATGTCGGGCTGCCGGGGCGCCATGTTTTCCTGGACCAGTATAATTTATTCATGTTGATGGGCAGTGCACGAAACATGCCACCCCGCAGCATGTATAATCATACGCTGCAGGAAAGGAATCCCATGTGACCTGCCTTGATTTCCTTCCTGCAGCATATGAATTATACATCTTGCAGGGCAGCACTTTCTTCTGTGATAAGTGTCCAGGAGAAACATGGCCAACCTGGCATCTGTGGGTGGTGGACCCTAGCATTGGGTCCCTGTATAGGGTGGCCTAAGATCTGCAATGAGGTAGACTTGGTCGACACCTCAGCCATGTTTTTCTGGCCACATGCTACTAGTTCTTGCAAGGGGAGATACTGCCCTGCACCATGTATAATGCATATGCTACCAGAGGGCAGGTCACCTGGGATCCCACTTTAAAGTGACACTACTACCAAAAACAATGAAATGTCCTTATTGTGTTTATTTGATGTTGCTGATATCTTACATGTGTTTTGTTTTTCTCTTGTTTTAGTTAAAATATTCCTCTGTGTCGCTGGGCGCATCCATTGTGTGATATTTTCCTGTGTCGCTGGGCGCATCCATTGTGTGATATTTTCCTCTGTCGCTGGGCGCATCCATTGTGTGATATTTTCCTCTGTCGCTGGGCGCATCCATTGTGTGATATTTTCCTCTGTCGCTGGGCGCATCCATTGTGTGATATTTTCCTCCTGACTGAAGATTTGGTATAGGAGTTGCCCGGTATAGCGGTTGGTGCACCTTGGCAGTCAGTGGGGACTTTGTATAGGGTGACCTAGGATCTACTGGTGATCGACCCTGGCAGGAAGGTGAGGGGACTACGTAAAGGGCTAGGATCTATGGATAATGGCTCCTGGTCGTGGGTAGAGCCTCGTTCATGGTGACCTGGGTTCTGCAGGTGGTAGATCCTAGCAGTCGCGACTTCAATCGGGGTGGCCTAGGATTAGTGGGCAGGCAGGGTTGTGGAACTAGACCCAGCTCGGCGATTTCTTTGCCTGCAGGACCCCTGTCTGGGATCCTACGGCTGCAAAGGACTATCTGGGGAGCTACCGTGGTCGCTTGTTGCTCTTTCCACCATCGTTTCAGTCGAGGTTGTCCTGTGTGGTTTTTACTGTTTCTTTTGGAGATCTCCACTTGAAAGTCACTGCTGTTTATTCGCCATGTTACAAACTCCGGCAGAACCTGCTGAATGGAGGATACACGGGTTACACCTTTTTAAGGAGGATTAAAGGTGGTGCAGCAGGTGTTTGCAGCAACTTCGGCTGCTGGTTTTCGATTCCCCTTCTGTGGACATCGGAGTCTCATGTATTGCAACAACCGTGAACATTTGGTGAATAATCCCTTCTGTTACGCAAACGAGTTACACTCTAACCTTTTAAGCTTTGACCTGGAGCTGGGCCACCACCACATCCCACTCCCCTCCATTGTCCCTCTGCCTCGTTCTTCTCGCCTCCCACTGAATGTTGTTCAATAAGTGCCAGTGTTTACTGAAGTTGCGGAGACTGGTGGGAATCGCCATTGTTGTATCACCAATGCACGTCAGCATTTCACCAAACAGCAGAAGGTTCTCCTGCTTCTGTTTGGACTTCTCATAACGTGCACAGAGTCTCATGAATAACAACTTCAGCAAACACCGGCGTCTATTTAATATCCTTGTGCTCCTGTCCCGTTCAACTTGGCCTCCTTGTGTTGGTGACAACAGGTGTCACCGTTTTGTTCAGTGGGTCTACTTTGGGGCTTGGACCTGGAACTGAAGCTCCAACAGCCCCAGTGTTAATCCGGCCCGAGCCCCTGACTTCCAACTCTCGCACAAAGTATAACTATGAGCATATCATTCGCCGCTTCCTGTGACCTCATTAAATATGCAAATTGGCACGCACACAATGTAAATCTTCTCGGAACTGGTGGGCCTGAAACGTGTGTATTGTTTCTTCGTTCCTTGCTGACAGGTGACTCCAAAAGTGCAAATTTGTCAAAAAACAAGCACTCGAAGGAAGGCCCAGAGAGGTCCAACGGCTTTCACACCTCTGGGCTCCATAAACTTCGACCAGGCCAACGTTCCATGTCCAGAGGGTCAGACCCGCACCTCCATCAGTGGCCGCTTGTCTGGGCCCGGCCTGGACAGTGACTTCGGGGTCAGTGCAGGTCAGTATGTTCTGTCGAACCTTGCCCTATAGGCCTTGCCCTGACAATATTCTGCCCCGTCCACTATGTAATTGCAAATGATTGGACTATGTGGATCAAAAAGTAGAAAAGTTAGGCCATTTGGCCGACTATTCCCCCCCCCCCCAAAAATAAAAATGTATGTGTTCTGGTGAGAGTTCACTTTTCCGTTATACTTAAAATGGAGGTGGCAAAGAAGTCCTCTCTACTGCTCGTTGGCCATGATACGACCCTTTAAATGGTTCTTGTGTCATTTGGTGGACTATCCACTGGGTCTTTACAGACTCCATGATGTACTTCTTCTTTTTTTTATCCTGGCTCTTCAATTTAAATGAAGCCGCAACCCTTTATAAATATAAAGTCGGTAAATGTGTCTCCTCTAAAGTTCTTCTCCTCACAAGCATGAGATCCATCTCCTTCGTGGTGGGCTCATCAGACTGCAGGTCTCATGGTCAAGGTGTTGGTTTGATTGACTGACATGTATTTCCATCCCTCAATACAGGAATCTCTGTGCACATCCTTTCCTCGGACACTGACAACAGCTCCCTATCCTGGACCTCTGGAATGGAGTGGGACTATTATGATCCTTGTTATATGCGTAGGAACCGGCATCGAAGGGACAGGCGTCACAGCCACCATCTTCCAGTGTTCTGCAGCAAGCAGCACTGGGTCTGATCATCAGATGGAACCGTTCTTTGCCAAAGAGCCCATTGCTTCCTCTCACAGGACACGGAGCTTCTCCATAATGTCACCCACTATCCATGATGTGGTTTGTGCAAGGAGACCCCCCCCCCCATTTGCCATGTGAGAACGTTTCAACTTCTCAAGGCCAGATTTCATTGATCTTCCTTGCTGCTATTGCAGGAGGACTGGTGGTTCTTGAGCTTTATAGAGGTTAGTGTTACACCCAAACGTCTGCAACAGGTAGACGTCCTTCTTCTCCTTCCAAATTCCACTGGTCCATGTACCCAACATAAAGTTGCCTTCCACCCAACTACATGGGTTAAGGTAGACGCCAGCTTCCCTCCAACCACTACAATTGATGCAAGCCAACACCATAACAATTCCTCGACCACCTCCATGCCATGTACACCCCATCACATGTACACCCCATCACATGTCCACCACCACTTCAATGCCATGTACACCCCATCACATGTCCACCACCACTTCAATGCCATGTACACCCCATCACATGTCCACCACCACTTCAATGCCATGTACACCCCATCACATGTCCTCCACCACTTCAATGCCATGTACACCCCATCACATGTCCTCCACCACTTCAATGCCATGTACACCCCATCACATGTCCTCCACCACTTCAATGCCATGTACACCCCATCACATGTCCTCCACCACTTCAATGCCATGTACACCCCATCACATGTCCTCCACCACTTCAATGCCATGTACACCCCATCACATGTCCTCCACCACTTCAATGCCATGTACACCCCATCACATGTCCTCCACCACCTCAATGCCATGTACACCCCATCACATGTCCTCCACCACCTCAGTGCCATGTACACACCACAACCTGTCCTCCCATCCTTTACTACCTCAATGCCATGTACACCCCATCACATGTCCTCCACCACTTCAATGCCATGTACACCCCATCACATGTCCTCCACCACCTCAGTGCCATGTACACACCACAACCTGTCCTCCCATCCTTTACTACCTCAATGCCATGTACACCCCATCACATGTCCTCCACCACTTCAATGCCATGTACACCCCATCACATGTCCTCCACCACCTCAATGCCATGTACACCCCATCACATGTCCTCCACCACCTCAGTGCCATGTACACACCACAACCTGTCCTCCCATCCTTTACTACCTCAATGCCATGTACACCCCATCACATGTCCTCCACCACTTCAATGCCATGTACACCCCATCACATGTCCTCCACCACCTCAATGCCATGTACACCCCATCACATGTCCTCCACCACCTCAGTGCCATGTACACACCACAACCTGTCCTCCCATCCTTTACTACCTCAATGCCATGTACACCCCATCACATGTCCTCCACCACTTCAATGCCATGTACACCCCATCACATGTCCTCCACCACCTCAATGCCATGTACACCCCATCACATGTCCTCCACCACCTCAGTGCCATGTACACACCACAACCTGTCCTCCCATCCTTTACTACCTCAATGCCATGTACACCCCATAACATGTCCTCCCAACCACCACCTTTACTCCCATATACCTATCATCCTATGCACTCTTTCACAGGTTTGTGTAGTCTCAGATATCCTCCCCACAGTCAACCATATTGTTTGTCCCAACCACCCCACAGGTCCACAAGTACCCTATATTCTCCCAACACCCACGTCACAAGTCAAGATGCACACTATATATTCTTTCAACATCCATGCAGTATCCTTCCACCACTCTCTGATCTCCAAGCGGCACCCTCACCACCTGTCGCACGATCCCCACCAGCCCAAGCAGCATCTGCACAACGCGTTCCCCACAGGACCATATAAATCCAGTCAATTGTTGACCTCGGAACATGCGTATAACCCCCCCCAAACTCGTCACCCCGTTCCTCGTGTCCACGTTCCTGTAGCAGCAAGACACTATTACCCTCCCCCAAGCACATTAAACATGGTGCCCGAAACCCTACCAACACCCATCATTTGATACACAACGTCTGCTTCCATGCACGCACACATGGTACAACTGTACACACCTGACACACTGCACCTACCTCCATGCTTTATGGAGCGGCTCGGAATATCGCTTTTATTAATGGGTTTTATATACATCGATAAGGATTCTATCTTTCTTACACTTTTTTTGTATGTTTTTCTATGTAGGTAATGTGTATATTGAGTGTCCGAGCGCGGGACAATGAAGCAATATTTATATTTACTCCCGTTCCTCCGGGTTTTTATTTATTTTTATGCTGAATTTTTGGAGATTTTGACCAATGGGACTCCTCGGTTTCTTCTATGCAAATTTTTTTAAATACATATATACACCTCCTGCGTCTTCCGTGGGCGACACTGAAACTGGGGACAATTAATAGCGGAATTGTGAACGTTAGACCAAAAATGGAAAGTGGGGGGGGGGGGAATTCTGGCAATTGAAAAGATTCACTTTTTAACATTGTTTTTATATTTATTTGGCCTAAAATGTTCAGTTCTTGTTAACCTGTTGCTCCCCGAGCGACCTCGCAAAATGCAAGGCGATCACTGCAGCTTTTAATAATGGTTTCTGTGTATTTTAAGTGATGGTGTTAATATGCCATGTTTGTTTTCCTCTGAACTTTTTCTCTCGTCTCCGGCTTTAAAATTCCGACAATGTAAAACGCAAACAAACGTGTGTTTTGTCTTTGTGCTTTCTGTATTCTGCCGTTTCTGACTTTCTTGATCCGGTTTGGGGTACGTTGCTGCTTTCAGACGGATCTTCCTATAATTGTACGTCAAAATGTGAAATTACTATTTATTTCAAAATAATTTCCTTTTTTATTGTATGTTTTTTAATTTATTTATTAAAATTTCCAGGTCTCATTTTTATTTTTCGTCAAATTTTAAGAGTGGTGGGTGTTGTGGGCATTTTGGGTTCTCCCCACAAAGCCGTCACAAACAGTAGCCTGCAGTGGCAATTTCCAGGGGGTGGCTGCCCTGCCGCTCAGTGGGACCTGTGGCCGGCGATTTTCTGAAACACCCGCCACCGAGCGTTGCAGGGCGTCACGTGTAGCTTCTGTCTCTGCGCTGGGAGGTAGAGATCGTATAACGTCACTTCCTCCCAGCGTTCTACCATAATGCCGATGCCCCAAAGAAGAGAGGTGGCTCGAAGGTCCCAGTCCCAAGGTTCACCGTGCCCAGCAACATAGAGGCCGCGGGGTACGTGGTGCGAGGGGTGGCCACGGTGGAAATGTAGGAGCCAGGAAACCGCAAAGCTGATGGGTACAACCAGCCAGATTCCAAGCGGCACCAGGCCAATAATCAGAACTCGGGCTCAGCAACCGCTTCAAGGTGGTGATCATTCTGGTAACTCGGTTTCCAAATCTGAAAACCAGGAATTTTATCAGGATTCTTTTGGGCAACTGTGGAAGTAAATTATTTTATTTCTTTTACCAAACATGACCAGGTTCTAAGTATCATTGGAAAGGTCATGCTCCGGCCTTTCCAGTGATGCCTAAATTGACCCTGTAGCTGCTATGGAGTTGGAAATACAGGGGTCCAAATGCAGACATAGTTATCCTGTCTCTGGGTCTATTCTGAGGCATGGGCCTGGAGCTGCTGCTCCATCTGCCCCTATGTTAATCCGGCTCTGAGAGCAATGGAGGCTTTCCTGGGAATCGAGCAGAGAAGACCCAGTTCCTGCAGATCAGACATGCAAACACGGCCCACCAGGAAAAAAATTCTAACCTTGAGGCTGGATGGAGAAATATAATATAATATATATATAGAATTTAATTTTTTTTTCAAGATGAGAGAGAGAGAGAAATTATATAATATAATTATTTTTTTTAAAAAAAAATTTCACTTCTCCAGTGAAAGAGTTTCACCTTTCTCTGAATAATCCTGACAGTCTTACCTTCCACGTGGGCAGCAGTAATGGACGATCTTGATACTGGCTGGATCAGGCATAGTGATGAGCCGAACACCCCCGTGTTCGGTTCGCATTCGAACTCAAACAATTTCAAAAGTTTGAGTTCGAACTCCATGCAAGTCAACGGGGCTGAAAATTCGATTTTTAGAGTGCCCTGCAAGAGGGCATATATGCTAGATATTTGCCATAAAAGGTGTATGGGGGTCCGGGTAGTGACCTGGGGGACAGGAAACAAGGACAAAAGTTTTTAAAGGAACAGTGAGTTTTCCATGAAATAAGGATTAAAAATAAAAACAAAAAATTCCTTCAAATATCGTGCCTAGGAGGTCCCCATAACCTGCCCGTAAAGTGGCGGATTTCTAGAATGTATAGAAATATGTAAAAACCAAAAAATGACATTTCAAATGACGGTAAATGGGTTTTCCTTTTAATATATTCATAAACAACTGCTTGGGGCGGCAGTCTGTATGAAAAGAGGAGACATTTTAGGACAAGTTTAGTGATTTTGTTTTGGCAAAATTATGGTGAAACTTATGCAGGCTTTGGATGAAAGTAACAATAGGTGCTTTAAAATTTAGCCTTTAGTGTCGGCAACAGTGCCGTCACACCGTAACCCCTCTGTGGTATTGTGGAAGAGTGCAGGGTTGGACCCTGCGGTCCAATATTAAAATGATATGAATCTGGTATAGGTGTCAGTGGCAGTGCACCCAAATATTACTGCGCTATAGTGTATGGCAGGATGGAAGCGCACCAGCAGTAACAAGCAGCAGAGTATACTTAGACAGGGGCACAGAGCGAGAGTAGTTGTTATAACAAAACCAGCTCAACAACGTTTAGGCACTAGTACTGCGCTACTGTATATGGTGAGAATTGGCGTACACCAGTCGCGGCGGCTCTGCAACATCACGCCCTGCCCCCTGATCACTCACAGCTGCGCCAGGTGCCGCCGGAGCTCTTGGCATTCGGCCAGCTGGCGGCATCATGCGTCCGAGGGCCCCCCCCCCCCGATCGCCACCCGGGGCCCTGGATGTCACAATATTACAATCCAAACGCAAACGGGTTAAGTAACCAAATTTGTAAGAAGAATATTTTAATGCAGCATATGAATCCTCACACTCAGCACCTTAAGGCCTGGTTCACACCTAAGCGTTTTACAGCGCGTTCCTGCACGCTGTAAAACGCATAAACAGGGAAATATCATTATTTGCTATGGGACCCGTTCATACCTGGGCGTTTTACAGCACGCAGGAACGCGCTGTAAAACGTCCTACGCCCAAAGAAGTACAGGAGCTTCTTTGGGGCGTTTTGCAGCACGTTCACTCTGCAGTCTATGGCCGTGAACGTGCTGCAATGCGCGTTCGCATGTTTTTTACGTTTGCGCGATACGCGCGTTAAAAAACGCACGTATTGTGAGTTTAAAAAAAAAACGCAGGTGTGAACCCAGCCTTACAGTATAATTAATGCAGCATGTGATTCCGCACACTGCCGGGCAGCACCTCCTACAGTTTGTGGATCCAGGAATCAGGTGAGTATTAGAAAGAAAGAAAAAAGGTTTTATTTTATGCTGCTGGGGACATTAAAATCCGAGGGACGTTTTTAATTTTTTTTAAAAATGTGTCGCCTTACCTTAGCCTGGTGGTCAGTGGGGGCTCCCTGGATCCTGGTTGTGTGGAAGGGGGGGGGGTCTGCCGTGGCTCCCTCCCTGGAGTCCCTGCGCCACCTCTCTGCCACATGCACCCGGCTGGCCAGCCCGCACAGTGGCAGCTCTGTAATCTTGCGGCCGCATGCGCCTCAAGGGGTCCTTGGGAGGGAGGCTCCGGCAGACTGCCCTCTACAGTGCCTGATTAGAGGGCCTCGTCTGCCTGATGTTTTAGCAACAAGAATGTTTTATCCCATAGGCTTCAATGTTAGAAATATTCCTGTTTTAATTCAATATCTAATAAACCATTGCATCTAATATTCTGCAGTAAAGACTCTTTATTTTTAGATTTTTTTTTAGGATTTTTTTTTTATATTTAATTCAAATTATTTTATTTGATAAAAGACAGCTGAACAGCAAATAATAGCAGAAAACGAGGAGGACATCACATAAGAAAGATATACAAGGGAGGTCAATCAGCAAACGGCATCGATAGGGCTGTCAGCAAACCCAGTAGGGGGAATGTTAAATAAAATAAAATTAAAAAAAAAAAAGGTGAATGACCCAAAATGTGACGTTCCCGGCTCACTCCTAGGACAATAAGTCCATAGGAGGCCGTGGAAGAAAAATGTCACAGGACCAGGGTACCCAAGGGCCAGACACGACAGGCAGAGCCATGGTGGCTCGCCTCAGGACAACCCAAAATCGCCGGTGGGGGGTGTGAAAAAAAAACACATAATAAACGCCCCTCCGAACAAGGATACGATGAGAGTACAGATTGTCCATCAAACGTGGTATGTCCTCAAACAAAATGTCCACCAGACATAACAAGTCCTCCAATATAAATGTAAGGGAGGCATAAAACCTCTAGACCGCAATGTGACAGATGGTAAATCACTGGGATAGGGTGGGGGGTCGTCACTCAACCGGGATCAGTGTCTCCAACTACAACATTTGCGAGGTTCTGAACCTGCGGGGATATGGTCGATAAACTGAGGAGAGGAAACAGAGCCCAGGCCTCCTCAGGGTTCGCCGCAGTATGAGGGATGTTATTATGAAAGATCACCAGAGATCCTGCCACTCCCCACCGGTAGCGGATCTCCTCGGACCGTAGTCGAGACGTCACGGAACCTGCGCCGGGCCATAAGCGTCAGGAAGGGCAGATCAGAAAAAAGGGACAAGTGGGTTGATTCAAAAATAAAAGGAGAGCGAGTCTCAGGTAGAGCCATCAGGCGCAGTTTAGCCGAAAGGTCTATCGCGATAACATCCCTTGGTGCCTCTGCAGGGGCCGTTGCTGCTTTGCGGATACGGGCCGCATTACCAAAAATTCCAGGAGTGTCCGGTGGTAGTTGCAAAAGGTGGCAAGCTACTCGGTTCACAAATTCCAAAAGGGAAGTAGAGGGTACCGATTCCGGGATCCCCGAAACCGCACGTTGCGCCGTCTATGTCGGGCCTCCATCGACTCCAGAGCACTAGAGAGATAGTCCACATTGGTTTGAATTGAGTCCACACGATTCACCAGTTGAGATTGCAATGATTCTGTCACCTCCACCCGCTGCTATACCGATTCCACTACGGTCTGCAATTCCGTGACTTCGCCCATTACCTCCTGAAGATCGGTCTTCCACACAGCCCGCATCTCGTCAAGTATGCGGCGGATATCGCCTTTCGTAGAGGACCTCGATTCGTCCGAATCGGCAACCGGATTAGGCCGCATCGGCGTGTACTCCCGTACCGGTGCTGCCGCTTGCTGCGAGGAGCCACACACTTCAGGCCCGGTGTCCACCGCCTCCGCACAGGCACTAGAAGTCCGAGTCATGGGCCCCGTCAGCATATTATCTACCTGGGAGCATGGTAAGAGCTCCAGTTCAGTCAGGCCGCCATCTGCTCTTAATGCCGAGGAACCATCCTACCGTCGGCTCAGACCTCCTCCCATTGAGATCCTAATATCGCCCAGAAGGGGGCCTTTAGCCTCATCGGTCTTCTTACCACTTTTCTTCCCCATCCTGTCTCGTCGTTGGCTATGCTGGGTATACTGCAGCAGGGAGCAGCCGGCTAACCACCCAGGCCTCAAGATGGCCGCCGCCAACTAGACCGCAGATAACGGCGGAATTACAGTGAACGGGTCAGATAGTCTAAAAAGAGGGTGCAGGGACACCTCCCCAGCTTGCCAGCAACTCTGGGGTCCGGTAAATTTGCAGTCAGGAGGCAAACCGTGCCAATAATCAGTAGGAAAGAGTCGTTTAATGAGGAGCACATCCAAAGCATGACTTCCTCCACTGCGAGTCAGCTCCGCCCCCCCTTAGTATTTTTTTTAAGCATTTTTAAAAATAAAAAAAATTAAAAAAAAATTGAACTTTTGGCGAACATCCCAAAAAGTTCAAAGTTTGCAAACTTTTGAACTGCCAAACAGCTCATCCCTAATCAGGGAAAGTCTCCCCAGTAGACGGGAAGGAACCTGGCATCGACCACGTGTGAGAATCTCTGGACGTCCCTCCCGGACACTGGCTATGGTTCCCCTTGTGATTCTGGATCCTCGGGGGCTGGAACCAAACAACCCATTTGGTCCTTATTGGTCACGGATAGTCTATCCCTCGACTTACAGATCTTCTTTCCCCAACAATTACACAATCGTAAATAATGACGCTACGCCGTCTGTGAAGGTGAATCCTCCAGATTATTTCTCCCTCTTTGCCTCTGATAAACCTTTCAACATGTGCAAAAAACTGTAAACTTATTCCAATGCCCCAATATAATAAAAACCAACACAATGGTGCAATACAAACTGTGCACACAGACACATGTGAACCAACTTTTATATGGAAACAAATCCTAATACTCTCTTTGAACTAAACACTCCCATCCTAAAGAGTAGTGTGTCCCAAACCTGTCCTCAGGACCTGCTAAAAGGCCAGGTTTGCAGGATATTTGAAGCCTAGCGTAGATGACATACAGCAGGGGTCGGCAAACCCCGGCACGTGTACCTGGCGTGGCACGCAAGTCTGTCTCTGCTGGCACGTGTGAGCGGCTGTCAGTTACCAGATTCATCCACCAGATTCACCCACCCACTTGTGAAGGCTGTGGCGCAGCCTACTGTCAAGATCTCGTCACAGCCTTCAGATCAGAAGAAGCCGGCGGCAGCGTGCAGGAGCTAAGTATAGTCCTGGGCTCTGTCTGGGTATATCAGATTCTGGGCTCTGCTGGGTATATCAGATTCTGGGCTCTGCTGGGTATATCAAATCCTGGGCTCTGCTGGGTATATCAAATGCTGGGCTCTGCTGGTTATATCAGATTCTGGGCTCTGCTGGGTATATCAAATCCTGGGCTCTGCTGGGTATGTGAGATTCTGGGCTCTGCTGGGTATATCAGAAAATGGGCTCTGCTGGTTATATCAGAAGTAGGGATGAGCCGAACACGCCCGAGTTCGGGTTCGTACCCGAACATTCCAAATGTTCGAATCCGAACCCGAACTCAATATAAGTCAATGGGGCTGAAAATTCGGTTTTTAGAGTGCCCTCCAAGAGGGCATATATGCTAGATATTTGCCATAAAAGGTGTATGGGGGTCCGGGTAGTGCCTGGGGGACAGGAAACCAGGACAAAAAGTTAAAAAAAAAAAAAGTTTTTAAAGGCCAACGCCTTGATCCCATGAAATAAGGGATAAAAATAAAAACAAAAAATTCCTTCAAATATCGTGCCTAGGAGGTCCCCATAACCTGCCCGTGAAGTGGCGGATTTCTAGGATGTATAGAAACACTTGAAAACAAAAAAATGACGTTTCAAATGACGGTAAATGCTTTTCCTTTAATCTATCCATAAACAACTGCTTGGGACGGCAGTCTGTATGAAAAGAGGAGACATTTTCGGACACGCAGAAAAAGTTTAGTGATTTTTTGGCTAAATTATTGTGAAACTTATGCAGGCTTTGGATGAAAGTAACAATAGGTGCTTTAAAATTGGGCCTTTAGCGTCAGCAACAGTGCCGTCACACCGTAACCCCTCCTGAGGATATGAATCTGATTCAGGCGTCAGTGGCAGTGCACCCAAATATTGTGCTTTTGGTGCCAGGCCTGCAAGTACTATTATACAGTATCCCCTCTGTAGTATTGTGGAAGAATGCAGGGGTGGACCTTGCGGTCCTATATTAGAAAGATATGAATCTGGTCAAGGCGTCAGTGCACCCAGATATTGTGCCTTTGGTGCCAGACTGCCAGGCCAGCAAGTATCATCATACAGTAACCCCTCTTTAGTATTGTGGAAGAATGCAGGGTTGGACCCTGCGGTTCAAAAAATTAAAATGATATAAATCTGGCACAGGCGTCAGTGCAGCCAAATATTGTGCCTTTCATGGCAGCAAGTGCATTCACACCGTAACCCTATTGTGGAAGAGTTCAGTGCTGGAGGTTTTGTGAATGCAGAAGACATCCCCGATCTATTCCGTTACGTCAGCATCAGGGGATTGATAACTGCTGATCCAGGACTGATTCATTTTTATAAATGTCAGCCGGTCTACAGAGTCGGTGGACAGACGCACTCTTTTGTCTGTGACAAAACCTCCAGCGGCACTGAACGTCCTTTCAGAAAGCACGCTAGATGAAGGGCAACCTAGTAGCTGCATAGCATATTGGCTAAGTTCTGGCCAGTGATCCAATCTCAACACCCAGTAAGCCAGTGGATCATCTGCTGGAAAGGTATCCAGGTCTGCCCTTGCCCCTAGGTAGTCCTGCACCATATGGTGAAGACGCTGGCAATGGGTGCCTACATTTGACGTCCCTGGGCGTCGTGGACTAAAAAAATTTAAAAAATGCATCAGTCAAGCGGCCCTGGCCTTCACCACTATTCCTCTGATCATCTGCAGCCTCAGAAGCACGTGTGTCATCACTTGGTAACTTACCAGTGCCTGAAAAGGTGTTACACAAGTGTCGCTTTAGAGCGTCCTCAAGTTTTTTCATCCTGTGCTCCCTCTGTGCGGGCAGGATGAGCTCTGCAACTTTACCCTTGTATCGTGGATCAAGAAGGGTTGCCAACCAGTAATGATCCCTCTCCTTGATAGCACGAATCCTGGGGTCCTTTAGCAGGCTTTGCATTATACGGGAGCCCATGCAGCGTAGGTTGGAGGTGGCATTAGCTTCCGAGTCTTCCTGGTCAATGAGGATGACCCCATCGTGCAATTCCTCCTCCCAGCCACGCACTAGCCCTTGTGTTTCTGGGCACACGAAACCCTCCCATGAGGAATCCCCACCTTCAATGCCCCCACTACTTAAATATTCCTCCTCCTCCTGTCTGATCTGAGTAGGACCCGCTGGAATGCTGTCTGCCAGCCCTGGGTACCTGGTTAGGAAATGATGTACCACCAGATTTAGGACATGTGCTAGGCATGGTACATGCGTCAATTAACCCTTGCGTAGGGCAGAGAGAAGGTTGCTGCCATTATCGCAGACTATCATTCCCAGCTGAAGCTGGCGTGGTGTTAACCATCTCTGCACCTGCCCCTGCAGCGCTGACAGAATTTCTGGCCCGGTGTGGCTCCTGTCCCCTAAACAAACCAGCTCAAGCACAGTATGGCATCTTTTTGCTTGAGCCATTGCGTAGCCCCTGCCACACGTCAGTTTAACTGCCACTTCGCCAGAGAAGGAGGAGGAGGTGGTGGAGCAGACGGACCTCATATAAGCAGCTTTCTGGAGGCGTGGTGGATGAACAAGCTCCAGCACAGAGCCCCGCCTTGGATCCCTCCCAGCTGCAATCAGAGTTACCCAGTGTGCCGTGAAGGAAATGTAACGGCCCTGTCCATGCTTGCTGGACCACGTGTCTAAAGTCACATGCACCTTGTTGCTGACTGCCTTTCCCAATGACTGGATAACATTGTCTTCCACGTGCTGGTATAGTGCTGGAATGGCCTTGCGTGAAAAGTAATGGCGTTTTGGAACCTGCCACTGTGGTACAGCACATTCAGCAAATTCACGGAAGGGAGCAGAGTCCACCAGCTGGAAAGGCAGCAGCTGCAATGCGAGTAATTTTGCTAAACTGATATTTAGATGTTGTGCTTGGGGATGGTTGGGACTATATTTTTTCTTACGCTGCAGCAGCTGCGGCAACGTAATCTGACTGCGTAAATCTTCAGCTGATGGGATGATGTCACATTGTGAGGAAGGAGCTGGTACATATTTTACTGTAGCATCATCCCTGTCAGTGGAGGTTGTAGGCAATGACATGGCAGGACATACAGTGGGGGTAGAGACAGATGAGGAGGGGGAGGACCTACGCAAAGTTTTGCGCCAACGGGATGTGTGACAGGTGTTCATATGTCGCCTCAAGCATGTGGTACCCAAGTGTCCAGTGTCTTTCCCACGCTTCAGCCTCATCTGACATAGATTACAAATAGCAACGGTGCGCTCTGCTGCACATTTCTTAAAGAACTCCCAGACAACATGTGTGCTTTGAGACAACAGCGCTCTGCACCTGATCAGCTCTGACATCTGATGCCTTGGACTGGCTAGTGCTACGGTTGGTCATAGAGGATGTTGTGCCTCATGTTTGCTGTGCCTCCTCCTCCCCCTCCTCCTCACTTGATTCCTCTGTTCGATCTGGCACCCAGGTGGAGTCAGTGACCTCATCATCAATGTCATCTTCACCCCCAATCTCCTCGTCACTGGAGCCAACTTGGCAGTATGCTGCAGCTGCTGGAGCAACATGAGTGCCAGTTATTTGTGTGTCATCACTGGCACCCCCTTCCTCTAGGTTGATTATACTCCCTTCCTCAACCTCAGAGATTGAATCCGAGCACTGTACTTGCTGCGCATCCTCAAGCAGCATGTCACTCTCATTGTAGTCAAACAATTCAGCTGACTCCTCCATGTGTGATAGTGAGGCTACGGCAGGAGTAGCTGTGGACATGGAGGCTGCATTAGATGTTTTGTCAGCTGAGGTGGACTGTAAAGCACTACAAGCCTGGCTGGCAGAGGACTCGGAGGATGAGGATGGCCTGGTTAGCCAATCCGCCAAATCCTCAGTATGTTGCTGCTGTTTAAGACGGCCAGCACCAGTTAGAAAGGACAAGGGTGCCCCTGCAGAGGATGCACCACGTCCACCACGACCAGAGGCACAGCCTCCCGACACAGGGGCTGCTTGCCCTCTTATCTGTGTCTGGGAGCGTCTGCCTGTCCTTTTTGTTCTTTCAGACATAGTGAGTGATATATAGATTAAATATATACAGAACTCTGATATAAAGATTTACAGAACTCTGGTATAATTTAGTGAGACACCCTGATAGCTGGCAGCCAGTGACAAGACACAGATTACAATTCCCTCCTATAAATCAGTGAGACCCCCCTGATGGGTGGCAGTGAGAAGACACAAATTACAATTTGCATAAATCTGCTAGAAGTATGTGGGACCCCCTGATGGGTGGCATTGAGAAGCCACAGATTACAAATCTCAGAAACCTCCTATAAATCAGTGTGACCCCTTGATGGGTGCCAGTGAGAAGCCACAGATTACAAGTCTCAGAAACCTCCTATAAATCAGTGAGACCCCCTGATGGGTGGCAGCCAGTGAGAACACACGGATTATAACAATTCCCAAATATTTTGTAGAAATTAGTGACCCCCAAAAAACTTGCTGGCAGTGACAAGAGACATCACCTCAATTCCCAGATATTTAGTAAAAATTAGTGACCCCCCAAAATACTGCGTGGTACTGGCTGTGTGACAAGACACAGATCACCTCAATTCCCAAATGTTTTGTAGAAATTTGTGAGACCCCCAAAATACTTGTTGGCAGTGACAAGACACAGAAGATCACCTCAATTCCCAAATGTTTTGTAGAAATGAGACCCCCCCCAGTAGCGTGGCTGACCGGCAGTAAGAACACACAACAATCTCCTATGAAATCTCCTCTCAAATGCGTGGTGAAGCCGTGTGTGGAAACCTTATATAGTGTGCTGCGGGACTTAGCTCTGTGAGCCCGTGATTGGGCAAACTTTGCCCAATCAGGACTCTGAGCCGTGATTGGCATACTGTTGAACCTGTCTTGCACCAGACCTGTGGTCAGGTGCAAGGCTGTAGCCAATTACGAGCTTCAGGCCAGTGGGAAAGTGCATTGTGGTCCATTGTGATGCATTGTGGTCGAACATGCGCCGAATACCCGGAAATGTTCAGAGTTCGCGAGCAGACCGAACAGGCTAAGTTCGAACTCCGAACCATCCAAACCGAACAGCTCATCCCTAATCAGAAGCTGGACTCTGCTGGGTATATCAAATCCTGGGCTCTGCTGGCTATGGAGATTCTGGACTCTGCTGGGTATATCACATTCTGGGCTCTGCTGGGTATATCACAACCTGGGCTCTGCTGGGTATATCAAATCCTGGGCTTTGCTGGGTATGTGAGATCCTGGGCTCTGCTGGGTATATAAAATCCTGGGCTCTGCTGGATATATCAAATTCTGGGCTCTGATGGGTATGTCAGATAGGTATGACATACAGCAGGGGTCGGCAAACCCCGGCACGTGTGCCTGGCGTGGCACACAAGTCTGTCTCTGCTGGCACGTGTGAGTGGCTGTCAATTACCAGATTCATCCACGAGATTCACCCACCCAATTGTAAAGGCTGTGGCGCAGCCTACTGTCAAGATCTCATCACAGCCTTCAGATCAGAAGAAGCCGGCGGCAGCGTGCAGGAGCTAGGAGGAACATGCACGAGGAGATCTATCAGATTCTGGGCTCTGCTGGGTATGTGAGATTCTGGGCTCTGCTGGTTATATAAAATGCTGGGCTCTGGTGGGTATATCAAATCCTGGGCTCTGCTGGGTATATCAAATCGTGGGATCTGCTGGGTATGTGAAATTCTGGGCTCTGCTGGGTATGTGAGATTCTGGGCTCTGCTGGTTATATAAAATGCTGGGCTCTGGTGGGTATATCAGATTCTGGGCTCTGCTGGGTATATCAGATTCTGGGCTCTGCTGGGTATATCAAATCCTGGGCTCTGCTGGGTATGTGAGAGTCTGGGCTCTGCTGGTTATATCAGATTCTGGGCTCTGCTGGGTATGTGAGATTCTGGGCTCTGCTGGGTATATCAAATCCTGGGTTCTGCTGGGCATATCACATTCTGGGCTCTGCTGGGTATATCAAATTCTGGGCTCTGCTGGTTATGTCAGATTCTGGACTCTGCTGGGTATATCACATACTGTGAGTTTAACTTACTATTAGCAGTACAACTAGGAGTATAAACATGAAAATCTAAGTAACACTATGCAGCGCTGTTGTTCACCTGCACCCAGTTGTCTGATGGTTTAAAAAATGGCACTTGGTGTGTAAAAGGTTGCTGACCCGATATACAGGTTTATTCAGAGCACTGACATTTCAGTGCTCTCCTGATCGCCGCACTTCGAGTTCGATTCACCAACCCTGCTGTGAATTCAGCATTCATTGCAGGATCCCCAAGTGAGGTGAATCTCGTGTGAGGTGAGATCCTGCATTTTTTTTTTTTTGGTACATCATTTATAGGCCGATGTGCCGCCCTAGGGTCACCCCATAATGGACTTAAATGTTGATGACAAGAAGCCCTCAGGGGACCCAAGTTCCTCTGATTTATAGATCTCACCGTAGTCTCAAACATTAAGTTGTGTTTGTCCAGTGTTGTTTTTCGGGGTTCCTATTGGAGGTTTATGGAGATCCCCACATTAAAATCGCAGAAGAATAGCCCCCTTGGTCTCACAAACAATGGCAGAGCCACGCTGAACGGAGAATAGCCGCAGTTTACTAATTTTATGGACGGGTAACGGTGGCATCGCCTGGTTTCAAGGACCTTCACCTGTTGAATTTAGATCATCGGCTGTCCACAGAAGGATAGTCACAACTCATGGTGACAACAAGGAACCGACTCCTGGAGGCTTTGGATCACCAGGTAGGTAGTTGGGAAGTTCTTTTCCCTCCATGAGCGACACTTTATAACATTAAACCACCCTCTTCTCTCATCACTCGCTTTGTGTGGTGGTTAAGTAGCCCTGATTGGGACAGTCAATGTAAGGTCTTTGTGCCATGGTGTGCCTGCACACCGTTACTGCCCCTTTATGTCCACAGGTCATTCAAAGCAACAACTCTTGAGTTAATGATGGCTGTGAGAAGAGGAAGATATGTCTGGGACCAGACCCAATGGAGACTTACTCAGTAAGCAAGGCAGGATTAATGCAGGACAGATGTGGTGACGCTTGGCTGGCAAGGAAATTGGGACGTGGAGACAGAGGTGTATTGGTGCCACGAGGAGATGGTGGCATAGGTGGATGTCAACAGGGGAGAAGGTGCCATGGAAGAAGATGGGGTGACTCTTTGCCGATGAGGACCAGGTTGGTGCAATGATTTTGAGGCACACAGTTGAAGATCCATTTTTATGTCCATGTGTGTAAACAGGGTATGGCCCTGGCCAATGAAGAGAAATTTGAAGTGCCAAGGCCATGCCTCTCTGGGCATTCAAAAGCCTGAGGTCACTCCAATTTCTCCTTTGGTGGTACAGGGTAGGGATGAGCCGAACACCCCCATGTTCGGTTCGCATTTGGACTCAAACAATTTTAAAAGTTCGAGTTCGAACACGATGCAAACTCAATGCAAGTCAATGGGACCCGAACATTCGATTTTTAGAGTGCCCTGCAAGAGGGCATATATGCAAGATATTTGCCATAAAAGGTGTATGGGGGTCCGGGTAGTGCCCTGGGGGACTGGAAACAAGGACAAAAAGTTAAAAAGGTTTTTAAAGGAACAGTGATTTTTTTTTTTCTCCATGAAATAAAGGTTAAGAATAAAAGGGGGCGTGGCCGGGATGTCCAGGAAGATGGCCGCTTGATCGGTGAGCTCCGCTGAGCGCGCTGTGTTTACCCCTTTTCCGCTGCACATTCGCACCCATGGGTAAAGCCAGGAAGCCCCCACACACTCCTGGCCCCCCAGAGCTTGCTGGAACTCCGCAGACAGGGTCCATCAGGCCGTTTTTGGCCCCCCTTTCGACCGCTGAAAACGCTGACCCGGAATCCAAGATGGCCGCCGCCGCATGCTCCTCGGCCTCCAGCTCTCCAACGCACTCGGTGAGTGTCTGGGACCCCCCAAATGACCTCCGCCAGCTCCTACAATATCTCCCCAGTAAAGAGGACTTAGCCATTGCCACCACTGAACTGGGAGCTTCCCTCCTCTCAGAAATCCGCGCGCTGCGCACAGATCTTGGCGGTATTCAAACCAGACTGCAGCACGTGGAGGTGACGCAGGAGCAACAGTCTGCACGATAGTGGCCCACTCCGCTGCAATAACCACGCAGCGCTCAGCCCTACAAATGATGGCTCGCCATTTGGAAGATGTAGAGAACAGAAACCGCCGGAATAACATCAGGATTCGAGGCCTCCCGGAAATAGAAAACACGCAGGAGGAATTGAAATGCACCCTCATCGCTTTATTTAACGAAGTTTTGGAACGGGACCCGGCCACAGTTATCGAAATGGAACGCTATCACAGAGCACTGAGACCGAAGGGCCCACCTGACGCTCCCCCACGTGATGTGATTTGCTGCCTTTTACGCTACCCGCTGAAAGACTCCATACTGGCAGCGACCCGAGGTTCTCGCACCATTGATTTTGCGGGGGCTAAGATTTCGCTATTTCAGGATCTCTCACCCGCCACCCTGCAGTCCAGACGAATGCTACGTCCGCTCACGGCTGCCTTGCAGGACATGAAACTTCAATATAAGTGGCTATTTCCATTTGGCCTTCAAGTCCGCACACCATCGGGACCCCTCAGCCTTCGCAGTGAGCTGGACCTCCCGCTGTTTCTGGAGGAACTCTCTCTTCCACCGGACACGCTTCCGGCTTGGCCAGACCTGGCACTGTTATATATGCCGCCAGAACAGGCCCCAACACGCCCGCGAAGATCCCGCCGCAGACGCCGTTCCTCCTCCTCGCAGGCACCGGTGAATTGAACGGGCTTCCATTGGCTCCGTTTACGTTGTCCTGGGACCTCTGGACCTCTCCTTCTGATGCGGAAGCCGCCCTTAGCTGACACCGGCACCTAACCGGTTTGATGACCTTGACAACGTCAGTATCCTTTTTTATATGCTTCTTGGCCTGAGAGGCCCTCTTACGATATGTCATCGGGCCTGAGGTGCGCTTGGTCGCCGAAGCCTCCTCCCCGGCTGACTTATGCAATACGGCTGGAGGCGAGGTTCCTTTTCACCCTTGAACCTACCCCAGCCTGCCCTTACCGTTTACGGCCTAACGCACTGCAAGACTCCATGCGCCTCAGGGGCGGCCTGTGCGAACTGTTATTTTTCTTTTTTCTTCTTTTCCTGAGTACACCCGTGTACGTATCCGAACGGGGGGCTGCGCGTTCAGCGCCTCCTGCGTGATTTTTGACTTTTCTTTTTGAACTTTTCTTAATATCTGTTGCTAAATTGCACTCTCAATTTATTGTTATAATACTTGATTTTCACTGTTGACCGTCCCGCGCCGGGTACCCCCCACGAGTCAGTGCCTACACAGTGTGCTGGTGGTGTACGCACCCCCCTCTGTGACCTGGGACTCCCCCGCGCCCACTCGGCGACGTGGTGAATTGTCTCTTTAGGCACGTGCTCCTTGTGTATATAGTTGTACCATTGTAATTGGTTATTTGTCTTTGTTCCCCTGTACCTGGTTGCCCTACTGGGCGCTCCCCCATATCCCCTTCTCGTCCTTTCATATTGTTATCCCTCTCACGATTATACCATGGCCACCGTCCCCCGCACTCTTAAAGTTCTCTCCATTAACGCAAAAGGCCTGAACATACCCGAAAAGCGCCATGCGGCCCTCAGGGAATTTACTTCACTTCACGCGGATGTAGTATTAGTGCAGGAAACCCACTTTCCACAGGCCCGGCCTCCCTCTTTCAAAAGCCACAAATATCCTACAGGTTATTTTAGCAATGCCACTGCTGGTAAAGTTTGCGGAACGGCGGTGTTGTTTTCTCGCTCCATCCCATTTAGCAACTCGACCTCCTTGTTAGATCCCGCTGGTCGTTACACGTTTGTGAAGGGCCAAATTGGTGCGCAATGGTACACTTTCGTCTCCATATACCTCCCGAATCGACGGCAACACTCCGCCATTCGTTCTATACTTCGTCGCCTGCAGGATTTCCAGGAGGGTATCTTAGTGGTGGGAGGTGACCTCAACCTGCCGCTTGACGCTCGCCTGGATACCTCTAGAGGTGTCACTAGCACCCCACACTCCGTCCTCCGCCGCACTCGACTTGCGCTACAATCCCTGAGATTGATGGACTGCTGGCGCTCGCTCTTCCCCTCCACACGAGACTACACGTATTATAGCGCTCCGCATCAGCTCTACACACGCCTTGACTATATCTTTCTCCCTTTTGGTAGTATGCACCTTTTGGAATCTGCCTCCATTGGCCCCATGACCTGGTCGGATCACTGCCCGGTCCTGATCACGCTCTCCTCCCCTCTCGCCCGCCCTAGGGAGAAACTCTGGCGCCTCAACGAATCCCTTCTCACCGACCCCCAGATTAAAGAAGGCCTCCACGACGCACTGCACAATTATTTTACGGAGAATGACACACCCGACTGTTCCCCACAGATTATTTGGGAGACGCATAAGGCTGTCATCAGGGGATACCTTATACAACAGGGCGCGCGGCGTAAGAGAGAGCGCACCGAACAGCAGGAATCCCTATTGCAGCGCATTGCGGCCCTGGAACGATCCCATAAACTGCACTCTGACGACGACGTCTACGCCGAATTGCTGGACCTTAGGTCACAGCTTCGTTCACTTTTTAATAACAGGGCCCAGAAGGCCTTCCTGACGGTACGTAAAACCTTCCATGAACACGGAAATAAATGCGGCAGACTCCTAGCTAATGCCCTCCGAACCCACCGACAGGCACTATATGTCACCCATCTTCGCACCCCCAGGGTAACACTGTTACCCTCCCGAAAGATATGCTTGGCCTCTTTCGTGACTATTTTACCACGCTATATGGCCTCACCCCGACTCCCACCCAAACGGCCCCTGACGCCACCCAGCGCTTCCTTCGCACTCACACGCTCAAAACTGACGCCGCACATGAGGTCCTCTATTGAAGGTCCAATCACTGCGGAGGAACTGCATGAAGCGATCAAGCGAACGCCAGTGGGTAAGACCCCGGGGCCTGATGGTTTTACCCTTAAATACTATAAAACGTGCGAAAAGCTCCTCTCTCGCGCCTGGCTGGCTGCTTTTAACGGACTGACTGAACCTGCATCCCATATTGCCCCACAAACACTCTCTGCCACCATCACATTAATCCCTAAACCTGATAAAGATCACGCCCTGTGTGCCAATTATAGACCAATCTCCCTCCTGAATCAGGATGTAAAACTTTTTGCTAAGGTACTTGCTCTGCGAATGCAAACCATATGAGACACCTGATCCACCCTGACCAGACGGGATTTATCCCAGGGAGGGAGGGGCGAGATAATACTACGCTGGCCATTAACTTGATTCATGCTGTTCAGAGAACTGGCACCGGTCCGACCCTGCTCCTCTCCACCGACGCTGAGAAGGCGTTTGATAGGGTACACTGGCCTTTTTTATTCCAGACTCTACAGCATATGGGATTTGGCCCCAACGCCCTGCGCTGGATAACCGCCTTATATGACTCACCTACCGCTCGCATTAATCTAAATGGCACCTTGTCCTCCCCCTTCACCATTAAAAACGGCACTCGACAGGGTTGCCCTCTCTCCCCTCTTTTATTTGCATTATCTCTGGAACCCCTCCTTCAAGCTGTCAGGGCCAACCCCTCTATTCCATGGTATCTGTGTTGGACGCCACACATATAAGGTGGCGGCATATGCAGATGATCTGCTATTTTTTGTACAGCAGCCCCAGATTTCCTTGCCTTCCCTCATTGAACTACTACGCGAATATGGCTCGCTCAGTAATTACAAAATTAATATGTCAAAATCGGAAATTCTGAACATTTCAATACCTGCTCCCCTTAGCACACACATTCAATCCACATTCCCCTTTCGATGGTGTAATACCTCCCTTAAATACCTCGGAGTCCACCTCACCCCAGCGGTATCAAATCTTTATACCACAAATTTTGTCCCCCTGCTTCGGGTCCTGGAAAAAGACCTTACTCGATGGGCCATCCCACACATCACGTGGTTTGGACGCATAAATGTCCTTAAAATGAACGTTCTTCCAAGAGTCCTTTACTTATTGCAGACCCTGCCGATACATGTCCCATCTGCCTTCTTCCGCTCCTTGCAGTCTCTCTTCATTAGATATGTATGGGCCGGGAGTAAACAAGACTGAGCGTGACGCTGCTGACAGCTCCTCGCTCTCGTGGAGGTCTAGCTCTGCCACATTTGCAGCGCTATTACCAGGCTGTTCATCTTTTGCGATTGGTGGAGTGGAGCTTGGGCACCTCAGGTAAACAATGGGTGGCGTTAGAGCATGAACTGGCCGGCCGCTCGCTAACCTCCCTCCCTTGGCTTTTAGGCACCGCTGCCCTTACTGACATCCCCACACACCCGACAGTTTCGGTCACACTGGCCATCTGGCGGCGGCTACAGAGGCTCACGCAGCTAGCCCCCTGGCCCTCTCCGCTTCTCCCTCTCAATCACTTACCGGCCTTCTCGCCACGACTGTTACCTCTCACTGACGCGGCTCTGCCACGAAACCCCCTGCCGGGCCTTTACATAGATGGGGACCGACCTAAAGCCCCGAAGGACGTACCGTTGGCCCACCCCGACTCCTTTCTTACGACATTCCATATGCACTGCCTCATAACCTATCTCCGCTCCCTAGCTCCATTGGAAAAATACACTCGCCCACTGACCGTATTTGAACAAGTGATCACCCGTAAGACTCTTCCCCAACACGGCATATCGACTCTGTACGGTGTCCTGCAAAATCTCTCCCCCTCCACACCCCCCTACGTTGCGAAATGGGAGATGGAACTCCACCAAACATTCACAGAGGAAGAGTGGAGTCAAATGTTTGCGCTCAATACCCGGTGTTCCATTGCTACTCGTACACAAGAAACGGCTTACAAGCTACTGTCGCGATGGTATAGGGCGCCCACCACTATTGCTACATATTCAGTCACGGCAGATGCCTCCTGCTGGAGGTGCGGATCACAGCGCGCTGACCTCTTGCATATATGGTGGTCCTGCCCAGTGTTGCAACCCTTCTGGACACTGGTTCACGATGCTATTAGCAACATCTCTGACACTCCACCTTCCTATACACCAGCGGCCATGCTGCTCCACCACACACCGCTACCTGTGGACACTTACAGAAACTCCCTTGATATTCGTCTACTGAATGCCGCCAAAGCGGTGGTACCCAGGCATTGGAAATCCCCGATAGCCCCCACTTTCCGAGAATGGCTAGACGAAATCCAACGTATAAGAGATGTAGAGGATCTGATGCACCAATCCTCCGGCACCTCTGCCAAACACCTGAGGCGTTGGTTTAATTGGTCCACACCAGCCTGCTCCCCACCTCACAACTCTGTAGATCTTTCTTGACTGCAATTGAATAACAAATGATTGGCCAAACCCCCTAGCCCCCACCTTTCTCTTTTATTCCCTTGTCACAGGTTGTATCCCTACCCCCCCTCTTTTTTGCTTGAATTTGTATTATATGTATTCATATATGATGTTCACAGAGACGCCGTATCGAAAATACACACTTTATTATCTGATACTTACGTCCCAAATAAGTCGCAATTGTTTGAATATGTGGCAATGCATTTAATGTCAAATGATGTATGTTTTCAAATAACTTAATAAAACCTTTATTACAATAAAAAAAAAAAAAAAAAAAAAAAGAATAAAAATGAAAAATTCCTTCAAATATCGTGCCTAGGAGGTCCCCATAACCTGCCCGTGAAGTGGCGGATTTCTAGGATGTATAGAAACATTTGAAAACAAAACAATGAAATTTCAAATGACGGTAAAGGTTTTTCCTTTAATCTATTCATAAACAACTGCTTGGGGCGGCAGCCTGTAGCCTGTATGAAAAGAGGAGACGTTTTAGGACACGCAGAACAAGTTTAGTGATTTTTTGGCTAAATTATGGTGAAACTTATGCAGGCTTTGGATGAAAGTAACAATAGGTGCTTTAAAATTGGGCCTTTAATGTCAGCAACAGTGCCGTCACACCATAACCCCTCTGTGGAAGAGTGCAGGGTTGGACCCTGCGGTCAAATATTAAAATATGAATCTGGTACAGGAGTCAGTACACCCAAATATTTTGCCTTTGGTGGCAGCAAGTGCCTTCTCACCGTAACCCCTCTGTGGTATTGTGGAAGAGTGCAGAGGTGGACCCTGCAATCCAATATTAAAATATGAATCTGGTATAGGCGTCAGTGCACCCAAATATTGTGCCTTCGGTGGCAGCAAGTGCCTTCACACCGTAAGTAACCCCTCTGTGGTATTGTGGAAGAGTGCAGCAAGTGCCTTCACACCGTAACCCCTCTGTGGTATTGTGGAATAGTGCAGTGATGGATATACACTGATAACAGGCTGTGCCAAGACAGATTCTAATTTGCTGACCTGTGGTAGAACTCACTGCAACACACTGTCCCCGATAGCCTGGCAGTGCCAACACAGATTCAAATTCCCAGAAATCTCCTACAACTCACTGATAGAATCTGTATTGGCACTGCCAGGCTAATTCCCAGAAATCTCCTACAACGTCACTGATAGAACAATCTCCTCTCTGATTCAATCCTGCAAATACACGCACTGGGGCTGCAGGCAGGGAAGAAGCCTTATATGGTGTGCAGCGGGACTTAGCTCTGTGAGCCCAATCAGGACTCGTGATTGGCATAGTCTTGCACCCGACCTGTGGTCAGGTGCAAGGCTGTAGCCAATTACAAACTTCAGGCCAGTGGAAAAGTGCATTTTGGGGCGAACGTGCGGAAATGTTTGGAGTTCAACGAACAGCCGATGTTCAAATCGAACTCCGAACAGATCCGAACCGAACACTCATCCCTAGTGCAGGGCAACATCGGGCAACAGAAAAACACTCCTGGTGGTTCTGAGCTGGGGATGCATAGATTCCCGTCCATGCGCTCCAATGATTGGTATCCCTGATGAAGGATCAGTTTGCTACATCAGCATTGTCCAGAGCATGGGTTGCCTTATGGAGGCTCCAGCCCTGGATGAGGACGTGGCACTCTGATGCGGGAGGGAGGTGGTGAGATGGGTGTGATTAGGAGGTGGAGAGACCTTAGTTTTCTTCTGCTTACATTGAATTGAGGTGAATTGAAACCCATAAACCCCACCACGCGCTGCTCCGATGTTCTGCAGGTGTGTGACCTGTGACGGGAAAGAAGCGAGATGCTGGATTTGGATGAGGTGGAATCAGAATTGGTTGAGGAGCGAGATCCTGCAGGAGGTGGGCAGCTGAGTTTTACATCCTAAAACGCATATCAGTATCAGAAGTTTGTCACATGTGGCATGTTCTTGGAAACCATTTTAGGTTTCCATGGTCTCCTTGAGAAGATATGCAGTGACACATTACGTAAAATGTGCATGACGATCGTTATGTGCGTGTATGAGTTTGGTTGAGCGATCGGACACCGAGTATGTGGTGCCAAGTCACACGTTATTCCCTTTGTCCTCCTGATCACCAAACAGACCTACAACACTGTAACCCATTTCTTGAGAGGATTAAAGAGACACAGCATAAGCACCTGTTTAACGGCACTCGTGTACGCACTGATCAGGCAGAGCGCTCGGCTAGGCAGACGATTTGCCTGGCATGCATGTGTGCCGGGGTGACCATGTCATGCCCACACCCTCCTGATCTCAGACCTGCCAAAGTTGAAAGTAACAGGACTCAAGTGCGGACAGTAGAAGATCAGCTGCTCTGCTCTTGGTCAGAGATACACCCCCCCCCCCCTCCCAGATGTTGATGGTCTACAAGTCCCTGGATTTTAAGGCAGGACCCGGAGGCTTCGTATTTGCTGTTCTCTCTTAACTGCCCCAACAGCAGCGAAGAAACTTTATTGAAAAATAACAGAAAACAAGCAGTCCTCCCTTCCCCAACGTGGGGAGGGGGACCTAGCTCCCCAGATCCTCCCCATCCAGTCCATAAACCACTCCCCCAGAAGCAGCCCCTCCTCTTTCTTCGCTGCTCCCAGCGGTAGCAGACAGATAAGTATAGCTCTCCTGTATTTATCTACTCTTCTATTTCCTTTACTCTCAAATGTTCCCGACCCGGTCTAAACTGCGGCGGTTCGCTCACTCGCCCGTTCCTGGCGTCGGTAGGGTTAGCCGGCGCCAGGTTTCGGGCTTCTCCCTGTCACTGTACAGCTTTCTTTTCTCGCGCTGCTCGCTGTCTCCCTGCATCACACGCGCACGAGCTCCACACGCGGTTTTAGCCACACCCCCTCAAGCTCCGCTGTATCGCGGGAGGTAGCGGCCGCCATCTTGGAGTCCCTATTTCACTGCTCAGCTCAGCAAACCGATCGCTTTCCCCTTAAAAGCCATGTCTATATCTAAACCTGGCCACGCTGATGCTCCCTCTTCAGAGGACATACCAGCCTCAGACCCCGGATCTGAACGGAGCTTCCTCTCCTCGGAGCAATATGTCCTCAAGAGACATAAAAAAATCTAAAAGACTTTCTGCCGAGTCCAGATTCGCCCGCATGGAGGCTTCCCTGCAGGCATCCGTCTCCCAGGCAGTGGCTGCTGCAGTCTCTTCCCTCTCTGAGTCGTGGCACAAATCCCTTACGGAGGCAATCTCCTCCACCCTTCCCCCCATCCATGTTGATCTGGCTCCAGAGATCCCTGATGTCCCTACAGAGGACCCTAATATGGGCTTCGGCCCCGCACCCTGTGCACCTGAGATCGGACTTCCCACCAGTAGTCCAGCTGCAAGCAGCAGAGGGGCCGGCACCCCCAGATCACTGCCTAAACCAGCCACCACGGCACTTGTGCCAAGAAAGCGCACCCTAGCCCAAGGGGCTCGGGTTAAAAAGACCAAAAAAGTCGGCCGTGCAAAACCCACAGTCACCCTCACTGATTACTCAGATCAGGGAGACGCAGATCCAGGGATGGCTGAGTGAGAAGTCCTCGAACTCCACGCTCCGGAGGACTCAGATTTGCTAGATGCGGACGCACCCACTTGCCAGCCCCGATCTCAGGGTACGGTGGTGTACGATCCGCAGGGCAATCCCCTCTTCGAGCCTGAGGATATTGCTCGCCCTAATTCCACGATCTGGTATGCGTCTCCACACGTGGAGCAATGGGTCGACTCGCACATCAGGCGCCCTATGACTAAAGAGGACAGGGCCAAAATGAAATTAGAATGTCCTCGCCCGGTTACTGCCGGTAAATCATGCCCGACTCCCAACGTGGACGTCAGCTTCCAAAATATTGTGTCTAAACGTGGCTGGAACCCCAAAAGAGGCATTGAATTTGCCATTAAAGGCTGCCAGGACCGTCTCCTGGACACGGCCGGCCCCCTGATAAAACTCTTCCAACTGGCAGAGGAGGCCAAGACCGCTGGATCACTGATGGACCCTTACGAGGTCACGGAATGGGTCCAACGGTCTCTATGCTTGCTTGGCAACGCCAATGCAGCTCTCTCAATCGAGAGACTCAAGAGCATACTGCTCAAAATTGACACCGAGATGCTGCACCTAGCCACCAATGACCTAGGTGCCTCCGCACAGGGCTTCCTCTTCGGGAAACCCTTTCTTAAGGACATGGGTGAATACACTCAAGCATTTAACTCAATTGACAAGTCGGAGGCATCTCTTAAACGCATATTCTCACCTAACCGCGTTTTTGGCAGGGCCGGCAGGATCAGGGCTCACCCTGTCGGCCGAACGGGCACTAATAATTCCTGCATCGCTAGAGGCTTCGCTTCCAAAACTCAGCCCACCGTTGGTTCCAGTGGCTTCCAGCTCTTTCTACCCATCGAGGTCACGAGCTTGGCGAGCCTGCGGATACAGAGGTGGTCCTCCCGTTCCACAAGGACAAGGTAAGACCAATTTATATTATCCCTTCGTCCCTAGTTGCCGTGGGCGGCCGCCTCACTCAATTCCTCCCAAGGTGGGCTTCCCTCACATCGGACCCGTGAGTCCTCTCGACCGTGATGGGTTACCAGATAGAACTCTGCAGTTCCCCCACTCAGGCCCATTCCCCCCCCACCCTCCTCAGTTCGCAGATGCCCTTCGGACGCTCATTCATTCCGAGGTGGCAGACCTCAACCGCAAAAGGGCCATGAAACCCCTTGGATGGGGTAAAGAGGGTTCTATCAGCTCCCTTTTCCTGGTGTCAAAGAAAGGCGGGGGATTCCGTCCGGTCATCAACCTCCGCTCCCTCAACGATTGGGTCCTTTACCACCATTTCAAAATGGAGGGCATCCCCACGTTAAAAGACATGCTCCTTCTGGGAGATTGGATGGTCAAACTCGACCTCATAGATGCCTACCTCTCAGTTCCCGTAATGGAATCCCAACGGGACCTCCTACAATTCCGTTGGAACGGCAAATTATGGAGATTCACCTACCTCCCCTTCGGACTGTCGTCCGCCCCGCGGTGCTTCACCAAGCTACTCAGACCCGTGGTTTCTTCCCTCCGCGCTCGGGGAGTCTGACTGGTGATCTACCTGGACGACGTTCTTCTCATGTCCTAGTCACCTCACACCCGTCGGACCCATCTACACGACACTATTTCCCTATTCCAGGAACTAGGGTTTCTTCTCAATCCAGAGAAATCGATTCTCACGCCCACTCGCTCTATAGAATTCCTGGGCTTCGTGGTGGATTCCGACCTCATGAACCTCAGCCTTCCACTGTCAAAGATCTCCTCGATCAGGAAAGAAGCGAGGATACTGCTCAGGAAGAAGACCTTCCCCCTCCACTCCTTGGCCCGTACGGTAGGTCTCCTAGCGGCGGCCCGCATGGCGGTTCACCCGGGCCCACTACACTACAGGGCCCTCCAACGATTGAAGGCCCGTTCACTCCGGGCAGGCCTCGCCTATACGGATCACGTGATGCTGACAGAGGACGCCAGATCGGATCTACTATGGTGGATCGACAACAGTCACCTGGAACGGTCGTTTCCTGGTACCTCCTCCTCCCACAATGACCATCGATTCGGACGCCAGCAGACTGGGTTGGGGCGCGAGATGTGGATCCCAGGAGACAGTTATGGCACATCAATTGCCTAGAACTCCTGGCGGGATTATTCGCACTCCGTTGCTTTACACGGCGATCCCCTCCATACTCAGTCGTACTTCGGATGGACAACATACCTGCGGTCCGCTACATCAACGGCCTGGGAGGCCCTCGCTCAGCAGACCTATCAGCCATGGCTCTGCGACTCTGGGAATTCTGCCTTCCCCTCGGGATCTCGGTCCACGCCCAGTTCATCCCCGGTCTGACGAACGAAGTGGCCGATTGGAACTCCAGGCACTTTACGGACTCAGGAGACTGGCGACTGTCACGGCACAGTTTCTCTGCGCTATCCATGCTTTGGGGGCCTTTCCAGATCGACTTGTTCGCCTCAAGGCTCAATTACACAGCTGCCAGACTTCTTCAGCTGGAGACCGGATCCGGACACCATGGCCACGGATGCATTCCTCCAGGATTGGTCCAAGGGCCCCCACTACATCTTCCCACTGTTCGTCCTCATTGCTCGCACTGTGTCACAGATCCGAGCTCAGGAGGCATCAGTGGTCCTGATCACGCCGTTTTGGAAGTCCCAACCGTGGTTCCCAACGCTCCTGAGCATGGCGATAGATGCCCCGAGGCTCCTGCCTCCCTCCCTGGACCTTCTACTGGACCACGAGGAGCATCCCCATCCCGATGACCTCCCACCGTCTTCAACTCCTGGCGTGGTGGCTCTCTGGCACCCCCCTACAGGCTCACGCCTTTCGGAACGCACTACAGACCTCTTGCTCCAATCCTGGGCTCCGGGTACCCGACTCGCCTACAAGTCTGCATGGGATGGGTGGGCTGGTGTCTGCAACGGGATAGAGATCCCTTTTCGGCCCCTGTGACAGCTCTCCTGGATTTCCTCACCCACGCCTTCGACTCTGGTAAGGCTTATCGTCCTTCGTTCGGCCATTTCGGCTGGCCATTCTGGATTTTCGGGAGTCACCGCAGGCTCCCATCCTTTGGTCTGTCGCCTCCTACAAGGCATGCGCTTCTCCCACCCTCCGGCGCCCAAATACTCCTGTACATGGGACGTGTCCCGGGTCCTCTCCTTCCTGGATCGCTGGCCTGAGGATGCAGCTCTCTCACTGCAGGCCATCTCGGCTAAACTCCTTATGCTTTTCTGTTTAGTGGCCTGCAAACGTGTCGGAGATGTCAGGGCGCTGGATTTCGGCGCCCATTCTTATATCCCCGAAGGTGTACGCTTCGATATTTCACGTCGTACCAAGACGTCCCTGACTTCGGTAATCTTCCCGTCTTTTCGGGTCTCTCCCCGTCTCTGTCCGGTTTCGTGTCTCCAGGAGTACGAATCTCGTACTAACTCCATCAGGGTTCTGCCGTTTTCACCTCTCTATCTCTTTTCGATCTCCTCATAAACCGGTCTCCTCTCCCACTTTGGCTCGTTGGATGCGATGGCTTATGGCGCAGGCCGGGGTGGATGTGTCGGCTTTCGGGGCACATTCTGTCCGCAGTGCCTCCGCCTCAAAAGGCGGCTTTGATGGGCTGTCGACTGGAGGACATCTTACGTGCGGCTGACTGGTCTAGCGAGTCCACGTTTCGTACCTTCTACTTTAAGCCCATTGTCCATTGGTCGGATGCGGTTACTGTTCCGCTTTGAACTAGCAAATACGAAGCCTCCGTGTCCTGCCTTAAAATCACAAAATTTTCCTATTCCATAACGGAAAGTTTAGATTTTAATAAGGACACGGAGGCGAGTATTTCCCGCCCTACCCCACCCGGTTTGATTGGATTCTGCATCTCTCCTGGGATGGGACGGACGGTTTTGGCAGCTGCCAGGGCTCCCTTCGTTTAACCAGATTTCAGTGTCTCACTGTTCTTTCATGTGCTTTGTCTCGTTCAGCCTTCTGAGTTCCTGATATGGTTCCTCGATGTTTTGGCTCCCGATCTCCTACTCCAGTTTTGCTTCTGAGGCTCCCACCGCTGTCATGTCGCAGCTTCGAAAGTGGAGGGGCTGCTTCCGGGGGAGTGGTTTATGGACTGGATGGGGAGGATCTGGGGAGCTAGGTCCCCCTCCCAACGTTGGGGAAGGGAGGACTGCTTGTTTTCTGTTATTTTTCAATAAAGTTTCTTCGCTGCTGTTGGGGCAGTTAAGAGAGAACAGCAAATACTCGCCTCCGGGTCCTTATTAAAATCTAAACTTTCTGTTATGGAAAATTTTGTGATTCGATGAAGAGTAGAGAAGATCTGAGTCTAGAACTCCCGAAAAATGTGTAGGGCAATATGAGACCCTTTACCATGGCGGAGGCTTAACGTTACACTGTGGAGGTAGAGGGTGACGCTAACACTCAGGTTCCGGCATTGAAAGCCAGTCTAGTGTGGGATTTCCGTTGCGTGTCCAGAAAGCGTTTATTCACCGTTGTGGCATCGAATTTCTCCAGTCGCATACGGTATAAATCAGTTGTAGCTACAGTGGTGATCCCCACCGAACCCTGATAAACAACACTGGAAGCAAAGCTGTAGACTAGAAGCACCGGTGAAATGTCCACTGAGTAACATTGCCAGCGGTTATAGTGAAAAGAACTGAATAGTTTCATTTTACTGTGACAGTGCGCACCTATTTTTACCCTGGTGGTGCGCCCCATCTTCCTCTTTTTTACCGTGATGGTGTGACTGGCTTCTTTTGTCCTTTTACCATAATGATGCAAGAGGCTCCCATTTATTAACCATGATGCTTTGCCTGACTTACTCCCACCATGGTAAATGGTATGACCGGCTTAGTTTTTTTTAAAGACAACGGTGTGGCCGGCTTCTTTTTACTCCCCCTGTGGTTGCAAGAGTTTATTATTTCTTTACCCATATTGCCGGTAATGGTGAGCGGTTAACTTTTCTTTTGCCGTGATGGTGTGACCGGCTTCCCATTCTATTTTACTGCATGATTTATTGGCCGGCTGCATCACCTCACCCGGAGCCCATCACAAGCGGCATCACCTCACCCGGAGCCCATCACAAGCAGCATCACCTCACCCGGAGCCCATGATAAGCCGCATCACCTCTCCCGGAAAGCATTATATGCCATATCACAAGCAGGTCCATTATCAAATCGTATCATAAAAACCACCGTGACATGAAGGTGCACAATCCTAAAACACAAGCAGTGAAGCAGCAGAGACAGACAGGCAGACACGCAGGCAGACAGACAGGCCTGTGATCAGTCAGTTTATTCTCATTTTAGACGTCAACCTGCATCATGGAAACTTGTTTATAACCATTAACGTAAGCCCAATACCAACATAGAAAAAAAATTATTATCACGGCATGTTTTCTTTGTAATGTCTCTTACACGGACGCGCGCCCCTCTGATGTCATGGGGCAGCAGCAGCAGGCCACGGTGGCATCCAAGTAGCCATGCCGGCTACCTGGTGATGGAGGAATCTGGCTCGACGAGAAGAAGCAGAAGGCGGTTTTTAAAGAGATGAGCAATAGATTTCAGGCTTCTCTGGTGCCGAAGTAAAAAAACAAAAATCAAAACGCAGTGATCCAGGGGCCGCGCGGGACCCCCGCCCGACTACATTTTACCAAAGAAGTGCCAGAGCCGCTTCGTAAAACAGAGGGAGGGGGGAGAGAGGAGAGAAATAAAACGTACGCCCGTGTCCTGAGACGTGGCTCCCCTCTTCACGCGTCCATGTAACAAAAAAACAAATCGGGAGTGGGGTGTTCAGCTACTCTGCTCGGAGGAATGAAAAGCAAAGTGTCCAATAAAGTAGGAATATCTTCGCTGTACAATACGGACGGCGTCGGGGGGGCCCATCTAGCCGTAGAGATCATCCTCCTCTTCGGTGTAATGATTTCCACCGGTGCCTCCGCCAGCACCTTGGCTTGGACCGGCTCCTCCCTGGCCTCCAGCAGGAAATCTGAGAACAAGCAGGGCAGATCGTTACACAAAACGTCACAAACACACAATATTCAAACTCTGCGCCCTTTATAGATCATCAGGGGGTTAACCGGACCCTCAGAATTAACTTTTCATGGAAATTAACCCCATGGTGACCAGAAAAGCTTCATATTGAACTAAAAAAAAAAATCTATGCAATGTTTGGGAAAAATCTGTTCATAAATAATTGGGTTAAGAGATAAATCACTTTCTAAACTGCACTCAGCGTGTCTGAACCGAAGAGCAATGCATGCTGGGAATATCTGGATTTCTTCATTACTATCAGTATAGCGCCAATAGATTACGCAGCGCAGGGTAACAGTACATTAGGGCAAGACTTCCCCAGACTGAGACACGAGACGTCTCGCTGTGTTTGCCCCCAGTTTGCGGCTGCTCGAATCCTCCTTACCTGAAGCTGCCAAACCCGCGGCTCTGCTGCAGCGTCTGTGCAAACATTTCATACTTCCTTATATCGTTGTCGCTGACCGAGCGGCGGGCGAAGCGCATGGCCTCCTCAAAGTGATCCCGGCGGATTTCAGGCACTGGGTCATCCTCCTCCACTTCCTGCCGGGAAAAAAGCAAGACACAACGTAAAGCATCGGGCAGGGAGAAGCATCAGAGCAGACGTGTTTACTGCGCACAGTGACCGACACATATCCACGAAATTAAATGTCGCGAGAAAAAAGTACTTAAATTATTAAAGCTGGTGAGATGAGCCCGGCCGCGCTCACAGCCGGCGAAGGATTTACAGTTCGTTGAAACATCACAACATTTTTACATATAAGTTCAAATATTTAGACGTAAAACCCCTGAGACTAAAAAACATAATGCATTATTTCCAAAATAAAACTTGTAATAATTTTATCAAAATCTAAGAAACGTGATGTAATAAAACATTATTTTACCGAACGCGAATTGAAGCGGAATGATCCGGATAAAAGGTTTAATCACAGCGGCTTAACTAAAGCATCACAAAGTCTGTAAGTTTCTGGTACGGGAGGGATATGACTGGTCAGAGCATTGCTGGCCGCTGCCAGAGGGAATTCACGGCCGACACGGCACAGATGCTTTTAACCACTCACCCACGGGGGTACGCAGGGCAGCACCCCCCCCCCCCGCAGTCGATGACCGCAATCAGCCGCATGTGGGGGGGGGGGGGGTGCTGGCATATGGGGGGGGGGGAGGCAAGCTGTAGGAGTTAGTACAATGCCACGGGGCGTGCTATGCCACCCTGTGGTGTTCAGGCCCACCTGCCACGACAGCGTGAAGGGATTAATCGTAAAGGAGCGTAGTTGTCCCTTACCATAGCTGAAGGGTTGATCTGCCTCTCGCGCTCTCTCTTGATCTCGTTCTCGATGGATTCACGGATGGCGAGCTTGCAGGCACGCTGACAGATCTCCGTTAGATCAGCGCCGGAGAAGCCGTTTGTCATCTTGGCCAAGAAGTCAATGTCCACGTCCTGGAGCACGCAGAATAGACCGTTAGAGAGACGGGGAGAGTCACACGTTTAATAAAATGATATAGAAAGCATCAGGAAATCATGCAAGAAAAAAAATAAGCAGCGCACGGAGACGTTTACAAAAGTGCAGAAAGGATATGAAGACCCTGCGGCCCCTGCGCGTCTCCTTCCACCGCTGCATTGTTGTGGCTCATTGCCCTCAGATTTAAGATTATTTTTTTAAAAATCAGGATTCCTCAAATCTAACACGAATCTTCCACACATTATTTGCATAAACCCCCTTCGGTTTAGGACACCGCTCACCTTGGCCACGGGGGACTTCCTCAGGTTGGCCTTCAGGATGGCCATGCGTGACTTCTCATCGGGCAGTGGGATGTAGATGAGCTGATCCAGACGCCCCGGACGCAGAATGGCAGGGTCGATGATGTCGGGTCTGTTAGTGGCTCCGATGATGAAGACGTTCTTCTTCGTGGACATGCCGTCCATCTCTGTCAAGATCTGGTTGATCACTCTGTCCGCAGCTCCTCCGCCATCGCCGATGTTGCCACCTCGGGCCTTGGCTATGGAGTCCAGTTCGTCAAAGAAGAGTACACAGGGAGCCGCCTGTCTGGCCTAGAGGGGGGAAGGGGGGGGGGGAGGAGAGTGGATTTAAAGATCTCAATGCGTTTTGAGAACGGGATCTCTTTGATATAGATTAAAACATCTGTCGATTAAGGAGGAGCTCAGGGGGTAAAGCTTCCAGGAACGCACGGCAGCGCTGAAGGATGGCTGTTTAATGGGATCTTTACAATTCTGTGACCCAAAAAACTGCAAGAGATGCTTTTCATTCCTGACCAGGCAGGGACTTTTCCATCTCCAATAATGCTACTCTAGAAAGTCTAGAAAAGCCACATGTGCCACAGTCATAAACCTCAGGACGGAAGCATGTTTAACACATCAGGCGCATCATATAAATGGTTCTGCGATGACCAGACCATCGCGACAGGATGCCCCCGGCTTTGGAAGCTCGTCACCCCCTCAGCACAATACATGTTTCTTCCATAGATCTGTGTAATATGGCAGCGGCGTGTTATAAACCCCTCACAGACACCGATGTGTAAACGCCATCTCTAGTAACCCGCTTACCTTGTCAAAGATCTCTCTGACGTTTGCTTCAGACTCTCCGAACCACATGGTGAGCAGCTCCGGACCCTTGATGGAGATGAAGTTTGCCTGGCATTCGTTGGCAATGGCCTTGGCCAAGAGAGTCTTACCGCATCCAGGGGGCCCATAGAAAAGCACACCCTTTGATGGCGTCATGCCAAACTTCAAGAACTTTTCTGGATGCTCTACTGGGTACTGGAGAAAAAAAGAAAAGAGGAATGTAATGTATGAGAAGGAATTAGATCATAAAGCCCCCAAGAGGAGACTCCCCTCCTAAATCTGAGTGGGCCAGGCGTCCGTGTGATAATGTATAGTGTCATAATGCCGCACGATGTCTGCGCGCGCCTTATTACCAGCTATCAGACTGCAGGACATCAATCAGCAGCAGCGATGAAGCCCAAGCAGCTCCGTGGAGTCAATGTCCCGAGTGAGAGACGCTCCGAGCTCTGTCATCGAGAAACAAGTGACGGCTCGTACACGGCAGACTTACCTGCACCAGCTCCTGCAGCTCACGCTTCACGTCTTCCAGACCACCGATATCTTCCCAGGTAACCTGTGGCACTTCTACAATGGTCTCTCGCAGGGCGGACGGGTTACTCTGGCTCAATGCCCACTGTCAGGGAAGAGAACAGAGCGTCAGAAGATTTTTAATGTGACGCGATTCTCCAGCGCTCAGAGCTTCGCAGGACTACAAACTGGATGAAAGACCTACTTTTAAAGCAAAAGCTCCAACACTTGACTTAGAAACATCACATGACCAAGAAGAAAGATCATGGCGGACAAATACACCGAATCATCATGTGCTGCCCCCTGCTGGCCAATATATATATATGCGATTATGTATATGACAGCTTGACTGTACCACTGACTGGTAGATACTCGAGTAGAATGCTAGATTTGTGACAAAAATGTACCTTAAAATTGGAGGGGTCGCGTTTATAGTCGAGACATCTGCATCGCGTGTAAAAAAAAAAAAAAACTTGCCCTGCTCTGGATCCCAAGTCTCGCTGGAGTGAATGTGGGCTTCCTGATGCAAACACTTCAGGAACTCCCAGATTCTGGAGAGGTGGGATCCATCACAGCAAGAGGGCATGCTCGGTTTAAGCCAATTATTCACCTCGCTCGCCTCCAGCGGCCGTCTAATTAGAAGTTCAATGGTATGATCAGGCTTGTTCTCTAGCAGAAATTCTAAATCCGGATTCATAGGTATCTCTCGCCCTTAGAATGTGTCGACAATTTGTATCTCGTCATACCAGACTTCATTTCCGACCGGATCAAAAGTAACGTCTCCGATAACAACTCTAGTATAAAAGACGGATGGCCGGCGGCTTCATACTTCGTAACAACTGCAATCATTCTAGATCAGAGCACCCTGGCCTGAGATGTAGCCTGTGTTAAGAGAACCTGGAAGGATTTTAATTGTTTACCGGTACAGTAAAATTTAGTTCCTTCGCGATATATTCGAGTCTTGAGTTCTCTCATTTCCATAATAAATCTCTATCCATCGTGTTATATTCATGTCGCGTTATACTCTAGTATCTACAGGTACCCCAATTAATACAAGATACACACCCTAAAATCATCCATAGTGACCGCCAGCGAGTTCATCACTTCAGCGTCTATAGTTTCATCTTCCAGGTCGATCAGGTCCATCTTTTTCCTGATGGCCTGAAGAGCAGCCTCTGAGCAAAGAGCGGCCAAATCTGCTCCTACGTGGCCGTGGGTTTCATTGGCGACCTGTCCCGGAGAAAGAAAGACAGACGTCAGAGCGGTCGCTTCAAAAGCGTGACTGCAGGATCATCGAGGGGAGTCTCGGGGGCGGCTGGAGATGGCGTTAAACAACATGAAGCAGCAGGAAAGCTTGTAATTGGGGGGGGGGGGGCGCATGCACGCAATTTTAAAATCATGGTCAAGGAACGAGAAGACATTAGACACAAACATCTCCCACCCTGGACATGTTAAAATGGAACAACTGCATTAAAAAGGAATGGATTTATGTGGACGGAGAGTCCAGGTGTGAGAGGATTTCAACGAATACAAGTCTCAGCGCAGCCATTTATAGGGCCCGTAGGGGCCAAACAGACCCCGCGGGGGGCCAAACTCTGTGTTCATTTACCTTCATGGAGCTCATCCCTTCCCAAACATGGATCTAATCTGCCGTTAGGGGGGCGTTTAAATGGAACTTACCTGTTCTAAATCCACATCATCCGCCAGCTTCATGTTCTTCGTGTGAATCTGTAAGATTTCCAGTCTGCCGGTGGCGTCGGGGATCCCAATGTCCACTTCCCTGTCGAAGCGACCTAAAACAACCGACACAAACTGCATTACACCTCAGCGAACAAACTGAAATCACGGCCCAAAAACGACTACTGGACATGCATAACGAGGACACAGATTGGTGAGACTGATTCATGCTGTGAACAAAAGTGTGTGGCAGAGGAACGCGGCGCGCCAGCCGCAGCAAGGAACGTGAAAGCAAGCAAGCTCACCAAATCGCCTGAGAGCAGGATCGATGCTGTTTGGTCTGTTTGTAGCAGCCATGACAATGACGTGCGCCCTCTGCTTCAGTCCGTCCATGAGGGTTAGCAGCTGTGACACGATGCGGCGCTCCACTTCTCCGTGTGTCTGCGAGCAGAAAAGAAAACGTGAGTAAAGCAAGTATAGACTTCTCATTCAGAGCAGGCGGAATCCGTGTGAAACGATGCGAGGACAGGAAAACAAAGGCAGGTCATCTGGCTTGATCCTAAACCAAGGAATCACTATCTGCCCCCCTCAGATGTTGGTGAAACTTCAGCTCCCATGATTCTTTGGCCGTATCACATGTCTGAGGATGTCATATTCTGGAAGGCCGGCGTTTGAAGGCCACGCTCTAAGCCAGAGATGGTGAGATTTGGCACCCCAGCTGTATCTGCACTACATGTTCCATGATGCTCAGCCAGCCCAGGCATCATGGGACATAGTTCAGAAACACTGGGGAGGGGCAAGGTTTGCCAACATTACTGTATGCCATCATTTAAGTAAACCTGCTGGCTGGCAAACTCCCAAAGAATGAAACAGATTTACCTGCAATGCGTGGGAGTGGGGTAAAACTTAAATGAGGGCACGTTTATGTGGCACATACAGGTCGCAGGGATGTCCCTGATCCAAATCGAGGATCCAGAAACAATCCAGGGAATTCTCAGGGATCGATTATTGACTTCATTAAAAGGCAAACTGACCCAGAGTCCTCTCCTGTCGGCCGTGAGGAGACCTGGGTTTGTAGTGAGCCGCTTGGGTTCAGAACACCTGGTGCAGAACTGCTGGCTTTTTGGCAGTCGAGGGGTTTACTTGCATGGCGCTCAGACATAAAAGGCTGTGGATCCGCCGGCCAATAGCGGGTGTGCCCAATGCTCTCCCCATGCAGTACACGTGTATCAGAGCATCAGACACACACACACAGCAAACCTAGCTCCGAGGGGGGGGGGGGGGGTTGTCATGCCGTGAGGATCAAACAATAGAAGTAGCCAATAATACCAAAAATTAAACGCCTGATTGGGGGGGAGGGGGGGGGGATATAAAAGTTCAAAAGAATCCACACTCTTTGCCAAAGACAATACATCAACCAGTATACAGGATCAGGTGCATGATGGGAAAATCCTTTATCGTATTATCCAATGGCAGTGGAGGGGGGGGGGGGGGAAATACAGTTGCGAGTCCCGTACTCACCTTCTCTCTCTTTGGTGCGATGGCATCCAGTTCGTCGATGAAGATGATGGCGGGGGCGTTTTTCTCAGCCTCCTCGAAGGCTTTGCGCAGGTTGCTTTCAGACTCCCCTGCCAGCTTGCTCATAATCTCGGGGCCTGGAAACAAAAGATTCAAAGAGATGCATCAGTTTTCCTCGTGAGGGCGTCGCGGCCGGACACAGAAATATTAAGGGTCTGCTGGGGAATTAAAAAAGGAGCCAGAGAGGAGCATCGCTTGTAACACGAGCATACACAAAAACCATTTCACGGGAATCGCCTTCTGAAAAACTTGCTCTACAATAGAAAACCTTTTTCTTCTCTTTAAAACCAGACGCAAAGCACGGCTGCGTGTGGTTCAGGCTCGGTCATTGCGACGCTGGGAGATAAGGCAGTTGGCAGCAGCCAATCATTAAACGAGAGTCCGCCTGCGCACGATTCATTGAAACACGCGGCGACGCTCACCATTAATCAGGAAGAAGAATGCACCGGTTTCATTAGCGACAGCCCGAGCAATGAGGGTCTTTCCGGTTCCAGGGGGCCCGTACAGCAGGATACCGCGGGGAGGCTGCAAGAAAGGTCACGCTATTTACATAACCAATAAATATTCCTGCATTTACCCTAAAATGCGACGATTCTGCACAGGGGAAAAGGTTTGGGTCGTTTTTTTTTATAAATCAATGAGAATATTGGGGAGATTTAGGTTTTGATTGAAAAGTATTGCTTACGGTTTAACAACCCGAGAGCGCGGAATCCACCCTGCACCCACCGAGGAATCTACCCTGCACCCACCGAGGAATCTACCCTGCACCCACCGAGGAATCCACCCTGCACCCACCGAGGAATCCACCCTGCACCCACCGAGGAATCCACCCTGCACCCACCGAGGAATCCACCCTGCACCCACCGAGGAATCCACCCGCCCTGTTACCTTTAACAGGGCGCTGCCGAGGGAAACCATTACCAGCTCCCTCTTGCCAACCTTTCCCCTGCATTGCCAGCTCCCTCTTGCCAACCTTTCCCCTGCATTGCCAGCTCCCTCTTGCCAACCTTTCCCCTGCATTGCCAGCTCCCTCTTGCCAACCTTTCCCCTGCATTGCCAGCTCCCTCTTGCCAACCTTTCCCCTGCATTGCCAGCTCCCTCTTGCCAACCTTTGCCCTGCATTGCCAGCTCCCTCTTGCCAACCTTTGCCCTGCATTACCAGCTCCCTCTTGCCAACCTTTCCCCTGCATTACCAGCTCCCTCTTGCCAACCTTTCCCCTGCATTGCCAGCTCCCTCTTGCCAACCTTTCCCCTGCATTGCCAGCTCCCTCTTGCCAACCTTTCCTCTGCATTGCCAGCTCCCTCTTGCCAACCTTTCCTCTGCATTGCCAGCTCCCTCTTGCCAACCTTTGCCCTGCATTGCCAGCTCCCTCTTGCCAACCTTTGCCCTGCATTACCAGCTCCCTCTTGCCAACCTTTCCCCTGCATTACCAGCTCCCTCTTGCCAACCTTTCCCCTGCATTACCAGCTCCCTCTTGCCAACCTTTCCCCTGCATTGCCAGCTCCCTCTTGCCAACCTTTCCCCTGCATTACCAGCTCCCTCTTGCCAACCTTTCCCCTGCATTACCAGCTCCCTCTTGCCAACCTTTCCCCTGCATTACCAGCTCCCTCTTGCCAACCTTTGCCCTGCATTGCCAGCTCCCTCTTGCCAACCTTTGCCCTGCATTGCCAGCTCCCTCTTGCCAACCTTTACCCTGCATTACCAGCTCCCTCTTGCCAACCTTTCCCCTGCATTAGCAGCTCCCTCTTGCCAACCTTTGCCCTGCATTGCCAGCTCCCTCTTGCCAACCTTTGCCCTGCATTGCCAGCTCCCTCTTGCCAACCTTTGCCCTGCATTGCCAGCTCCCTCTTGCCAACCTTTACCCTGCATTACCAGCTCCCTCTTGCCAACCTTTCCCCTGCATTACCAGCTCCCTCTTGCCAACCTTTCCCCCTGCATTACCAGTTCGAGTCGAATAGATGCACGTTTGAGATTTTTTTGGTGGGTTACTCTTTGTGTGTTAAATGATTTAGTCTGACACCAGGCTCCGAGAGTATTCTTTGAGGAATACGGACTGAAGAGAATAGTTATCCAGGAGTATTAAAAGCTCCCGTACAAAGCATGTGAGCTGATAATGTACAGTAAGGAACAGCAAGCAAAATGTGCAGGAAGGTTGGATTAGCAGCTCCCGACGTTATGTGTAACAGCTAAACCGGTTATCTGAATGGCAGGGTTGGAACAGAGCCCCCACACCACAAAAGGATGCACCATAATTATAGGCCGAAAACAGCTCAGGGGAAAAAAAAAAAAAAAAAGTCATCCAAACCTGGGCCTGGAGGCCCGACCGAGCCGGGGGCTTGCCTATGGCTGTAGGCTGGCCGAGTCCCCTGGCTCAGATGGCCTCCAGGTTCAGATGAGCGCCGACTCGATCCTGCTTCCAGGACCCGGGTCTGATGACTGATTTTCGGCCGAGCACAGCCTGCATTTTCGGTTCAAAAGTTTTATTTCGGTGCATCACGAGTTACAGAAAAATGGAGGCTTGCGGTAATATTGCAGTAGCCGCTGTTATGTCCCTGAGATTCATCTAACTGGACCGCACAGCTACCCGATGCTTTGTTGGCATGACGGACATGAGCCACTCCAGGTCTTATAACCGTGGACGGTGTTTATTAAGGAGGTGCCCTTTCTGACCTCGGATATGTCTAAACTTTGGCCTTAAGACTCCATATCTATGTTATAGGGGAGTCACCCTGAACCAAGACCATGTGAAATTATACTACTGCAGTAAGACATGCCGGGTGTGATGGAGGGGGCATTAATGGGCTTTAAAGTGAACCTGCCATAAAAAACGAACAAGTTTTGCCCATTTGATTGACAGCCAAAGCAGCACAGTGACTGAGCGGGGGGGGGGGGCCTTCCTAACCCCTGCAACATGGGGCCTGTCACGTAGGGGGTCGAGGACAGTTTAAAACGGGGTCACGGTTTTTCCATTATATAGGGTCAGTGAAAAAGCTCTGCTCTATATAAAGGGGGAGACACCTTGAGAGCTAACGTCACGGAGGCACTTTGAGTTCCTGTGTGATTTCGGCGCAGCGTAAAGGCTGTGAGCATTACCTTCACGCCAATAGCTTTGAAAAGTGCCGGGTGTCTTAAGGGCAGCTCCACCATCTCCTTGATCTGAGCCAACTGCTTCCTGCAGCCCCCGATGTCGTCATAACCCACTTCATTCAGCGACTCCTCTTCATCCTGTGAGTGAATCGCACGAGTTAGCGCCGAACTTTGGAAGACACACTGTTTAGGTGTTCATATGTAAAGCAGGATGTGACCGTCACCACCCCCTCCTCACCTCTCGTTTAATAGGCTCGCCTTCACAGTGAATTACAGTATCCGGGGCCACAATGCAGTACGGGCTGGGGTCTGTCTCCACCACCTTGAATTCCACGGCGCGCATCCCGCCACGCACCAGAAAGATGTCCCCTGCGCAAAAGACAAAACGCTCGGGTCAGTTCAGTAACGGGAAGCGAAGCAGGAATAACAAATAACAGCACATCACGAAGAGACACAGGGGACGCCATGAAAAGCGCGCCGGTACCTTTGCGGATTGGTCTGTACGCCTCCAGGAAATAAGGTTTAAGATACACTTCAAACAGATTGCCGGTGATTCCTTCCACGGTGTCATCTATGGGCAGGACATGGATCCGCTTTCCGTACTTCACATCCGGACAGGCTTGAATGCTGCAGACGAAACGAGCGACATCCTTATCACACAACAGGCTAGGTCAGCTGATTATACCGCATATTAACCCCTTCACTGCCGCCATTGAGATATCCCAGGCTTCAAAGGCACCGTCCGGTGTCCTGATAGAGCTATCTCGATCAGCAGCCCAAAAGCAAACTAAATTCATTGCCTTTGGGCTGCAGAAGGTGCCCCAGAAGTTTTAGCCCTGTGGGCACAATTTCCAAAGGGCTAAAACTGTAAAACAGTGATGAATGCTCTGAAATATCCGGCTTTCAGCAGCCGATGCAGGGAGAAAAAAACAACAAACAAAACAGCTACAGATGTGATGGCTGTAATTTAATGTGGAAGTAAATGGCGCCACCTACTGGCCAGACCGGTTAATTACAATAAGGACTATTTCTTACAAAAAAAAAAGGTTTCTGACAATGTTTTTTTTTTTTTAAATCACTTGGTAGTGAAGGGGTTAAATGTGCTGCCAAACGTGTCCCGGATTTTATAATTAGCGGCAGCGCATCATGGTGGATTTAGTTAAAAAACATCTGGAGTGGCAAGGTCGGTGAGCAACCACGGCTCCCTGATATTTTGGGAACTACATTTCCCATGTGGCTTAGTCAGCCTAATGGGTGACTGAGCATTAAGGGAGATGTAGTTCCCAAAAACAATCAGGGAGTCGTGGTTGCTGACCCCTGCACTAAGCGATTGTGTGTTCCAGCATTTGGGGGGGGGGGGGGGGAGAAATCGCTGGTATCGGCAGTGATGACAGAGGCCAGCATTTCCCACCAAGCGGGGAAGGCTTCCTGCGCGGCTCCTCTGGCCGTTTTGGGTTTGCCGGCGCGTGTCGGCCCAGCAATACGGGATAAACTCATAGACCTTCACGGCATGAAGGCTTCCTCCAGAGACTCCACGATAAACGATGAAAGGTGACCCACAGCTTAAAAAAAAGGCACAAATAATGCAAAGCCAGTGCGTACCTAATGACATCTCCGAGCCGCACCCTGAGGTTGTTGCGCACCACCCTATTCATACGGATTTTTTCATCCGAGCAGGTGTCGTCTGACAGCACGATGCACACGGCCTCCCTCCTCTTCTTCCCCTTCAGGAGGACGGTGTCTCCTCTGAAGAGCTGGAGCTCGTCCATCTTACCCTGTCAGATGGAGCAGAAAGGAGAAGGTCAGGCGGACTGAACGAGCATCACGTTACCGGGAAACTCACGCTGTAACGTCGGTATATGGCTTCACCTGGGACAGGGACACCACGCTGTTGTCCTCATTGATGGCTTCGTCCACTATCAACCTGTTGGGCCGGTTTTTCTGCTTGAGGATGGCAGTAGACAGGTCATCCGCCTTGGAACTGTGGAAAGAGAAACCAGACGTGAGACCTCAGAAGCCCCGAAAAGAGAAAATAAAAACATCTGCACTTAGAGTGCCACAAAAACAGAGGCATTTAGGGAAGCCTACCAACCAACTCACTGACACAACCATCAATTACTCTCACCTTACAGTCCTCTCCTCCTGTTTCCAACCCCAACCCTCCTAGATTGTGAGTTCCTACGGGAATAGGGCCCTCATCTCCTCCTGTACTGTTTGTCAAATGTTGTTCAATGTATTGTAACCCTGTCTGTACTGTGCTTATTGTACAGCGCTGCGGAATATGCTGGCGCTTTATAAAGAATAATAATAATAATAATAAAGGCCGACGAACACCCAGAGAGTGCCACAAAAACAGAGGCTGACGAACACCCAGAGTGCCACAAAAACAGAGGCCGACAGACACCCAGAGTGCCACAAAAACAGAGGCCGACGAACACCCAGAGTGCCACAAAAACACAGGCCGACGAACACCCAGAGTGCCACAAAAACACAGGCCGACGGACACCCATAGTGCCACAAAAAAACAGGCAGACGAACACCCAGAGTGCCACAAAAACACAGGCCGACGAACACCCAGAGAGTGCCACAAAAACACAGGCCGACGAACACCCAGAGTGCCACAAAAACACAGGCCGACGGACACCCATAGTGCCACAAAAAAACAGGCAGACGAACACCCAGAGTGCCACAAAAACACAGGCCGACGAACACCCAGAGTGCCACAAAAACACAGGCCGACGAACACACTGGGGGCACCGTGAGCAGGGGGGATATATGGATAGATATATATATCTGTCTGTTCCTATTGAAAAGCGGTCACATGACTTTAAATAAAAGTATCAGTACTTGTACTCCGTCTTAAAAAAGTGGTATCGGTGTATCCCTACCACCACCCCAACCTGCCTGCCACACCTTCTTTGGACCCGAGTGTGGGAAGGAGTTTGTGGGAAGGGGTTGGATCAGTCTTTTGCCCAAACCCATTCCATTCCACCTCTGGACCCTCCCCCCGCTCAGTTTGTTAATATTATTGTAAAGGGACCCTCTACGCACCCTGAAAACTTTAGCTTGTTAACGTGGAGTTCCCCCACCCCCATCTCACCCGGCTTTCATGCAGACATCATGTCTGAGCGCTCGTAGCAGCGTTCGTTTGGGGAGAAAGCGGACATGGGCTTAAGCTACTCGCCCAGCTTCAATCCATCACTGTGACCAGGTGCTTGTGTACCTTGTCTGCGAAAAGTTTCCAATTTGTGTATATATGTATGAAAGTGACGTACACTAAGCAAATTGCTGACAAAAAATAAATAAAGAGGGGGACGGGGTGGATTTTTTTTGTACAGGATGTTCCTTTTAAGTAAACCTAATTAATTTTTCATCCGATGAATCAAAGAAAAAACACACCACCCGCCAACTACTAGAATGCGAAAACAAATCGGAAGTTGCAGCCCTAATTGAGAGCTGCTTGAGAAGCCCCCGAGATGCGCCACACACACACTGTGCGGAGGCAGGGAGAGCTGCTCAAGAAGCCCCCAACACACACACACATTGTGCGGAGGCAGGGAGAGCTCCTTAAGAAGCACGCGAGATGCCCCTAATACACACACACATTGTGCGGAGGCAGGGAGAGCTGCTCAAGAAGCCCCCGAGATGTCCCTAACACACACACTGTGCGGAGGCAGGGAGAGCTGCTCAAGAAGCCCCTAACACACACACAAACACATTGTGCGGAGGCAGGGAGAGCTGCTTAAGAAGCCCGCGAGATGCCCCTAATACACACACACACATTGTGCGGAGGCAGGGAGAGCTGCTCAAGAAGCCCCCGAGATGCCGCTAACACACACATTGTGCGGAGGCAGGGAGAGCTGCTCAAGAAGCCCCTAACACACACACATTGTGTGGAGGCAGGGAGAGCTGCTCAAGAAGCCCCCGAGATGCCCCTAACACACACACACACAGTGCGGGGGCAGGGAGAGCTGCTTAAGAAGCCCCCGAGATGCCGCTAACACACACACATTGTGCGGAGGCAGGGAGAGCTGCTCCAGAAGCCCCCGGAGATGCCCCTAATACACACACACACTGTGCGTAGGCAGGGAGAGCTGCTCAAGAAGCCCCCGAGATGCCCCTAACACACACACACACATTGTGCGGAGGCAGGGAGAGCTGATCAAGAAGCCCCTAACACACACACATTGTGCGGAGGCAGGGAGAGCTGCTCCAGAAGCCCCCGAGATGCCCCTAATACACACACACACACATTGTGCGGAGGCAGGGAGAGCTGCTCAAGAAGCCCCCGAGATGTCCCTAACACACACACTGTGCGGAGGCAGGGAGAGCTGCTCAAGAAGCCCCTAACACACACACACATTGTGCGGAGGCAGGGAGAGCTGCTCAAGAAGCCCCCGAGATGCCCCTAACACACACACACACACACATTGTGCGGAGGCAGGGAGAGCTGCTCAAGAAGCCCCCGAGATGCCCCTAACACACACACACAGTGCGGGGGCAGGGAGAGCTGCTTAAGAAGCCCCCGAGATGCCGCTAACACACACACATTGTGCGGAGGCAGGGAGAGCTGCTCAAGAAGCCCCTGATATGTCCCTTACACACACACACACACACACACACACACACACACATTGTGAGGAGGCAGGGAGAGCTGCTCGAGAAGCCCCTAACACACACACACACACATTGTGCGGAGGCAGGGAGAGCTGCTTAAGAAGCCCCCGAGATGCCCCTAACACACACACACATTGTGCGGAGGCAGGGAGAGCTGCTCAAGAAGCCCCTGAGATGTCCCTAACACACACACACTGTGCGGAGGCAGGGAGAGCTGCTCAAGAAGCACCTAACACACACACATTGTGCGGAGGCAGGGAGAGCTGCTCAAGAAGCCCCCGAGATGCCGCTAACACACACACACATTCTGCGGAGGCAGGGAGAGCTGCTCAAGAAGCCCCTAACACACACATTGTTCGGAGGCAGGGAGCTCTGCTCAAGAAGCCGAGATGCCCCTAATACACACGCACAATGTGCGGAGGCAGGGAGAGCTGCTCAAGAAGCCCCCGAGATGCCCCTAACACACACACAGTGCGGGGGCAGGGAGAGCTGCTCAAGAAGCCCCCGAGATGTCCCTAACACACACACACACACACATTGTGCGGAGGCAGGGAGAGCTGCTCCAGAAGCCCCTAACACACACACATTGTGCGGAGGCAGGGAGAGCTGCTCAAGAAGCCCCTAACACACACACATTGTGCGGAGGCAGGGAGAGCTGCTCCAGAAGCCCCTAACACACACACATTGTGCGGAGGCAGGGAGAGCTGCTCAAGAAGCCCCTAACACACACACACATTGTGCGGAGGCAGGGAGAGCTGCTCAAGAAGCCCCCGAGATGTCCCTAACACACACACTGTGCGGAGGCAGGGAGAGCTGCTCAAGAAGCCCCCGAGATGCCGCTAACACACACACATTGTGCGGAGGCAGGGAGAGCTGCTCCAGAAGCCCCCGAGATGCCCCTAATACACACACACATTGTGCGGAGGCAGGGAGAGCTGCTCAAGAAGCCCCCGAGATGTCCCTAACACACACACTGTGCGGAGGCAGGGAGAGCTGCTCCAGAAGCCCCTAACACACACATTGTGCGGAGGCAGGGAGAGCTGCTCAAGAAGCCCCCGAGATGCCCCTAACACACACACAGTGCGGGGGCAGGGAGAGCTGCTTAAGAAGCCCCCGAGATGCCGCTAACACACACACACATTGTGCGGAGGCAGGGAGAGCTGCTTAAGAAGCCCGCGAGATGCCTCTAACACACACACATTGTGCGGAGGCAGGGAGAGCTGCTCCAGAAGCCCCTAACACACACATTGTGCGGAGGCAGGGAGAGCTGCTCAAGAAGCCCCCGAGATGCCCCTAACACACACACACAGTGCGGGGGCAGGGAGAGCTGCTTAAGAAGCCCCCGAGATGCCGCTAACACACACACACATTGTGCGGAGGCAGGGAGAGCTGCTCCAGAAGCCCCCGAGATGCCCCTAATACACACACACACACACACTGTGCGTAGGCAGGGAGAGCTGCTCGAGAAGCCCCTAACACACACACACATTGTGCGGAGGCAGGGAGAGCTGCTTAAGAAGCCCCGAGATGCCCCTAATACACACAATGTGCGGAGGCAGGGAGAGCTGCTCAAGAAGCCCCCGAGATGTCCCTAACACACACACACATTGTGCGGAGGCAGGGAGAGCTGCTCAAGAAGCCCCCGAGATGCCGCTAACACACACACATTGTGTGGAGGCAGGGAGAGCTGCTCCAGAAGCCCCCGAGATGTCCAACACACACACATTGTGCGGAGGCAGGGAGAGCTGCTCAAGAAGCCCCTGAGATGTCCCTAACACACAGACTGTGCGGAGGCAGGGAGAGCTGCTCAAGAAGCACCTAACACACACACACACACACTGTGCGGAGGCAGGGAGAGCTGCTCAAGAAGCCCCCGAGATGCCGCTAACACACACACATTGTGCGGAGGCAGGGAGAGCTGCTCGAGAAGCCTCCGAGATGTCCCTAACACACACACACTGTGCGGAGGCAGGGAGAGCTGCTCAAGAAGCCCCTAACACACACACATTGTGCGGAGGGAGGGAGAGCTGCTCAAGAAGCCCCCGAGATGTCCCCAACACAACCATTGTGCGGAGGCAGGGAGAGCTGCTCAAGAAGCCCCCGAGATGCCGCTAACACACCCATTGTGCGGAGGCAGGGAGAGCTGCTCAAGAAGCCCCCGAGATGCCGCTAACACACACACACACACACACATTGTGCGGAGGCAGGGAGAGCTGCTCGAGAAGCCCCCGAGATGTCCTTAACACACACACACACACATTGTGCGGAGGCAGGGAGAACTGCTCCAGAAGCCCCCGAGATGTCCCTAACACACACACACATTTTGCGGAGGCAGGGAGAGCTGCTCAAGAAGCCCCCGAGATGCCCCTAATACACACACATTGTGCGGAGGCAGGGAGAGCTGCTCGAGAAGCCCCCGAGATGTCCTTAACACACACACACACACATTGTGCGGAGGCAGGGAGAACTGCTCCAGAAGCCCCCGAGATGTCCCTAACACACACACACATTTTGCGGAGGCAGGGAGAGCTGCTCAAGAAGCCCCCGAGATGCCCCTAATACACACACATTGTGCGGAGGCAGGGAGAGCTGCTCGAGAAGCCCCCGAGATGTCCTTAACACACACACACACACATTGTGCGGAGGCAGGGAGAACTGCTCCAGAAGCCCCCGAGATGTCCCTAACACACACACATTTTGCGGAGGCAGGGAGAGCTGCTCAAGAAGCCCCCGAGATGCCCCTAATACACACACATTGTGCGGAGGCAGGGAGAGCTGCTCGAGAAGCCCCTAACACACACACACACACACACACACACACACACACACTGTGCGGAGGCAGGGAGAGCTGCTCAAGAAGCCCCTAACACACACACATTGTGCGGAGGCAGGGAGAGCTGCTCAAGAAGCCCCTAACACACACACACACACACACACTGTGCGGAGGCAGGGAGAGCTGCTCGAGAAGCCCCTAACACACACACATTGTGCGGAGGCAGGGAGAGCTGCTCAAGAAGCCCCTAACACACACACACACACACACTGTGCGGAGGCAGGGAGAGCTGCTCAAGAAGCCCCTAACACACACACACACACACACACACACACACACACACACACACACACACACACTGCGCGGAGGCAGGGAGAGCTGCTCAAGAAGCCCCTAACACACACACATTGTGCGGAGGCAGGGAGAGCTGCTCAAGAAGCCCCCGAGATGCCGCTAACACACACATTCTGCGGAGGCAGGGAGAGCTGCTCAAGAAGCCCCCGAGATGTCCCTAACACACACACATTGTGCGGAGGCAGGGAGAGCTGCTCCAGAAGCCCGAGATGTCCCTAACACACACACATTGTGCGGAGGCAGGGAGAGCTGCTCGAGAAGCCCCTAACACACACACACACACACACACACACTGCGCGGAGGCAGGGAGAGCTGCTCAAGAAGCCCCTAACACACACACATTGTGCGGAGGCAGGGAGAGCTGCTCAAGAAGCCCCCGAGATGCCGCTAACACACACATTGTGCGGAGGCAGGGAGAGCTGCTCAAGAAGCCCCCGAGATGTCCCTAACACACACACATTGTGCGGAGGCAGGGAGAGCTGCTCCAGAAGCCCGAGATGTCCCTAACACACACACATTGTGCGGAGGCAGGGAGAGCTGCTCGAGAAGCCCCTAACACACACACACATTGTGCGGAGGCAGGGAGAGCTGCTCAAGAAGCCCCTAACACACACACACATTGTGCGGAGGCAGGGAGAGCTGCTCAAGAAGCCCCTAACACACACACACATTGTGCGGAGGCAGGGAGAGCTGCTCAAGAAGCCCCTAACACACACACACATTGTGCGGAGGCAGGGAGAGCTGCTCAAGAAGCCCCCGAGATGCCGCTAACACACACATTGTGCGGAGGCAGGGAGAGCTGCTCAAGAAGCCCCCGAGATGCCGCTAACACACACATTGTGCGGAGGCAGGGAGAGCTGCTCCAGAAGCCCCCGAGATGCCCCTAATACACACACACACACACACTGTGCGTAGGCAGGGAGAGCTGCTCAAGAAGCCCCCGAGATGCCCCTAATACACACACACACACACACTGTGCGGAGGCAGGGAGAGCTGCTCAAGAAGCCCCTGAGATGTCCCTAACACACACATTGTGCGGAGGCAGGGAGAGCTGCTCAAGAAGCCCCCGAGATGCCCCTAACACACACACATTGTGCGGAGGCAGGGAGAGCTGCTCCAGAAGCCCCCGAGATGCCCCTAATACACACACACACTGTGCATAGGCAGGGAGAGCTGCTCAAGAAGCCCCCGAGATGCCCCTAATACACACACACACACTGTGCGGAGGCAGGGAGAGCTGCTCAAGAAGCCCCTGAGATGTCCCTAACACACACACTGTGCGGAGGCAGGGAGAGCTGCTCGAGAAGCCCCTAACACACACACACACACACACACACATTGTGCGGAGGCAGGGAGAGCTGCTCAAGAAGCCCCCGAGATGCCGCTAACACACACACTGTGCGGGGGCAGGGAGAGCTGCTCGAGAAGCCCCTAACACACACACACTGTGCGGAGGCAGGGAGAGCTGCTCAAGAAGCCCCCGAGATGCCGCTAACACACACATTGTGCAGAGGCAGGGAGAGCTGCTCAAGAAGCCCCCGAGATGCCGCTAACACACACACTGTGCGGGGGCAGGGAGAGCTGCTCGAGAAGCCCCTGAGATGTCCCTAACACACACACTGTGCGGAGGCAGGGAGAGCTGCTCAAGAAGCCCCTAACACACACAGCGGAGGCAGGGAGAGCTGCTGCTAGCACTGGAAGGCACAGGATTGGCTGAGAGGGTTTGGTCACTTCCTGCAGACCACAAGAATATACCACGGAATGCGATGGGCTAGAGCAGGACTGTCCAACTCCGGCCCCCAGATGATTCTTAACTACATCTCCCATGATTCTCAGATCTTCTATTGCATTCTGGGAGTTGTAGGCAATAAATGTGGGGGGGGGGGGGGAGAGCTTGATATGCCTGGGCTAGAGCCTCAAATACTGATAATTATTGGTGCTCATCATCAGGTAACAAAGGGCCCGTTCCACTCCCGGAGGGGCCCCATAACCCTTACATCCATCCAACCAATCAAGGAAACAACAACAACAAAAAACAACTCTGTGTGTACACCGGCAACCTACCGGCTGTAATGACGACAGCCATATCAATGAATACGACACCTCAGATCACAGCTCTGGGAATAAAGCGCAGCGGTCCGTGCCTTCAGCAGGGGGTTTCATGCAGCAATGATCCCTGCGTGCCGTGTGTGTAACCACCCCACAGGAAACACGGGACCTCCATGTACCGCAACGTGTGTAACGTGTGCAAACTGTATTCGGGATCTGAGCTTGGAGGACCTTCAAGCTCTACCCGTTCGCAGACTCCATGCGCCCCGGGCCTGCGGTTTATCCCCCGGGAGATGTTTATAGCTACATGCATAGTGTAAATATGTACACTCAGGATGTACAAAAGGGAGCGCGTCATGACCAACACACCCCGAGGACGCACAATATACTCAGCACTGATTACCTCGTAACGAAGAATGTAACGGATCCACAAACCTGGGAGCACAGAGAGGGGCTCCTCGAAAAAAAACAAAGCCCTGATAACCTGGATTAAATCCCCTACTTGCGATGCCGCCCAGTTTCTAAGGATTCCCTGAACACAGGAACATGCACGGACACACAACAAAGAGGTCAATTTGGATCCTGAGTGGAGTCTGAAGGGTGGTCGCTGCGTGTCGGTCAGGGTTCCACCCACAGCAGCAGCGCAGAGCCGGCCTTTACACTCTTGGTGGGAGGGAAAGACAAACTTAAAAAAAATAATAATTAAAATCGGTCTACGCCGCATCCCAAATGCTTGATCCCCAGATGTAGCACAACTACTCCGACAACGCTTTGCCAACTTTAAGACTGCAAACCATTATGGGAGCAAGAATAGTAGTTTTACAGCTGTGAGGAAATGGGTGACCCGGCCCTGCACCAGGCGGGATGATCACTCCCGGTGGAACCATGACTGTCCTTTGTGCGGCCATCATCTTGTCAGTTTAATGGCTGTAGGAGCATCATAGGAAATATAGTCCAGAAAGACAGACTGACAGACACAATCCACTCCATCAGAATAAACCAATGAAGCAAACCGGGACTGGCTCACTGACCCTGGAACACAGGGTCACCACCAAAATTCACATACAGGGGAGACTATCACAAGGGGAGGGGGTACACTGCCCTCCATAATACCCAGGGAGGAAGGAGTATCCCCCTAAGCTGCCCTCCATAATACCCAGGGAGGAGGGGGTATCCCTTACACTGCCCTCCATAATACCCAGGAATGAGGGGGTATCCCCTACGCTGCTCTCCATAATATGCAGGAAGGAGGGGGTATCCCCTACGCTGCTCTCCATAATACCCAGGAATGAGGGGGTATCCCCTACGCTGCTCTCCATAATACCCAGGAATGAGGGGGTATCCCTTACACTGCCCTCCATAATACCCAGGAATGAGGGGGTATCCCCTACGCTGCTCTCCATAATATGCAGGAAGGAGGGGGTATCCCCTACGCTGCTCTCCATAATACCCAGGAATGAGGGGGTATCCCCTACGCTGCTCTCCATAATACCCAGGAATGAGGGGGTATCCCTTACACTGCCCTCCATAATACCCAGGAATGAGGGGGTATCCCTTACAGTGCCCTCCATAATACCCAGGAATGAGGGGGTATCCCTTACACTGCCCTCCATAATACCCAGGGAGGAGGGGGTATCCCTTACACTGCCCTCCATAATACCCAGGGAGGGGGTATCCCCTACGCTGCCCTCCATAATACCCAGGAATGAGGGGGTATCCCCTACGCTGCCCTCCATAATACCCAGGAATGAGGGGGTATCCCCTACGCTGCCCTCCATAATACCCAGGAATGAGGGGGTATCCCTTACACTGCCCTCCATAATACCCAGGAATGAGGGGGTATCCCCTACGCTGCTCTCCATAATATGCAGGAAGGAGGGGGTATCCCCTACGCTGCTCTCCTCATAATACCCACAAGAATGAGGGGGTATCCCTACCTGCTCTCCATAATACCCAGGCAAATGAGGGGGTATCCTTACACTGCCTCCAAAATACCCAGGAATGAGGGGGTCCCCTTACAGTGCCCTCCATAATACCCAGGAATGAGGGGGTATCCCTTACACTGCCCTGCCATAATACCCAGGGAGGAGGGGGTCATCCTTACACTCCCTCCATAATACCCAGGGAGGGGGTATCCCCTGTCGCTATGATAGGACTGTTGAGGGGGTTGAGGGGTATCCCTATCGCTGCGCCTCCATAATACCCAGGAATGAGGGGGTATCCCCTACGCTGCCCTCCATAATACCCAGGAATGAGGGGGTATCCCCTACGCTGCCCTCCATAATACCCAGGAATGAGGGGGTATCCCCTACGCTGCCCTCCATAATACCCAGGAATGAGGGGGTATCCCCTACGCTGCCCTCCATAATATGCAGGAAGGAGGAGGTATCCCTTACGTTGCCCTATATAATATGCAGGAATGAGGGGGTATCCCCTACGCTGTCCTCCATAATATGCAGGAAGGAGGAGGTATCCCCTACGTTGCCCTATATAATATGCAGGAAGGAAGGGGTATCCCCTACGCTGCCCTACAGAATATGCAAGAAGGAGTGGGTATCCCCTACGCTGCCCTCCATAATATGCAGGAAGGAGGGGGTATCCCCTACGCTGCCCTATATAATATGCAGGAAGGAGGGGGTATCCCCTACGCTGCCCTATATAATATGCAGGAAGGAGGGGGTACCCCCTACGCTGCCCTATATAATATGCAGGAAGGAGGGGGTATCCCCTACGCTGCCCTATATAATATGCAGGAAGGAGGGGGTATCCCCTACGCTGCCCTATATATATATGCAGGAAGGAGGGGGTATCCCCTACACTGCCCTTTATAATATGCAGGGAGGAGGGGGTATCCCCTACGCTGCCCTATATAATATGCAGGAAGGAGGGGGTACCCCCTACGCTGCCCTATATAATATGCAGGAAGGAGGGGGTATCCCCTACACTGCCCTTTATAATATGCAGGGAGGAGGGGGTATCCCCTACGCTGCCCTATATAATATGCAGGAAGGAGGGGGTATCCCCTACGCTGCCCTATAGAATATGCAGGAAGGAGGGGGTACCCCCTACGCTGCCCTATATAATATGCAGGAAGGAGGGGGTATCCCCTACGCTGCCCTATATAATATGCAGGAAGGAGGGGGTATCCCCTACGCTGCCCTATATAATATGCAGGAAGGAGGGGGTATCCCCTACACTGCCCTATATAATATGCAGGGAGGAGGGGGTATCCCCTACGCTGCCCTATATAATATGCAGGAAGGAGGGGGTACCCCCTACGCTGCCCTATATAATATGCAGGAAGGAGGGGGTATCCCCTACACTGCCCTTTATAATATGCAGGGAGGAGGGGGTATCCCCTACGCTGCCCTATATAATATGCAGGAAGGAGGGGGTATCCCCTACGCTGCCCTATATAATATGCAGGAAGGAGGGGGTATCCCCTACACTGCCCTTTATAATATGCAGGGAGGAGGGGGTATCCCCTACGCTGCCCTATATAATAAGCAGGAAGGAGGGGTATCCCCCTACGCTGCCCTATATAATATGCAGGAAGGAGGGGGTATCCCCTACGCTGCCCTATATAATATGCAGGAAGGAGGGGGTATCCCCTACGCTGCCCTATATAATATGCAGGAAGGAGGGGTATCCCCCTACGCTGCCCTATATAATATGCAGGAAGGAGGGGGTATCCCCTACGCTGCCCTATATAATATGCAGGAAGGAGGGGGTATCCCCTACGCTGCCCTATATAATATGCAGGAAGGAGGGGTATCCCCTACGCTGCCTATATAATATGCAGGAAGGAGGGGTATCCCCTACGCTGCCCTATATATGCAGGAAGGAGGGGGTATCCCCTACGCTGCCCTATATAATATGCAGGAAGGAGGGGGTACCCCCTACGCTGCCCTATATAATATGCAGGAAGGAGGGGGTATCCCCTACGCTGCCCTATATAATATGCAGGAAGGAGGGGGTACCCCCTACGCTGCCCTATAGAATATGCAGGAAGGAGGGGGTACCCCCCTACGCTGCCCTCCATAATATGCAGGAAGGAGGGGGTATCTCCTATGCTGTCCTATAGAATAGAGGGAGGATAGCATGAGACTGGTTATTAAAAGGACTTTTCTGCTCTGTAAAAACATGTCTCCCCTGTGCCTGTACAACGGATTGCCACAACATGAACATGCCTAAATTAAGGCGGTATAGCATTAAATTCCGAGATTTTAAAAGGGGCGCATATCACATACTGGTAGAAATAGATCACACAATTCCTTGGCGGAAAATGTGTTTCCCCACCATTCAAATGAAGGTTTTCTTCTACATATGGCGGTTAAGTGACCATCACAGTGATAGGGGACACCTGTCAGTAGCCAAATTCATTTCATAGGGATTTTACGTCTGGGTTCATACACCATCTAGTGTCCAAATGGCACATACATAGCATCTGGGAAAACCAGACCAAATCCCATACAGAGCATTCTCTGAAAGGAGAATTAAAAGCACAGGTACTAAACTGACAGGTGAAGCATGTGAGGAGGAATTAATGTTTAACCCTAGATTATCCATGTATTAAAGTTACTGTTTAAAGAGTAGCGATTACTGAAAAATTGTAGATCCCTGAAAAAAGCAGCCGATATGCAACCAGTGAAATACTGGGCTCATGGTGTGAAACGGCTCAGCACTCACAGGGTTACTATAGACGCGATTTAGGCAATAAAGGAACAACGTGGAATTATATAGTCAGAAACCTGTCACACCATAACCTACATAAGAAGCAGACGGTGCGTGCCGATAGCAAAGTGGGCGAGCCTGGCTCTTGCAGGGCGTCCCTGATATCTGAACGCAGCCATCAATGTCATAATGAGCTTTTCTTACACTGGAAACCGAGTCGCATCCTGAGGTGAAAGCGCACCAGGGCTGATCAGATGTGACGGCAGCGATTCGTTCAGTAACACTGCGCGAGTCGCGGCCCATTAAGGCCGGGGTCAGACAAGCATTTTGCAGAGAGGAGAGAAAATCCGTGAGAGTGGACGTTCCTTCCACTATGACGCTTGTCTGGCCGCCGCCGAATGCAGTCAGTGCGGTCAGCGCTGCAATGCTCAATCAGCCTATGGAGGATTGCGCTTTGCAGCCCCGGACACGCGTCCTAGCACTTCAACAGGGAGGCTTTCAGAACGTCTGCAGCACGGTCGCAGTAGCGTGTGGCCGGCCCCATTGAACTGCCGCAACGCTGCAATGGACGCCGGGAGGCACGTCAGTACAGGCGGGCATAGTGAGCTTGTCTGACGCCGGCCTTACAGGGCATTTATAGACCTTTAATATTTAAAAATCACTAGTAAATAGGAGTCTCCCCCAAGGCACCACGTCAAAGGCCGCGGCTAAGAAGTGAAAACACTGGAAAGAAAGTGAAAGATTTACTCAAAGTCTTCAAAAAGCTGCAAAGTCTGAAAACGGCGAAAAAACACTGTATGGTTTCACTTTTAATAAACGCAAAAAGCCAAATGCACCAAACTTGCACCTCAGCTTTTTAACCCCCGACCTTTATAAATTACAATCCATTTAAAATATCAGCAAATTGAAAGAAAAAAAAAACCTCCACGTACCAATAAGAATAGGGATTACTTCCTGCTCCTCCCCCGACATCTGTTACTTTCTATTCCGCGTGTGGAAGGAGAGGCCCGTTTACAAGAAGCTGCCGCAGCACCGCGACACGGAGGAAAGTCCCCGCGTTATGCCGGCAGATAACCACAGCGCGGCTGGTGATGCGGCCGTGTAACCATATCCACTTATAGGGAGACCTGAGAAGAACCCCAATAATCTGACAGCTCTTTGTATTACAGCATGATGGGAACAAAACATTTACTGTGGATTAACAAATACTGTGCATCAGATCAGTAAAGCCCAGACTCGCTGTATTGTGTCCTCGCTGTCTATTGTCTGCATTACACATAACACAAAGGACACGATACAGGGAGTCTGGGATTTACTGATATGCATCCTGTGTGTATTATGTGTAACGCAGACATATCAGTAAATCCCAGACTCCCTGTATTGTGTCCTCTGTGTATTATGTCTAAGGCAGACATATCAGTGAATCCCAGACTCCCTGTATTGTGTCCTCTGTGTAACGCAAACATCTCAGTAAAACCCCAGACTACCTGTATTGTGTCCTCTCTGTATTATGTGTAACGCAGACATCAGTAAATCCCTCTTTTCACTCCAGCCTTAACCCTTCGCTGTCGGAGTCACTATATGAAGGTCCTCATTGATCAGGAGTCAGACTTCTCAATGTTCAGGGTGTTCCAGTGATGCCGGTGTGCACGCATGTCAGTATTTGTGAACGCACCCGCGCTCTACATTCCCTGGGATGTGCGCGGTGGATAGATGGAGCGTCCAAAGATAGCGGCTCCCGCGAGTATGACTGGAGATGGAGAAGACATTACACAAATCTATAGAGGAAATCTTGCCTGGCTGATCGATGCGTCTCGTTGCTCTTTGAGCACAAATGTGCAGCGAGCAGAGACGTCCAGCCATGCAGGTTTAATGCGGAAATGTGCACATTTAATGTGTGCAGCCAACAGCGACAGGCGTGTTTTCGGGTTTCTGACATATCATAACTCGCGCTCAGCGCAGCAAACGCATGAATAACAGATCTAGCATTTAATCCATGTGAATCATGACACGAAACCAGTGTCCAGCGACGCAGAGACATCAGAAAGACGCGACAATCGATCAACACAATAGCAAAATGATTAAACAACCAGCAGACTCTCCCGCTCTGTCACAGCCGACGAATCAACGATGAGAAATGAAAGTCTCGACACAGCTTAGATTTTCCAGTTTACGGGTGCTCCATATATTATAACAGGACCGATGGACACCGCACGACGTTTCGACCCGTGCAGGGGCCTTTCTCAAGTCTTGCTGTGTCCACGTGTGATGTCACAATAAACAGAGCTGCTCCAAATCTAAAATCTAAGGGGTGCCAGGCAGTTACATTATTTATTTTAAGTCCATTAACGCAGGGGTTGACGGATACAGGGCCGGGAAACCACAGGCTCGGCTCGCACATTTCTAGACGGCCATAGAAACGATTCCCAGCTGATGAATTGGTGTATTTGGCTCCCAGGTTTCTTACTGGCTACCAAGTTCAGAATAAATTGGTCAAGCCCTGCGTTATGACACATTCAGCGAGTACACAGTGCGCAGCATCTAGCAGCTGGAAGCACGCCACGTCCTGCGGAGCGCTGATAGAGTGCAGCGCGGGAAAGAAGGCAGGTTTCAAAACATTAATAAAAAAGGTTTAGAAACAGGAGTAGGGCTGAAACAACTAAAATCGATTAATCGACAACTAATCGATGATTAAAATAGTTGTCAACTATTTCCATAATCGATGTCGATTAATCGTCCTGTGTACTGGCTGGGGTCAGATGAGCGCAGCGTTCACGTCCGTGTTGCCGCACAGTTTAACGTCCGTGGTAGCATACAATTATGATCAATAGAGACCACACACGAAGTACGTCCGCATAGAAGTGCGGACGCACAACGGACGCAAAACCGCTAGAAAGTTAGTGCAGAGTGCGCCACGTCCGCATAGCTTTGTGTGAGTGATGGAACGAAGTCAGACAGACTGCATTTTTGCCATCCAGCATTTTTGACAGACAAAATGTTTTTTCACATTACATTTTATTTCCCTTCTACATCAGTCAAAAAAAATGTCAGTCACAAACACGGACCGTGTGGCCACTACCTTGTCGTTAGTTAGAAAGTACGTCCGTTGTGCATGGACACACAGAATGCGTTCGTCTGACCCTCGCCTGAGAGTCAGACTGAGTTAAACGTAAATAACCTCAGCTTCGGAGCTGATTGGAGAAGACGCGACGCTGCTTTACTAAGTATGATTTAGTTCTAGGGTTATATCAGACACAACCAGTTTGTTTTAATTCCGTTTACAACAGTAGAACTATAACACAAACCATAGGATACCGCCACAGGGTGAAGGAGCTGTATGCCTGTGTTTTATCCTTACTTGAAGCTGGAGTCTTGTGCCACCACCCCACCTTCCCTGCCACACCCTCTTTGGTCAGGGACTGCCATTCCCTCCTTTGGTCTGGTCCTGTCCCCAAACTCACTCCCCCACTCAGATACGGTCTTTTGTCCATACCCACTCCCTCTCACACTCTGGTCAAGTGAGCAAAGTCACTCCCTTTCACCTCCAGTCCCTCCTCCCACTCAGTTTGTTCACGGAATTATTTAAAAAGGGAGACTCTACGCACCCTGACCACTTTAAACTTATTAACCCTGATTTCATGTTGAAATCATCATCTATGACCAAGTGATCGTAGCCGCGTTCATTTGAGAAAGCAAACATGAGCTTAAGCTGCGCATGCAGCATCAACCCATCCCTCTGACCAAGCGCTCGCATAACTTGTGTGAAAAGTACACAAGATACACAATTTGCGTATGTACGTACGAAAGTTATGTACACTATGCAAATTCGTTATAAAAAAGGGGAGGCTTTGTGGTTATTTTTTTTACATAAAATTCCTTTTACGTAAACAAATTCTATACTTTTTTATCCGATTAATTGAAATAATAAAAATCGACCAACTAATCGATTATTCTCACAATCGTTAGTTGCAGCACTAAATAGGCGTTAATGGTTAACCCCTTCATTCCACTCCCTCCTGTGTTAACCCCAGAGAATCTCCCCTCCGGAGAATGTCTGTATGGACGAGACAAACAGTGACAAAACAATTACACACAATTGATGTGAGTGCCGCGCAGATTATGGCCGTGTATTAGTGATAGTCATGAAGTGAGAATCCCGGCACTCAGATAAGGCGTTGGCCTCGTTGAAGCCCTTGGAGCTTGAGAAAGGCTGTACATCAATTGAAATGTTGCTTTTCTGATTAAACCTGCAGATACACAGCCTATTCTGAGCACCTGGATCCTCATATCGTGATTATATGTATGCTGGCGTGCGTGCGCCATTACTATTCAGGTGCGCATGTGTTCTGGTCCACTCTGTCGAAGAGGAGACTGTAGCGTTTTTTTGGCACAGCCCCTCTGACGTCATTTATGATGGCCATCAGCTTTTGGATTCCACACATGGTCACCACCGCTGGAGATTGGGTCTTATGTTTTATTGAAGGACACACACACACATATATATATATATATATAAATATATACACATGCAGATATGTAGTGTATTCTGTACCCTTGACAAAGGTCTGTTGGACCGAAACGTTGGGTGACTGTTCTCTGTCTTGTTGCTCTGCAGGTTTCTATTGCATTTTTTCTTTTTAAGGTTATTTTGTTTTATGTGTTGCCACATCATTGTATGGCTGTATGGCTTATGTTGCTCTTTTTTTATGCTTCACTAACTCCATCTACAGTGTTATATTGAGGTTCATTGGTGCTCCATTTAAATTCGGTAGCTAAGGTTTTTTCCCATGGGCTAGAGCACATATATGCACTTTTGGGGTTTTGTGCACCCATCATATGGTTTCATATATTTATTTTCCTGTGATATATTGAAGTGTAATGATTATGTTCAGGTTTGTTTTTTGTATTGTGGCAGTGTTGTTTTTCAATAAAGACATTTTAGCTCATGGTGTGCTTCCATTTCCATGTTTTTGTATTGATTTCTCTGGGACTCATTAAGGAGGAGAGGTCCTGATATATGGTAGTACCCTTTTGTGTATTTTCATTTTCTGTGTGCATAGCAAACTGTTTTGTAGTATTTTATGTATGCTGGGAGCCATCAAAAACCATGAAGCTCCTGAGCTCCATATAGTGGCAAAAATATGCTTTATTTCTAAAAGGAGTGCGATTCTTCTTAAATATGTGCTTGTTAAGTAAAGATGGACACAGCGCACGCGGTAAGAAGCACGATTCATCATCACTGACAAACATTTATAAGGCTCGGCCTGACCGTTAATATGGATTAATTGAGCAATCTTTCATTAAATCCAATCTTAGAAACATAGAAAAATGTTGGCAGATAAGAACCTTTCGGCCCAATTACATGGATACTTTACCTGGATTTCTCTTTTGTTTAGGATAGCCTTATGCCTATCCCATGCTTGCTTAAATTCAATCACTGTTTTGGCCTCTACCACTTCAACTGGAAGGCTGTTCCATGTATCCACCACCCTCAGTAAAATAATGCTTCCTGATGTTCCTTTTAAACCTTTGCCCCTCTAATCTAAGACTATGTCCTCTTGTTTTGCTACTTTGTTTCCTTTTAAATATACTCCCTTTCTCTACCTTGTGGATTCCCTTTACGTATTTAAATGTTTCTATCATATCTCCTCTGTCTCGTCTTTTTTCCAAGCTGTACATGTTAAGATCATTAAGCCTTTCTTGGTAACTTTTCTCCTTCAAGCCGTACACCATTTTAGTAGCCCTTCTCTGAACTCTCTCTAAGATGTCTATATCCTTCTGGAGATACGGTCTCCAGTACTGCACACAGTACTCCAAGTGAGGTCTCACCAGTGCTCTGTACAGTGGCATGAGCACTTCCCTTTTCCTACTGCTAATACCTCTCCCTACACAACCAAGCATTCTGCCAGCATTTCCAAGCATTCTGCCAGCATTTCCTGCTGCTCTATTACATTGACTACTTACCCTTAGATCCTCTGAAATAATGACCCCTAAATCCCAACCCTCAGATGTATCAAATATTCTATATTCAGCCCTTGGGTTTTTACGTCCCAGGTGCATTATCTTGCACTTATCTTAATGATAAAACAAGCATTATAACCCTTTCCTACCTTTAGCGAGGATACCCCTATGTAAAACAGCTCGCAGACCTCTCCCTAGACGAGCGCGCTTTATTGCCAGGTAAAGCCGGGGAAAACTCTGCAAGATCGCAGCATCAGCAGAGCCGGGTTACAACCTTCACATGCCAGCTCACTGAAACACAGCCAGTTGGAGGGGCCTGGCAGAATGCCAGCCAGCCCAAAGTCAGTATCCGAGGTCTGGTGCGCGTACACATGCAGCCGAGGACTGGTGCGCGTACACATGCAGCCGAGGTCTGGTGCGCGTACACATGCAGCCGAGGTCTGGTGCGCGTACACATGCAGCCGAGGTCTGGTGCGCGTACACATGCAGCGAGGTCTGGTGCGCGTACACATGCAGCCGAGGTCTGGTGCGCGTACACATGCAGCCGAGGTCTGGTGCGCGTACACATGCAGCCGAGGTCTGGTGCGCGTACACATGCAGCCGAGGTCTGGTGCGCGTACACATGCAGCCGAGGTCTGGTGCGCGTACACATGCAGCCGAGGACTGGTGCGCGTACACATGCAGCCGAGGACTGGTGCGCGTACACATGCAGCCGAGGACTGGTGCGCGTACACATGCAGCCGAGGACTGGTGCGCGTACACATGCAGCCGAGGTCTGGTGCGCGTGTGGGTCCAGTGTGTGTGCAGGCCTGTGTAGGGGGTAAATGGGGTGTCTGGCCATACATTTCAATATGAACATAAAATTTCAGCAAAATCCTAAATTATTTATTGGAAAACTGTCACATGACATTAATGAATCTGTAATCGGTGACAACCTGAAAAAAGTATCGGTACTCAAACTCTGTCTTAGATATATCTACACACACTGGACTGTGCACCATTTTTCAGCAGGTGCTACTTTTTTTTATACATATATTTTGCGTTCATACCATTTCTTTTAAAGACAGAGTTTGAGTCCGATACGCGACACACACACACACACTGACACACACACACTGACACACACACACTGACACACACACACTGACACACACACACTGACACACACACCTCAGTGCTGGTATATTAGCAGGCAGCTGGAAAACACGCGCTGTCCCAGTTTATAGTTAAGAGCAGAAGTATATTTCACCTGTAGTTAATTGGAAGTTATTTGGTACAGAAGTCTTTATTCCATTTCCACCCCTGCTGCAAACTTAACCAGAGCCGGTCCAGTCTATGAAGCTGCTACATTTACACCAAGGTTGGAATACAAACCATCACCCGCTGACAATACTCCTTAGCACCCAGGACGCCAAGACGAGAGCTGGGTGTGAGAAAACCTTTAGATTATGTTCTGAGATTTAGTGAATAAAGCCAGTCCTGTTTACTGGAGAAGCCTCTGTTTAGTTATCCCCCACGAGGGAGTAGGTAACGTAACGTTTGTTTTTGGTTAATAGTTCAAGGTAGCGAGTACCCTGGCTGTAACCCCTGTGAAATGAAACAAAGACACTGCAAACAACTCAAGTGTCTGCCTCAGCAAGACACACACAGAACCACACACACACAGAGACACACACACAGAGCCACACACACAGAGCCACACACACACAGAGACACACACACACAGAGACACACACACACAGAGACACACACACACAGAGACACACACACACAGAGACACACACACACAGAGACACACAGGATTTATTTATAAAGGATTTTACCAGGAAGGATACATTGAGATTTCTCTCGTTTTCAAGTATGTCAAGTAGGATGAGTGCACTCTGCAGCTGTCCTCTATTTTGACACAATTTACGTTACTGTTCAAATCTGTCAATTGTCCATTACCTTAAATGTTTATTGTAACTGTGTCATTGTGTGGCTGCAATGAGCGCCTGTTCAGCCCCCCTCCCCATGACAGATTGTTAACACAACACGTCCCTCGCTGTATCAGTCTGTTTCTTTAATGTCAAACCTTATCCAGACAGCCTGATGTTAAAACGGATGGCAGGGGCTTTATTGTTCTGTCGTAGTGATGATGTTTTTAGGCTGTGGCAGAGTGTGATGAAGAGCTGTATATACTGTGTTTGTGTTATTGTATGTTAATGACCCCTGTCTGGTATAAATATCCCTGCTTTAACGCAATAAAGAGGTTCTTCTCAGTCTGACCCCCGACATGTAGTCACACAGGTCACAGTGGGGGGGGGGGGGTCGGTCACATCAGTAACAGACAACACTGACACCAGAGGGGTTAATGGATGCGCGCTCATCAAAAGGCACCGCGTCGTCAGTCTTTCAGACCTGCCTATAGATACAATGAAAGAGTCCATATAAACACGATGATAGGAGAATAACCAGAAGAACCTTCTGGACACAAACTCAATAGTGGAGCAGCGATTGGCCATACTCCGCCACAAGAAAACGGAGGATCACGTCACGTGTTTGAAGCTGGATCCCATGGACACCGCAGGAAAAACTCCTGCTTGAAAGGCTTTATTACAGAGGAAATCAGAAAAAAAAATAAAAATGACTCAGTCACCGGGCAGTGAATTGGCTTTGCAGAGTCTCCATACCAAATGGCGTGCAGGCCTGATGGGACGTGGTGGATTTACATCGGACGTCCCCAGCGTGATCAATACTCCCTGTCCCTTTAATGCATTTAGATGCAGCTCTGAAAGACCTTGTGAAGCCGCACCGACAGAAACTGCCGTGTATTTACTTTGAATGTGATGACACGGTCACCTGCGGTGCAGAATGTAATTATATACAATTGTGTGTATGCATGTGATATATATATATATATATATATATACACACATACACACTCACAGCAACAATGAATGTCCAGGACAGATGTGACATGTGTCTAGCCATTTGTTTCCTGTGTAATCCATACTGACAGCTGGGTAACTGGCCATGTTATTACCATGTGGTGTGCATATAAGTGTAATTAAAATGATGTAAGGTGCCGGCACGGGGAGATGTGGTTACATTTCAGGCAGCGCAACACAATATACTGACAGGAGCTGCCAGTTTATTACATCAAAGCCCAATCATCTTGTATGGAAAGAGGGGCTGTGCCAGGGCCTGGTCAACACAGCCAGGCGCATGGGGTCTTGGGGCCATGTCATGGCCTGGTCATTGCGTCATGGCCAGGGCGGTGCTAAAGTCTGGTTATTGCGCCAGAGGGCTGAGTCATAAAGACAAGGCAAATGTAACTTGTAGATGCTCCATAGGAGGATCGAGCCTTGCAGTGCTGAGCGCACTAATTACGCTCAGCGAGGTGGCCAGCCGAGTGTCAGAGAGGAAGGAAGGTCCACTCACAAATATTCCTGTCACTCTGCAAAATGCTCGTTCGACCTTAGCCATGAGCCGTATCAGGCATGTCATAATGTTACCACCATTAGATTATCCATAGTGTCGCACAAGTATCACCACAGGCTCTGCAGGATAAAAAGTATTGGTAACGTAAAATACCCGACGCGTTTCGTCTGTACATGTAAGACTTCATCAGGAGAATTACATTAGAGCAGCCACCGACTTGGATAGCTTCCATTATTGTCTGGTTTTGTGTGCTCTCCTTCTGCGCATCACTGCTGGAATGCAGGTCCCGCAAAAAAACGTAGTCCAGTGGATTGCCGGGCTGCGCTCCTGGATGCCAGCAATGGAACGCGGTCCTCCCAGATCTAGACATCATGTGAGTCACTGCATCTATAGGAGGACCGCGCTCCGGTGCCGCCATCCAAGAGCATAGCCTGACGACCCAGCCACGCGCAAATCCGTATGTCCTGCATCCCGGTGGTGAGATACGAGCATGCCGGCGTACAGACTGAGCTGATGTATTACACGCGAAACGCGTCATGTACTTTTATCGAGTGGAGCCCATGTACTTCCATGTGAGGGCGAGAGATCCAACGGCTGGAGACCCTGCGGCCTGAACAAATGAATGGTGGTCACACACTGACACGCCTGATAGCATTGCACATTACAATAAGGGGGCTGTTAGGCGACCCCCCCTGCCACCGTGAGACGCCAGGGCCTTCGGCCACCGTGAGGCGCATGGGAGGGGACTGCCACCGTGAGGCGCATGGGGGGGGGGGGGACTGCCACCGTGAGGCGCATGGGGGGGGGACTGCCACCGTGAGGCGCATGGGGGGGGGACTGCCACCGTGAGGCGCATGGGGGGGGGACTGCCACCGTGAGGCGCATGGGGGGGGGACTGCCACCGTGAGGCGCATGGGGGGGGGACTGCCACCGTGAGGCGCATGGGGGGGGGGTGGCTGCCACCGTGAGGCGCATGGGGGGGGGGTGGCTGCCACCGTGAGGCGCATGATGGGGGGGGCTGCCACCGTGAGGCGCATGATGGGGGGGGCTGCCACCGTGAGGCGCATGATGGGGGGGGCTGCCACCGTGAGGCGCCAGGGCCTCGGTCACGGTGAGGCGCCAGGGCCTCGGTCACGGTGAGGCGCCAGGCCTACATGACACAGCATGATGATGATGCCGGGGCCTGCCGGCTGACACACGCCCACATCTCGCTCCCTTCCCCCCCCCCAGCCCGGTCCCCTCTCGCTTTCTCCCTGTCGGCAGAAACCCTCCATCCCCCCCCGGTCAGCCCCCTCTCTCCCTCCCCCGGTCAGCCCGGTTTCTCGCTCTCCCCCCGCTTCACTCACTCGGAGCCGGAGGCCATGCCGCTCGCAGTCCGGGATGTCTCTCAGCGGAAGCTCTTGGCGTTTTCCCGCTCCTCAGCCTCCTCGCGCTGCTGCTGCCTCCGGTGGTTCGCTCGCTCTCTCGGGTGTCTCCGCGCCGCCCCTGCGCCGGTCCGTCTCACTGGGTGCCTGACTGCGGAGAGAGGGAGGAGCTCCGGCCTGCAAAGGGGAGGGGAGAACGTTCGCGCAGCGGCAAAGCGCTGCGTCATGCAGGGACACTGAGCATGCGCGGACGAGCCGTAGCCAATCAGCAACAGCCTGGCGAACACGTCGTCCACACACGCGCTACCCGGCCGCCTTCTCCTATAGGTCGCCTAGTACGGCGCACGGGATTGGTCGACGTTTTAAGTGACAGAGTCGGCCGCAAAGCTGCCTGGCAACTTCGACGCTGTCCGCTTGCAATTGGTCGGCGATTTACAGGGGGGCGTGCCTCAAAAAGGGAAATACCACAGTGCCACAGACGTGAGAGGAAGAGGGCGGGAAAACACGGCACGTACTGACAGCTCATTGGTTTCACGATCGGTCAGTCAAACTTACAACCAATCAGAGCAGTCATAGAGTTATACACAAAGCATTGAGCGTGGCTGGGTCTTGCTCTAGCCCCGCCCTATGATGACTGGGGATTTTCCATCATTCTGCCATAATGGCTCAGTTTAGGTGTTTTTGTGATGTATTATGACCCATAATGCATCAGAAACATTTATGTGGGAAAATAATGGGTTATTCAGGAACCTCCGAGCTTCTCCGTGTCTGCAATTTCAGGGCAAAAAAAAAAAACAGACAAAGTGACAGAAAAATACTGATAGAAAAGAGCTGATTTTGGGTGTTTCAGTTTAAACAGGCCACGCCCCCAGCATTCAATGGAAGAAATGCAAGATATTATTATTATTATTTCAAAACCCTTTTTTTATTAAGAGATTTTATTTTGTAGAACAAAAAAAAACATTAGTTCCTGTCACGCTGCCCCAAATAATACATTTATATAACACCGCACAGATCCACAACGCCAAAATATAGAGCCCGCTACGGTTTAGGCTGGGGTCAGACTGAGGCAGTGCGAACGCGCGTGCAGCCGCACTTAATCACGGCCGCACTAGCAGCAAATGACGGGCAATGACAGCCAATATACGAAGTACGGTCGCACAAAAGTCCGGCTGCGCAACTCAAGTGGAAAATGAACGCATTTTTTCGAGAACGTGAAACCGCAGGTACTGACGTACAGAGTGCGCTGCGCCCGCTAGCGGTGTGTGTGCGTGAATTGGAGATGTCAGACGCTGCTAATGTCCGGCCAACATAACGTCCAGACGCAAAAAGGGTTTTATTGATGATCCGTACAAAATCACGGACGAAAATGCGCATCGTATGACCACTATCACGTATTCTGTGAAAAAATGCGTCCATTCGTTCGAACGCACTTTTTCACAGACAACATAAAAATGCGTTCGTCTGACCCTAGCCATAGACAGCAATACCGCACCGTGTATCCAACAGACAATCCGGCAGGTAATCCAGCGAATAGTCACCGTATTTTGCTGAAATTAGAGTCGCTGAAGCAGCTACCGAAGCGTTGAAAGGCGCCAAATCAGCCTCAGCAAATTCCACCGAAACGGAAAGAAAAAAAGACGATCTCCTCCTCATAGAATAAATCAATAAAAATGTGTCAAAGTAATAATAAAAAGTCTATTACAAAATAAATAATGAAACGTAAATAAAAAGCGCCTACGGTACAGAAAAAGAGAATAGTGCACGCTGCGCTGAATAAATAATCCTGCAGTATAATTGTGGATTATTCCAGCCTTGGTGTTAGAATAATCTTAATTTTAATAAAGACATAATAAAGCATGCCACAAGGGCGTGAGAAGAAGCATCCGGATCCCCCGTCGGCGGACTGCTTGGATCGTTCGCGTGATCATCTGGAACGGCGGAAAAGTGTAGGCCCCCGACGGTGGCCATGGTTGGAGGAAAGCATCCACCGCAGTCGCCTGTGGGTCCGGAAGCCAGCTGAAGTAGGCCCGTGTTTGACGATTCAAGCGGGAAGCGAACAGATTGAGATGAAACGGTCCCCTCAGTTCCGACAGGCGGCGGAACATCGCAACGTCCAGTTTCCAATCACTGGAGTCCCTCCAATATCTCGAAAACCAATCTGCCACAAAATTGGAAGAACCGGGAAGGTATTCCGCCCTGAGGGAGATGTTCCGGTCCAAGCAGTAATTGAAGAGGGAAAGCGAAATATTCGCCTCCTGCCTTGCTATAAAATTAAAAGTGCGCACCAGAAATAAATTTATGCTTTTCTGTACCATGCTCCAAATATCAGAAACGTGCCGTCCCTTCTCCGTTATAGGGAAACTTAGGCTGGATGGAAATCCGCTGATAAAAATCAGGAACCACAGCCAGTAGGCTTGTGCACCGATTTTTTTTTCGGTTCGATTCGGTTCGATTTTTCGGATTTTTAAACTTTTCGATTCGGCTCGTTTCGACCGATTTAGGTTTCGATTCGATTCGGTTCGACCTGTTTTTCGGGTACATTTTTTGTATTTTCATGTCACTGTGCTCGGTTTTTGTATCGACTTTTCGTTTTTTCGAAAAATTTTCGTTTTTACAAAATTTTCGTTTTTCGGAATTGCACATTTTTCAGCATATCGACCATTTTTCGTATTTTTCGTGTCATTTTGCCCGTTTTTTTGTATCGACTTTTCGTTTTTTCGAAAAATTTTAGTTTTTCAGAAAATGTTCGTTTTTACAAAATTTTCGTTTTTCGGAAAATTTTCGTTTTTCGGAAAATTTTCGTTTTTCGGAACATCTGTTCTCCTCGTTTGCCACATTTCAAGCCCATTCGAAAAATCCGAAAATATTTCGTTTCGGCTCGGAAAACATTTCGGATCTGAACTTTTCGGATCTAAAATTTTTCGGAAATTCGGCCGCAATCGGGAAATTTCGTGAAAATTCCGAAATTCCGAAACCCGAAACGCACATCCCTAACAGCCAGAGGGTGACGTTTTCTCGTATTTATTCAATAAAAAACTGTAATAAAACAGGTATAGTATAGATATATCAATATTCAACATGTTCGCCCCTTCATCTATAAAAAGGGACTTAGAGTTGAGTTCAAAATTATTCAACCCCCAATGCTGTAAAGTGTTTTAGGGAATTTAGTGACATTTGTAATTGTATTCAGAATGAAATCCTACAAGGACTTTTTAAAGAACCATATGCAACTAAAATGACATCAATTGGTTTTGTAATACAGCAGTAAATGTTTATTTTGTGAATTCTTCATTGACACAATTATTCAACCCCTTAAAGACCACCACTCTGAAGAACAGAGGTTCATTCAAGTGTTTTCAATCAGGTATTGAAAACACCTGTGGATGTCACGGAGCAGCAATAAAGCATAATAAGCACCAATTAGGCAGCTTTAAAATGACTGTGATACTCAGCTCCTTCTAGACATTTACTGGTGTGGTTACAAACATGGTGAAGTCAAGAGAATGGTCCAGGAAGACAAGAGAAGAGGTGATTACTCTTCACAGGAAGGGCAATGGCTATAAGAAGATTGCAAAGATGTTAAACATACCAAGAGAGACCATAGGAAGCATCATTCGCAAATTCAAGGCAAAGGGCACTGTTGAAACGCTACCTGGTCGTGGCAGAAAGAAGATGCTGACTTTGACTGCTGTGCGCTACCTGAAGCGTAGAGTGGAGAAAAGTCCCCGTGTGACTGCTGAGGAACTGAGAAAAGATTTGTCAGATGTGGGTACTGAAGTTTCAGCTCAGACAATACGGCGCACACTGCGTAATGAAGGCCTCCATGCCAGAACTCCCAGGCGCACCCCCTTGCTGTCTCCAAAGAATAAGAAGAGTCGACTGCAGTATGCCAAAAGTCATGTGGACAAACCACAGAAGTTTTGGGATAGTGTTCTGTGGACTGATGAAACAAAATTAGAACTGTTTGGGCACATGGATCAACGCTATGTTTGGAGGAGGAAGAACAAGGCCTATGAAGAAAAGAACACCTTGCCTACTGTGAAGCATGGTGGGGGGTCAATCATGCTTTGGGGCTGTTTTGCTTCTGCAGGTACAGGGAAGCTTCAGCGTGTGCAAGGTACCATGAATTGGTACAGATTACAGAGTAATCACCTCTTCTCTTGTCTTCCTGGACCATTCTGATCAGGGGTCAGTACTTGGACCCATTCTCTTTAATATTTTTATTAGTGATATTGCAGAAGGTATTAATGGAAAAGTATGTCTTTTTGCTGATGACACAAAGATTTGCAACAGGGTTGACGTTCCTGGAGGGATCAGCCAAATGACAAATGATTTAGGTAAACTAAAAAAATGGTGGGAGCTGTGGCAATTGAGTTTTAATGTGGATAAGTGCAAGATAATGCACCTGGGACGTAAAAACCCAAGGGCTGAATATAGAATATTTGATACAGTCCTAACCTCAACATCTGAGGAAAGGGATTTAGGGGTTAATATTGCAGAGGATCTAAAGGTAAGTAGACAATGTAATAGAGCAGCAGGAAATGCTGGCAGAATGCTTGGTTGTGTAGGGAGAAGTATTAGCAGTAGGAAAAGGGAAGTGCTCATGCCACTGTACAGAGCACTGGTGAGACCTCACTTGGAGTACTGTGTGCAGTACTGGAGACCGTATCTCCAGAAGGATATAGACATCTTAGAGAGAGTTCAGAGAAGGGCTACTAAAATGGTGTACGGCTTGAAGGAGAAAAGTTACCAGGAAAGGCTTAATGATCTTAACATGTACAGCTTGGAAAAAAGACGAGACAGAGGAGATATGATAGAAACATTTAAATACGTAAAGGGAATCCACAAGGTAGAGGAAGGGAGTATATTTAAAAGGAAACAAAATAGCAAAACAAGAGGACATAGTCTTAGGTTAGAGGGGCAAAGGTTTAAAAGTAACATCAGGAAGCATTATTTTACTGAGAGGGTGGTGGATACATGGAACAGTCTTCCAGTTGAAGTGGTAGAGGCCAAAACAGTAATTGAATTTAAGCAGGCATGGGATAGGCATAAGGCTATCCTAAACAAAAGATAAATCCAGGTAAAGTATCCATGTAATTGGGCAGACTAGATGGGCCGAAAGGTTCTTATCTGCCGACATTTTTCTATGTTTCTATGAATTCTCTTCGGTACCAGGAGATATTGGATGACAATGTGATGCAGTCCGTCACAAACCTGAGGCTTGGGAGATGTTGGACCTTTCAACAGGACAATGATCCCAAGCATACCTCCAAGTCCACTAGAGCATGGTTGCAGATTAAAGAAAGGCTGGAACATTTTGGAGTGGCCATCGCAGTCACCTGACTTAAATCCGATTGAGAACCTCTGGTGGGACTTAAAGAAAGCAGTTGCAGTGCGCAAGCCTAAGAATGTGACTGAACTGGAGGCTTTTGCCCATGACGAATGGGCGAAGATACCCGTAGATCGCTGCAAGACACTTGTGTCAAGCTATGCTTCACGTTTAAAAGCTGTTATAACTGTAAAAGGATGTTGTACTAAGTACTAAGATTGAATGTCACTTGGGGGTTGAATAAAACTGATAATGATGTGAGCACAGAAAAGACATTTGTGGTTATTTCATTATAAATGTTATGTTATATTTGTCTGACCTACACGTGCCTCTTTGATTTAATTGTAAGCAAGATGACTGAATGATCAAAATCAATGTCAAACTGGCCAAAACACTCAATTTCAGTGGGGGTTGAATAATTTTGAACACAACTGTATATATAAAAAATAGATTCGTGATGAAGTCCCATTTTATATTTGAAGGGACGAAACGCGTTGGATATTATTATATTATTAAAATATCACACAATGGATGCACCCATTGACACATATAGAGGAAAATATCACACAATATATGTGTCACTGGGTGCATCCAGAGGAAAATATCACACAATGGATGCACCCAGTGACACATATAGAGGAAAATATCACACAATGGATGCGCCCAGTGACACATATAGGAGGAAAATATTTTCTAAACTACACAAACGAGAAAAAAAAGCACGTGCAAGATATCAGCAACATCAAATAAACACAATAACGACATTGCACTTTTTGGTGGTACTGGCCCTTTAAATCTGTATTGATGATATAGTCATTGAGAGCCCCTCATAACCCTTTATGCATGAAAATAAATGGGGGAAATTTTATAAAAGTAGAGCACTATTAGTTTTTTTGCCCTGTTTTGTTGTGATAATCCTCAAAAAATATTTCTGTTGCAACAATGACAAATGCCGGCGTTTCACGAAAGAGGAATCCAGACAGTAAAGCTCCTCCTGTGGCTGTTTGGATCATGGTTTGCGAAACGCAGGCGTTAGTCACGTTTACAGCAACGGTGATTTTTGACATCACTCTACTATGTTCTCAGCGCTTGCTTGTATCAGCCTGTTTGCGGTGTTTCCTAATCTTTATCCTTTCCGGGATACATTCTGTATCGCAGCGGAGAGCTTTCCTGGTCACGCTGTATGTGCGCAGCGGAGAGCTTTCCTGGACACGCTGTATGTGCGCAGCGGAGAGCTTTCCTGGACACGCTGTATGTACGCAGCGGAGAGCTTTCCGGGACACGCTGTATGTGCGCAGCGGAGAGCTTTCCTGGACACGCTGTATGTGCGCAGCGGAGAGCTTTCCTGGACACGCTGTATGTGCGCAGCGGAGAGCTTTCCTGGACACGCTGTATGTGCGCAGCGGAGAGCTTTCCTGGTCACGCTGTATGTGCGCAGCGGAGAGCTTTCCTGGACACGCTGTATGTGCGCAGCGGAGAGCTTTCCTGGACACGCTGTATGTGCGCAGCGGAGAGCTTTCCTGGACACGCTGTATGTGCGCAGCGGAGAGCTTTCCTGGACACGCTGTATGTGCGCAGCGGAGAGCTTTCCTGGACACGCTGTATGTGCGCAGCGGAGAGCTTTCCTGGACACGCTGTATGTGCGCAGCGGAGAGCTTTCCTGGACACGCTGTATGTGCGCAGCGGAGAGCTTTCCTGGACACGCTGTATGTGCGCAGCGGAGAGCTTTCCTGGTCACGCTGTATGTGCGCAGCGGAGAGCTTTCCTGGTCACGCTGTATGTGCGCAGCGGAGAGCTTTCCTGGTCACGCTGTATGTGCGCAGCGGAGAGCTTTCCTGGACACGCTGTATGTGCGCAGCGGAGAGCTTTCCTGGACACGCTGTATGTGCGCAGCGGAGAGCTTTCCTGGTCACGCTGTATGTGCGCAGCGGAGAGCTTTCCTGGTCACGCTGTATGTCCTGCACTGGTTTGTTTGCCCGGGTTTTATGAAGCCATAAAAGATTCCTTTGGAACCTCTTCGATTCACAAAGATACATTGTTACATTGTGAGCACATTGTGCTCCTCAAGGTCATTTTAAAGACTTGTCTATCCTGGGGAATGAGGAGTCCAGGGGCCAGACGGACACGGCTCCTGAAAACGGGCAGTTGGCGAGTGATTATCTCACTGGATCCCCCATATCTTGTTAAAGGCGACATTCAAATTGTTTTTGTATTGCAGTAATATAATAAGCAACAAATCAAACAGAAAGAAAACATTAAAAAAATAAATAAATCAGGCTTTATTCTCCACCATTTCTCAAGGAAGGTTTTATTGGCTGGAGGAGGAGAGCATCGCTTCTTGGCTGGAGGAGGAGAGCATCGCTTCTTGGCTGGAGGAGGAGAGCATCGCTTCTTGGCTGGCGGAGGAGAGCATCGCTTCTTGGCTGGAGGAGGAGAGCATCGCTTCTTGGCTGGAGGAGGAGAGCATCGCTTCTTGGCTGGAGGAGGAGAGCATCGCTTCTTGGCTGGAGGAGGAGAGCATCGCTTCTTGGCTGGAGGAGGAGAGCATCGCTTCTTGGCTGGAGGAGGAGAGCATCGCTTCTTGGCTGGAGGAGGAGAGCATCGCTTCTTGGCTGGAGGAGGAGAGCATCGCTTCTTGGCTGGAGGAGGAGAGCATCGCTTCTTGGCTGGAGGAGGAGAGCATCGCTTCTTGGCTGGAGGAGGAGAGCATCGCTTCTTGGCTGGAGGAGGAGAGCATCGCTTCTTGGCTGGAGGAGGAGAGCATCGCTTCTTGGCTGGAGGAGGAGAGCATCGCTTCTTGGCTGGAGGAGGAGAGCATCGCTTCTTGGCTGGAGGAGGAGAGCATCGCTTCTTGGCTGGAGGAGGAGAGCATCGCTTCTTGGCTGGAGGAGGAGAGCATCGCTTCTTGGCTGGAGGAGGAGAGCATCGCTTCTTGGCTGGAGGAGGAGAGCATCGCTTCTTGGCTGGAGGAGAGCATCGCTTCTTGGCTGGAGGAGGAGAGCATCGCGGACTTGTTTTTGGACGTTCCTCTCAATTCCCCATTTTAATGAATGAAAATTAGGGAAGCGCCTCCTCTTACTTTTTCCTTTCTGATTTCTTACCTACAGCGTATGGATTATACATGTTGCAGGTTGGCATTTTTCATGCACTGCCCATCAGCATGAATAAATTATGTGTGTCCAGGAAAACATGGAGGATCTGGAAACCCCAGGGGTATTATTATTATTATTATTTATTTATAAAGCGCCAGCATATTCCGCAGCGCTGTACAATAAGCACAGTACAGACAGGGTTACAAAACATTGAACAACATTTGACAAACAGTACAGGAGGAGATGAGGGCCCTATTCCCGTAGGAACTCACAATCTAGGAGGGTTGGGGTTGGAAACAGGAGGAGAGGACTGTAAGGTGAGAGTGATTGATGGTTGCGTCAGTGAGTTGGGTGGTAGGCTTCCCTAAATAGAAATGTTTTAAGGGAGCGTTTGAAGGAAGAGAAGTTAGGGGAAAGTCTGACAGCACGAGGGAGAGCGTTCCAGAGAGTGGGGGTAGGAGGCATCAGCACTGCAAATCTTGGGGTAGAAGGGGACTGCATTGGGGATCTGAGTAGTTGGAGAGCAGGTGGTGGACGTCTTGGCTCACATCTCTTTCCATGTACAGCGCCTTAAATTAATTTGGTGCTTTATATTTTCTTTTTTATTGCGATAATTTGCTATAAAAAATAAATGGATGCTTGGTCCTTAAATTCCTATTTTTATTTATTTTTTGGTCCAGTCTGGCCCTGATGCAGCTAACTCCATGCTGGTCTTCTAGAAGAGCATCATGGCTAGATGAGGAGTCGAGCAACAGAGATGAACGGTTGTACAGACAGGACTCCTGCTCCATGGGTTTGGGCAGCGAGATGCTCGTGTAGCGTTGGAATGATCGAGTGAAGGAAAAGTTTGCGTATCTGGATTTACTCCTAAACCCTGCTTCTTACAACTGTGACATCAACAATATGGGGAAAAGGCCGGAATTCTTAACATTAACCCATTCACTACCGAGATCGAGATAGCTCGGGCTTCGAAGGCACCATCTGACGCCCCGATATCGAGGTATCTCGATTTGCTGATCTGCAGCCCAAAAGCTAATGAAATTCATTTTCTGGAAACAAAGGTTTGCTTTTGAGCTGCAGAAGGGGCCCCCAAAGTTTTAGCCGTGTGGGCATAATAACCGAAGAGCTAAAACTGTAAAGTCAGCTGCTGAAAGCTCTGAAATATCGGGCTTTCAGCAGCCGATGCAGGGAAAAAAAAATACCATAGACCTGCTGCTCAAACCTCTGTAACTCAATTTGGCAGTAGATGGCGCCATCCACTGGCCACATCGGTAATTTACAGTAAGAAATACAAGGGGAATAATCAAAGTAAGAAATATTTGAGTTTAATTAAAAATGATTTTACAAAAAGAAACCACTGGTTTCTGACCAGGTTTTTTTGGGAAATCACTTTGTTGCGAAGTGGTTAAATGACATTTTCTCTGTGTGTTCGAACATGTGATCTACACAAAAAAACGAGACTAATGGTAAATTGCAGACACTAACAGTGCGCAGACAGTTTAGTGGAATCCATAAAGTATATACAATATAAAACAGGCTGATATATATATATATATATATATAATTACTGTATACACACACATTGTGAATAGTCAGCTCTGTGGTGCAGAGTCTTCACTTTCTTGAGCACCATAGAGCAGCTCGTGGAGATATAGACAGGCATCTTTCAGAGCAGCTTATGTTCACGGATTAAACGGCAGCGGTGAGCGGTGGTTCAGGAGCCCAGACATTCCCTGATTTCACGGATTGAAGTTTGGTTCGTGAAGAATTTGTGGTTTACAAACTCGTGCAGAGAGAGAGGCAAGGAGCTGCAACAAAGAGAAACATGAAAAACGTCACAAAAACACTTATTACTACAGGAATCTGGCCTGGGAGAGGGGCAGGCATCTCCAAACTATAACTCCCATGAGCCTCCTTTGGGATCTGATGCTGGTCTGCAGGGAATTTGCTTTGCGGAATAATCTGCTGGGGAGTGACATTCTCTGGGACGGGGATCACAAATTAATGACTCTCTAAAACAGGAATTTTCCCCTCATGTCTTCAGATAAACAGGGCAGGCTGTTACAATGACAATGTATCTTCCCTCCGTCACAGACTACTCTGGAACCCCAGGGTCATATGCAAGAAGTGAATGTCACATGCAGGATATGACTGAAGTCAGATAGCTTAACTCACTCTCTTTGAAAGCACAAAGTCCTTTATATTTTCTTCCCATTATAAAGAAAGTAACCGCAAATAAAAAGTGTCTTGTGTCTAGAGAGAGCTTCTCTAGGTTTGCTTTGGTATGGAAGGAAGATGGATAGAGAGAGCTTCTCTAGATGTGCTTTGTTGTGAAATGGAGACGGGTAGAGAGAGCTTCTCTAGGTGCGCTTTGTTATGGAAGGAAGATGGGTAGAGAGAGCTTCTCTAGGTATACTTTGTTATGGAAGGAAGATGGTAGAGAGCTTCTCTAGGTGTGCTATGGCATTGAAGGAAGATGGGTAGAGAGCTTTTCTAGGTGTGCTTTGCTATGGAAGGAAGATGGGTAGAGAGCTTCTCTAGGTATACTTTGGTATGGAAGGAAGATGGGTAGAGAGAGCTTCTCTAGGTATACTTTAAAAGGAATATATATTTAAAAGGAAACAAAGTAGCAAAACAAGAGGACATAGTCTTAGATTAGAGGGGCAAAGGTTTAAAAGTAACATCAGGAAGCATTATTTTACTGAGAGGGTGGTGGATACATGGAACAGTCTTCCAGTAGAAGTGGTAGAGGCCAAAACAGTGATTGAATTTAAGCAGGCATGGGATAGGCATAAGGCTATCCTAAACAAAAGATAAATCCAGGTAAAGTATCCATGTAATTGGGCAGACTAGATGGGCCGAAGGTTCTTATCTGCCGACATTTTTCAATGTTTCTACTTTGTTATGTAAGGAAGATGGGTAGATAGCCTCTCTAGGTGTGCATTGTTGTGGAAGGGAGATGGGTAGAGAGAGCTTCTCTAGGTGTGCTTTGTTGTGGAAGGAAGATGGATAGAGAGAGCTTCTCTAGGTGTGCTTTGTTGTGGAAGGAAGATGGATAGAGAGAGCTTCTCTAGGTGTGCTTTGTTGTGGAAGGAAGATGGATAGAGAGAGCTTCTCTAGGTATACTTTGTTATGGAAGGAAGACGGGTAGAGAGAGCTTCTCTAGGTGTGCTTTGTTATGGAAGGAAGATGGGTAGAGAGAGCTTCTCTAGGTATGCTTTGGTATGGAAGGAGGTAAAACAGGATGCATCTGCCCAGTATAAACAGGATGCGGCTACTCACAAGCCTCCATGGATAGAATGCAGGAAGTCAAGCTTTGCTGCTCAGGAAATGGGACTGGGCCAAACTAACTATACGAGTTAGGGAGAGTGGACTAATCCATTTTAAGTGAAAGCATATGAGGAAACAAACAAGGAATCTAGTTCCATGATACTGTCACGTCTCGGCCTTGCCCCCTGCTGGTGGTAGCAGGGATTCCGGTTTATTTTTGTTTTCAGGCTGCAGGCCATCTGTTGGGCTTATTGGTCTGCAGTCACATGACCTGTTCTGCCCTATATGTAGGCCCAGGATTCCCCTTGATCCTTGATCCAGGATAGACCTTATTCTATCTAGTTCCTGTGCGCTGTATCATTGCTCCTCTTGTTCTGACTACCCGTGTATGACCTCTGGCTCTTGTGTTTGCTTCCTCTTGCCTGACCCCGGTTGTATTTCTGATATCCTGTGTATGACCTTTTGCTTGGAATTTTGGACCTCTCTAGTTATAACCTTGTCTGTTTTATGTATTATTGTGTTTGTGCAAATTGTAGCTGTTTTCGCTCAGCAGACATCTGGCCACGAAGCCAGCTTGCTTGTCTGTGCTCCCTGGCTGGGAGTGTCTGGTTCATCAGTCTGTATTATTGTATCAGTATTGAGTGCTGCCCTGCAGCTTACACAATTCATTCTCACTTGCCAAATACCTTCTAGTTCTAGAGCTCAAGTTTTGCTTTCCTCTATATTGTTGGGTGCTCTAAGTTATCCATTGGTCTCAACCTTTGGAGCTTAGTAGCCTGTTAGTTCTCCTGTAATACTCCCTGGATTCTAAGTAATAGTCTGAAGGTGTTGTGCTTGATCCTGTTACTGCCTGTTATACCACATACCTGCCCTAAAGGCTTCAACCTCTGCAGATTGGGGGCTCACCATTACAGATACAGACCCCAGACTGGAAGTTGTATCAGAGTGTGTTACACTGTATAAATTCCCCTATCCATTAACCATGATCAAAAACCATTAGATCCCAAGAGAGACTAGAAATTAGATTTTTCTAGTAATTTAGTGTGTCCTATCAAGTTCCTAATTTCCCGAAGTGTCCCCCTCACTCACCAGATGCCCCAATATAAGTCCTATTCTAAAGTTGGAGATGAGATAACTTTGAGAAGTTATGTGTATTGTCTCCAGAAATGATCTCATTGCCTGGAATCACTATTTTACTTTCGAGGCAAGTTGGACTTGGTTAGAATACTGTACTCGTGTACTTTAATGCAACGACTATTGTTTATGTGCTATATACTGTGCTATATACGGTTTAGACTGTAGATGGCGCCGTTTATATAGTTTTTACGGTTCAGTGCTCTATGGTATGTTCTGAAATTTATTGCTTCTGTGTTGTTGTTTCAGAAGATTAAATTAGGGACATGCTGTATAGACGATAAGACGATGTACACTTTATTTTTTTCAGCCTTAAAGAATTTTCCAATAGACCTGCAACTCGAGTACATTGCACCTCTGCAGGTCCTTACTGTACATTAACATCCATATACCATTTATACTTTGTATAGGAGGAGTTAATTTGTCCCTGGGATGCGAAGAACAAGCTGTTGCACTCACCTCTCACGCAGCGGTGGAGAGGACAACATGATCTGCCGTTTCCCCTCACCGAAAGCAGAGCGAGACTGGGAACAAATTAAGTCTCAGTCTCGCTCCACGACTCATCCGTGACAGTCAGGACGTGCGTGGCTCCACTTTGCGCTTCCTTCCAAGGCCAGGCGCCAATAAAGCACTTTCCCTGGAATAGCTGCGCTAAAAGGAAGGAATACGTGCCAGCACACTTTTTTTTCCACTTACAGTCTCCCTTTTATCGTCAACCTTGGAATAGGGGCCTATAGTGTTTGTGCCCCTCATCTCATATGCCAAAAAATAGTTATAACGGTTCCGTCCGAGAGCCTTAACACGGCGTTATTATTTCACAGTTTATAGTGGGCGTAATGAGAGCTTCCTCTCCGACGCGTCTGGGAAGGAGGAGGAAGTGACAGTTCCTCTTTAGATAAACGGTTTCATCCATGGTACCATGGCAAATTGTCCCTAAATTCCGCCGACACCAGTCATTAACAGGGACACTCTAAAAAAATATAACCCCACTTTTTTTTTTTTTGCCCTTAACCCCTTCCAAGAGATTTTCCAAAAATGCACTGCCAGGAACCAGTGGATTAGTGAGAAATATTTGGGAATATTCCCAGTGTGTTCCTTACGGTAATAACCTATTTGGTCGGTAGACGTCACCACCTGCTGGCCAGGAGGCGTTACTGCAGTTAGAACTGCAGCCTGTGTCTCAGTGTTGGCTGGGGAAGTCAGATATGTCCAGGGACATTCCCAGCTGATTTTAAGTAGTTCTAGCATCCCGGGCATCATGCCCACAGGGCTAGAGCTTTGGGGAAACCTTCTGGAGGCAAAAGCAAACGAAATTCGTTTGTTGTTTGTTGCAATGATACAGTTAACACAATCTCAGGCTGTGTCTGCTACTGCTGATCGTGTATAAATGATCATGATAGTGACGGGGTTAAACAATTGGACAGATGCTGCTGTCAGCCTCTGACAATTATTTCATATTATTTTTAAGTTCGGGCGATTTTAATCACTTGGCTGCGCGCTGCTCCTCCTCCTCTGCGGCTCAGGTGCTTCTGAAAAGCGGACGTCCATGCGGACGTCCTACTCAACTTGCAAATCGTAAGCCGCGCAAATAGCGCACAGCTACAAGACTTGCGCAAGTTCCACAGCGCCTGCGCAGAGTGATTTATCAGACCTGCGCAGAACTGATCTGTTGCCTCTCTCAGAAAGCCCGGTTTGAAACATTAAGTTCCCACAGGAATAGGGCCATCATGTCCTCCTGTATCTGTTGGCAGCAATACTGACCTGTCTACTTTGTGTATTGAAGAATTGTCCTGTCTTTACCCACTGCACCATTGTACAGCGCTGCGGAATGTGTTGGTGCTTAAATCAATAATAAATAATAATACTATCAGCATGCAGAGCTGGTGTGACACCTTGGCCCTGACTATGATGTCACTGAGCGGTGTCTCTCATCCTCTGGCCCTGAGAGTATCAGATCAATGAGCGGTGTCCCTCATCCTCTGGCCCTGAGACTATCATGTCACTAAGCGGTGTCCCTCATCCTCTGGTCCGGAGACTATCAGGTCACTAAGCGGTGTCCCTCATCCTCTGGTCCTGTGATTATCATGTGACTGAGCAGTGTCCCTCATCCTCTGGCCCTGAGACTATCATGTTACTGAGCAGTCCTTCATCCTCTGGCCCTGAGACTATCATGTCACTGAGCAGTGACCCTCATCCTCTGGTCCTGTGATTATCATGTGACTGAGCAGTGTCCCTCATCCTCTGGCCCTGAGACTATCATGTTACTGAGCAGTCCTTCATCCTCTGGCCCTGAGACTATCATGTCACTGAGCAGTGACCCTCATCCTCTGGCCCTGTGATTATCATGTGACTGAGCAGTGTCCTCATCCTCTAGCCCTGAGACTATCATGTCACTGAGCAGTGTCCTCATCCTCTGGCCCTGAGACTATCATGTCACTGAGCAGTGTCCTTCATCCTTTGACCTCGGTGTGGTCTGGAAAATATGTAAAGGGCTTTACCAGGTAAACGTACCGAGAATCACTACAATGTATCACAACGGAAAATGAGAAGAGCAGCTATACATACCGCTTTACAGACTGCCACTGGTCGTCTGTGCGGGACTTGCTGCTCTTGAACTTCTGCCAGTGAGCTTCTGCTTCTTTCTTCCTCTCCATTTTCCAGAGGCTGCTCAGGAAAACGTTGTTTGCTTCAGGACAGGCTGCGTACGGAACATCAACGTTACATACCGCAGGGACAATACACACCAACGTTACATACCGCAGGGACAATACGCATCAACTTTACATACCGCAGGGACAATACGCATCAGCGTTACATACCGCAGGGACAATACGCATCAGCGTTACATACCGCAGGGACAATACGCATCAGCGTTACATACCGCAGGGACAATACGCATCAGCGTTACATACCGCAGGGACAATACGCATCAGCGTTACATACCGCAGGGACAATACGCATCAGCGTTACATACCGCAGGGACAATACGCATCAGCGTTACATACTGCAGGGACAATACGCATCAGCGTTACATACTGCAGGGACAATACGCATCAGCGTTACATACCGCAGGGACAATACGCATCAGCGTTACATCCCGCAGGGACAATACGCATCAACGTTACATACCGCAGGGACAATACGCATCAGCGTTACATACTGCAGGGACAATATGCATCAGCGTTACATACCGCAGGGACAATATGCATCAGCGTTACATACCGCAGGGACAATACGCATCAGCATTACATACCGCAGGGACAATACGCATCAGCATTACATACCGCAGGGACAATACGCATCAGCATTACATACCGCAGAAAAACTGATGGAAACTAATCTCAGACACTGCAGAGCATACAAAATAAACCAGCAAGACTCTGCTAGATTGCAAGCTCTTAGGGAGCAGGGCCCTCTTCCCGACCTCTCGCCTCTATCCATCTACATCTTGTCGTATGTTATTGTAATATATTGTAGGTCGAGACGGGCATTTAAACACGAGATGCTCTGATCACGTTAATTTTTTAGATAAATTCTGATATTTCTATTGCAATCCAATTCAATAAAAAAAAAAGTGATCCCTTGGTGAAATGCCATTTAAATACCCCCATACCACCTCATGCCTGTAGGTGTTAGCATGTTGCAGGGCATCGGTGGTTATCCTTGGCACTCTAGGTGTTTCAGGGCTGCCTGGGCATCATAGGACACGTAGATGTGAATCGCCTGTGATGTCACAGCTAGCCATTAGCAGTATAGGACTTGGTCTCACCTGGGAGGACTTGCAGGCCGAGGCTGGCATTCTTTAAAGCTTCCTTCAAGTTCCCCAGCTGCAGGAACTGGTGGCTGCGTCCTATGAGCGCACAGCACTTTAACGTGTCAATAACATCCCGTTCCTCTTCCCGAGGGCTGGTGAGACTTTCATTACCTGCATCTGACGCAATGACCAGAGAACGGGTTAGCGTGAAGTCATCACGTATGCTTTAATCATTCTATGATCATTATGATTTTCCATAAATACATCCCAAACCACTCAATGCATTGGATTTACAGCACCGGCCAAAAAACCCCCCAAAATAAGAGTAAATTGACCTTTTCTCAAAACGGAAAGTCTAAATTTGAATACGGACTCGGAGGCGAGTATTTGCTGTTCTCCCCTTACTGCCCCAACAGCAGGAAAGAGACGTTAAAAAAACAGGAAAAAAAAACCCCATAGAATGGCCCTTCCCCAACGTGGGGAGATCAGACCTAGCCCCCAATCCCTCCCCTCTATAGACAAGAAGAGACCCCATCCAGAAGCAGCAACTCCTCTTTCTGCACTGCAAGAGGTCAGTACAGAAGCAAGAACTTCAGAAACAGAACCGGAGTAGGAGGGAAGGATCCGACCTGAAGGAACACCATACCGGGAGCTCAGGAGGATGAGGAAAACAGAAGTAACATGAAAGGACAGTGAGAAACTGCACCATAACTGAAAAAGGGGTAAAACCAGCAGGTAATAAACGAACAAAAAACATTGTTCAAATGTAGTATGAATAAGACATCATGAAAGAAAACCCAAAACACAAGGGAAAAGTGGGCAGTGGCCGAGAGGGAAATACTCGCCTCCGAGTCCTTATTAAAATTTAAACTTTCCGTTATGAGAATAGGAAAATGTTCAAATTTTAATGCAGGACTCGGAGGCGAGTATTTGCTAGTTCAAAGCTACACAGTCACCGCATCTGACCAGTGCACGATAGGATTGAAGTAAAAGGTACGAAAGGCAGATTCGCAGGAGACGCTACAAACAGAGTGAGCCCCAGCGAGCCACCAGGCAAAACAACATGAGCACTTTAGCTCATTATCCAGCCAGTGGTCCAACAAGGATAAAACCCGAGAAACATCCCACGTACAGGAATATCTAGGACCCGGAGGCCTAGAGAAACGCAAACCCAAAGGTAGAGGGGAATGAGGGTTCTATGGCTCCTTCCTGTTGAGACTTGGAACCTCAGACTGGACCAAAACCAGTAAGGTCTTTGCAAGCCAAGGGGAATGGGGGGGGGGGGGAGGGTTGGGCAGGGGAACCATAAAGCTCTATTATTAGGTTAACCCGAACGGTACACAGGGCCCAAGGATCGGAAGTGAGAGAGGCCCATTTTTGGAAAACATGGAGGCGGCCACCCACTGCGACTAGGGAAGAAGGGACAAGCTGTCGGACATCGAAAGGAGGAGCCACCACCTTTATGTCCACGACCTCTCCACGCCCCTGCCCTCAAAGGGAAGAAGGAGCCAAAGCCACTTGACACTTGAGTCAGCGGTGGTATGTGATGTGGAGGCAGGAACTCTAGTGGTGCGAGAAGTGGAAAAACTCGCTCGGTTGACAGATCGACCCCAGAAAACACGTGTGGGTGAGAAAATATGCTTCATAGAAGCTTCAGTTTTGTCAATTGATGTGAAAGCTTAAGCATATTCGCCCATGTCCTATGTGAAAGGCTTCCCGAAAAGGAAGTCTCGGGCTGCAGTATTCAGATCGTTGGTGGCCAGTGACAAGAGCTTGGGATCTATTTTAAGGAGGATGTTTTTGAGTCTCTCGGCTACAAGAGCCGCTTTGGCATTGCCAAGAAAACAGAGACCTTTCGGCCCATTCAGTCGCCACATTAGGGTCTAGGTGTGTCTGAGCGGATTTGGATTCCTCTGCAAGCTCAAAGAGTCTTACAAAGGGATCTGCCATGTCCAGCAGCTTATCCTGGCAGCCCCTGATGGCAAAATCATAGCCCTTTTTTGGAGACCAGCCATGGCGAGCCACATACTTCTGGAAGCTTGCATCGACATAAGGGGTCAGGCAAGTCCTGCCGGTAGTAACCGGTTGCAGGTATTTGAATTTTAACTTGGCCCAGCCCTCCTTCCCAAGGTAACATCTAAAATGGGAGTCAACCCATGGCTCCACATGTGGAGACGGATACCAAGCAGACAATTGAGGGTGAGTGAGGTCCTCCGATTCAAAAGGGAGAGGGCGGCCAGGTTTAGAAAGGGACTAGGTTAACTATGTTACCCGGACCGAGTGGGAGATCCGTCATATGCGGGGGTCAGGAACGTTAGAAACAAAATGGCAGCCATTATCTCTCGGTAGATGAGCAGTGGAAAGGAGGTGGACCAAAGACCGCGTAAGGATCGCGCGAGAGTCAGCCGGAGACGGGTAAGGCAACAGGCCGAAAAAAAAAAAGAGGGAAAAAGTAAATGGACGGAAAGGAAACGCCAGAACGGACATTGGTTTACACTTCCAACGCCGGGAGAAAGGCGCTCGGGCCACCCGCTGCGGTTACAACCGGGTCTGGAAAGCCCTGGGGAGGCAAAATATAGAAAGAAGAGACAGAACTCTTATGGACTATGGAGGGGAGGTATTGGGGGCTGGGTCTTACCTCCCCACATTGCGGAAAGAACAGAAAATACGAAGCGTCCGAGTCTGCATTAAAACGCACCCCCTGTAATATGTGGCTGTGTGGCCTTTTGCTGTGATTGCGTCACGCATTCGCCGCGGCATCGTGTGGATAAGTTCATGCGATGTCACAGCATTTATTCCCGTCCAGAGTGGCATTAATTTGTGGCCAAGATCTTGTATTGATGATGGGAGAGTCGCGGCGCTGCGTAAAGTCTTCTCCAGCACATTATCCCAAAGATTAACCTCAATGGGGTTAAGATCTGGACTGTGCGGTGGCCAATACATGTGTGACAATGATGTCTCATGCTCCCTCAACCACTCTTGCACAATTTGATCCCGATAAATCCTGGCATTGCCATCTTGGAACATGCCGCTGTGCCATCAGGGGAGAAAAAACCCATTGATGGAAAAACCTGCTCATTCAGTATATTCAGGGAGTCACATGACCTCATTTTATGCTGAAACCTATTAATCACTGCAGTAATTATCCAATGGAAGGCGAGCGCCGATTGGCTGAGTTACTGTATATGCAGGTGGGGACTTGCTTTTTGGCCGGGCTGCGTATTATGTGTGAGTTCCTCTCACCTGCACCGGAGAACTGAACTTTAAGCAGCAGGTTAACGCACCTGCAAAGAAGGAAACACGGATTAAAAGCCTGGACGGAAAAGCAGGAACATTACCCAGATATTTAATGTATAAGTGATGATGGTTTAAACCAAAACCAGATGAGATGTCCTGCAATGGGACACACGGACACGCAAACACCCCCCTATACCATATCTTAGCAAATAACCGAGTCACTGAATCCACCGCAGCCTCCATGGAGAGAAACAAACAGAACCAGAATTGAACACCACACATACCGGACACACCACACATACCGGACACACCACAAACACCCCAAACACAGCTTCCTAATTGATAGGAATACATAGTAACATATGTTATCCTCCTGTGTGCACGTCTCGCTCTGTGTCTGTCCTCCTGTGTGCACGTCTCGCTCTGTGTCTGTCCTCCTGTGTGCACGTCTCGCTCTGTGTCTGTCCTCCTGTGTGCGAGTCTCGCTCTGCGTCTGTCCTCCTGTGTGCGCGTCTCGCTCTGCGTCTGTCCTCCTGTGTGCGCGTCTCGCTCTGTGTCTGTCCTCCTGTGTGCACGTCTCGTTCTGTGTCTGTCCTCCTGTGTGCACGTCTTGCTCTGTGTCTGTCCTCCTGTGTGCACGTCTCGCTCTGTGTCTGTCCTCCTTTGTGTGCTCGTCTCGCTCTGTGTCTGTCCTCCTGTGTGTGCGTCTCGCTCTGTGTCTGTCCTCCTGTGTGTGCGTCTCGCTCTGTGTCTGTCCTCCTGTGTGTGCGTCTTGCTCGGTGTCTGTCCTCCTGTGTGTGCGTCTCGCTCTGTGTCTGTCCTCCTGTGTGCACGTCTTGCTCGGTGTCTGTCCTCCTGTGTGTGTGTCTCGCTCTGTGTCTGTCCTCCTGTGTGCACGTCTCGCTCTGTGTCTGTCCTCCTTTGTGTGCACGTCTCGCTCTGTGTCTGTCCTCCTGTGTGTGCGTCTCGCTCTGTGTCTGTCCTCCTGTGTGTGCGTCTCGCTCTGTGTCTGTCCTCCTGTGTGTGCGTCTCGCTCTGTGTCTGTCCTCCTGTGTGTGCGTCTTGCTCGGTGTCTGTCCTCCTGTGTGTGCGTCTCGCTCTGTGTCTGTCCTCCTGTGTGCACGTCTTGCTCGGTGTCTGTCCTCCTGTGTGTGTGTCTCGCTCTGTGTCTGTCCTCCTGTGTGCACGTCTCGCTCTGTGTCTGTCTTCTTGTGTGCGAGTCTTGCTTTGTGTCTGTCTTCCTGTGTGTCTGTTTCTATGTGCCTCAAGCTCCATGTGTGTGTTTCGCTCTCTGTTCTGTTTCTGTCCACCTCTGTGACTCTTTCTCTGCGTGCGTGTGTGTCTCTTTCTCGGTCTTCCTGTATGTGTGCGTCCGTCTCTGTATATATGCGTTGTTTACGCCTCTGCTCCAGACAGCTGTGTGCACAAAGAGATGTTGTGAGGGGGGCCCTGCTTGTTTTGTGCCCAGGAGCCATGGCTGGTCTCAGCGCACCCTTGCAGGCCTGTTCTTCCAGGTGACCCTGAGCCCATGGCACTGCATCAGTCCCTGTAGATATGTCAGAGTGCGGCTCCGGTGCCATGTTCCGGTGCTTCCTGAATAGATTCTGAGCTTCCTGAAACCCCTGTGCCGCTATTTGTGGTCACAGAGGTGTGTTATCCCAAGCGCAGGCTCCATGGGTCGCGTGGCACAGGCGAGCGACTCCCTGCGTATCGGGTTCCTGCAACACAGTACCCTGTACCCCAAATCCTAGAAAAGACCCCCCGTCCACATAAACCCCTGAAACGGAAATAAAAAAAAATAACACAGAACATAACTAAGGGACCCAAAAAGACCATCACCTGGACTCGTGTCATGCATGGAGGTGGCCAGGACGCTGCATTGCATGGTGCGCGCAGTGTATGAGATGGACATTGCCCTGCAGACATCCTGGACAGGGCCACCGATGGCCACAGGGTTGTATAATGTGTAATAGTTTCCTTCCTACCTGCTGTAGGAGCTAATGGACGTCTTGGTCTCGTCCTGCAGCGCCTGGATTTTTGCCTGGAACAGGTGAGCGGCAGACACCCACACAATGCAGTTCAGCTGGTCGGTGATTACGGGGTCTCGCTCTTTGGTCCTGTCCAGGAGAATCCGACTGGGGATCACGTCTGCGGTCTTCACGATCACCTCCTCGCACGCCGCCGCCGCCTCTTCAAACCGATCGACCTGGATTAAACAGGCTGCGGCTTCCAGCAAAATCTCTGCGACGGGAGGGAGGGGAGCAGGACTGGGAAACCCAAGCTGCAACAAACATATGCTTACAGAGATATATATATATACTGTATAGAGCGGCTGGAGACTTGAGGGGAGGGGAGATCTCAGGTCTTTGAAATGACCCTGCTTTAGAAAATGGGGTCAGAAATCTCTTAAAAGGACAAACAACCCATGTGTAACTTGCTCTCAGGCAGGGCATATTGTATTACCATCATTTATATAGCACCGACAGCATCTGCAGCGCTTAACCCTTTCACCAGCAAGTCATTTTCCAAAATAACGACTGTCAGGAGCCAGGGGCTTTTTGGAAGATCTTTTTTAATTAACCCCTTAGTGACCGGGCGGTTTTATGATTGTCCGTCTGAAAGTGGCCGCTGCTGTTTGTACGTTTCTGCGCTGTTTGTGTTTAGCTCTAATTTTCCTCTTACTCATTTATGGAACTCACACATATTATATACCGTTTTTCTCGCCATTAAATGGACTTTCTAAAAATACCATTATTTCCATCATATCGTATAATGATATGATTGAACTTTAATCCTCAAAATCTAGAACCGCCAAAAAAGACCCCGGCTAAATGCTTTCGAAATTTTGTCCTGAAATTAGAAATTACCAATTTTTAAATGGTTTTGGTTTTTGACCCCTTCACTGCTGAGCCATTTCACCTCTGTGTGCTGAGCTAATTTTGACCGGTTTATGCTCATCATGTTTAAACGTGATTTGAAATCCTATTTATTATACTCCAAATTATTATTATTTTTTTATTATTAAAAAACACACTTTGTTTTTTTTCTATTGTTACATCAAATCTAGTTATGCTTGGTATCACTGGAACAGACCATGATCAGGCCTTTCCAATGATATCAAACATGACCAACTAGCTGCCACGGTTAGGGAGATACAGTGATCCAAAGGATCCCCCTATCTCCACTTGACAGCTAGGGGTTAACTGTCCGACTGACCTCATCGCACACAGTGGTGGGGGGTGACCTGGAGGCTTGGCTGACATCCAAGATATCAGCCACTTCTGGGTGTGAATCGCGGTCTGGCACCTAAGGGGGTAAAGATAGGTACCGCTGAAAAGGGCAGACTCTGCCCTCTCCAGCGGTGCCTTTCTTTTTTTTCTAGTTCCAGCCGTTGGGGACGGCGAGGCATCCAAAATATCTCCCTCCCTCCCCTTTCAGGTTCCCCCTGCAGATACCAGGGGGGGGGTGCCTGAAAATGACATTGCGACGGCTGGAGCCCATAAAAATGTCGGGCAGACAGAGAAGTTAATGCAGCTTGGGACCCCCCCAGCCAGAGAGGTGAGTATAGGGAGGAAAGGGGGATAAAGGACCATGACGTACATAGTATGCCCTTGGTCCTTAAGGGCAATTTCCCCCAGGACGTACTATGTACGTCAGTGGTCCTTAGGGGGTTAATTATACAGTAAGAAATATTTGGGAATATTCCCAACGGTAATAACCTTCTCGGCTGGAAGATCTCGCCATCTGCTGGCCATAAGGAGTTACTGCAGTTCAGGTCTCCATGCAGGATCAGCTGGAGAGATGTCATTCAGACACATTCCCAGCTGGTTTCAAAAAAAGTGTTAGCGCCTCAGGCATCATGCGCAAAAGGCTAAAGCTTTAGGGGCTTGTTCAGGAGCCCAAATGTAAACGAATTTCCTTTGCAACAAACTAATTTGATTTGTAGTGATACAGCATCGCTTCAGATTGTCTTAACGCGATCCTGGGCTGCTGTGGCTGATCGTGTATACACGATCACGGTAGTGAAGGGGTTAAAAATAAAATTCAAAAATAACACACACTCCTAGATCTTTCTATACTTGCTTGCCCCCTCTGATTCTCTGCATGGCTGTCAATGATGGAGAAACGAGCTCCTTAAACATTTTTTAATTTTCTGTACAAAGAATAAATCATTTCTGCTCACCTCCACGTCCGATCCTTCCATTAAATCCCGAAGAAGCTCCACGTAGTTATCAGCCGCCTCGTCCATCCTTTAAAAGGCAAGTGAAACGAGTGAGAAGTCACATACAGAAGAGCAAAGACAGTCCACCACCAACGCCAGTCCGTGGCCCTCTGGGTATATATGAACTATATTTCCCATGATGCTCAGCCAGACTAAACTGGATGAGCATCATGGGAATTTTAATACAATGACCCGTAGGCTCATATTTGCATTCTTTCTTGCTCTTTATTAACAGAGCAGCATATAAAACATAAGAGAAAAAAAATTGTTTCAGTAATAAGCCCCTCCCCCTTTACAGCCCTCCCCTTCTATAAAAAGTCTGAGAGAGGAGGGCTGTGAAGGGAGGGACTTATCTCTGCAAGTTTAATGAAACATTTTATTTCTTATGTTTTATATGCTGCCGTGTTAATAAAAAGCAAGAAAAAAGTGCAAATATTCGCCTCCGAGTCTTTATTAAAATTCGAATTTTCCATCATAACTTAGGAAAATGCAACAATTATAATCATTAAGGTCCCAAAGCTTTTATTAGGTCTTTTCTACTGAGGAGTAAATCTACCCTGAGCTTTATAGAGTATTTTCACTGTATTGTACCATGTTTATATGCTGGTGCAACGTGGATACAACTCGCCATTTAGTGAATGGACCCCTATAATATTCTCCGAAACATGAATATAAAGGAGGGTCCGGACTAGGCTTCCTCCCAAAGCAGGGTCCGGTTTTGTAACATACGTACATTTTGTATTCAAAGCAGTGACGTGCGAGCAGATATTGCAGCTCAGAGACACGGGGCGCCAGGGACGCACAGCTCAGGCTACGGACGTCCACAAAATCTTCAGATGAAATGGGGGAGAACCCGTGTCCTCTGGGACTGGGAGCTGCAGGTTTGGGATCTGACAGGACCTGTAGAGAAAGAACATAGACATGTGTCGAGAGCAGAGAAAGAATCGTGCCGTTACCCTAAAACGTTATTAAAAAATAAAATAAAAGCATAAATTACCGGTATCACAGCTCGACCAGCGGCCGCATGAGCAAGAGGTGGTCATTCTAATAGGGTGTTTCTACAGTAAACCTGAACAAATGTACAAACCCATTCTGGTAAAATAAGCATTTTTGCGCCGGACTAGCTGCGTGTACAGCAGAGCTCCTGTATTATTTATTTCGGGGTGTGAAAGGTGACCTACACACTTGAGCAGATGGAGCATTTCCACCTCCGCTTCCCTTTTTCCGAGGCGTCTGTATGCGACCGAGCAGTTATAATAGGCGGCTCCGCACTTGGGATCCTCCTGCAGAGCCTGCTTGAAATGTTCCAGTGCCAAGTGAGGCAGGCCCTGCAAAGACGAGACGACAACATGAGCACAACTGGAACACTGGACCAGATTCTGGGGCATTGAACATCGACTCCACCAGACTGAGCATGCCCAAAGTGGCCTCAGCTGGGGCAGAATGCAAAAATGACCCAAATTCTCACCATGCTCCACAGCGTTCAACTTCATCAGACAAGGATCTAGAAAAGATAACCTGCAGGGCCGTAACTGTGGAATTAAGAGCCTAATACATTGTTTTAACACTTACCTCTCATGGATATATGTTTACAAGGGGTTTAGAACAAAAAAGTGTCAATAATTCCCTTTGGAAGATAAAATGTCAGTCGCCCATCACGGCCAATAGAATCAACGCAGTGTTACAATTTGAAAACAATGAATTTTGGCCACGCTGTATGATCAGCTCTGGGGAAGTACACTAAGGGCCCTATTCCAAACTTCCTGTTAAGGGTCAGCCATCAGCAGAACTGCTCCAGCCATTAATGGCTGCTATTCCCACCAAAAATAAGATACCATAGTGAAGAGATCCTCAGTGTTCTTCGCCACCTTTACAAGACCGTGTTCTTCCAGGCTCATGCAGAGCTTGCGGGCGGGTTCCACTTGGCTCCATGGAGTTCTGTGGACTCAGGCGCATATACCAATGGTGACACATACTGCTGTTGCCGGTATCGGTTTGCAGCTCCCAATTATTGCGAGTTGAGTAACTAGCACAGTGTCTGTGTTGGAATAGACCCGGTGACATGTAGCCGGTGAATGATGTTGGCTCGTGATGATTTGTTTGATGCTATTGGCAGGGTTGGAAGAGAGTCCTAACGATAGAGCGGCCAGCGCGGGAATTCTTACAGAAGAAAGGGAGACAGGAACAGCGCCGGATCCGACGTCGGTTAAATGGTACAAACGCCAATACGTGGGGAGTGCAAAACCTCTGTGGTTAATACCGGGTCGGGAGTACCCAGAGGAGTAATATAGTATCCAGGGAAGACGATAAAGACACAAGGTGGGGGGGGGGGGATGGGACATTCCCTCCCAAAACAGTAATGCGATACTTAACTAGATGCCACTGCCTGGAGAAGCAAAGAAAGAGGAAGTGCTGCTACTTTAGGGGCCTCTTATTGGACTATGGAGAGTGAGACCGGGGGCTGGGTGGGTCCTCCCCACATCTGACTTTTTTCTTTCATTATTTTTTGTTTTGTTAATAAAGTTCCTTGCTGCTGTCTGGAGCAATAAAGAGAGAAATGCAAATACTCGCCTCCGAGTCTTTATTAGGAAAATTTACTAATTCTATTTGGTTCTAAGATCAGAAATCTTTGCCCAAATTTCTTTTTTTGCAAAACCAAACTGAAGATCCATAACTCTTTGGACCAGTTGAACTAAATTCAGTTTTTTTCATGCCCGACTGCCACCACCGCTAGCCTGATCGATACCACCGCTGGCCCAACCGCCACCACCGCTGGCCCGACCGCCACCACCGCTGGCCCGACCGCCACCACCGCTGGCCCGACCGCCACCACCGCTGGCCCGACCGCTACCACTGCTGGCCCGACCGATCATGGAATATCCAGATGATGAGTTGGAAACACTGTCACATGGTTTGCCCTTCGTGCAATGGCGTCATGCAGTTACTCGTTTACGAAGTTGGGATCACTAGGGTTAAAGAACCACCGTCTCCACAGGGAAAAGATGGAGCTATGACCATCGTGAGACCAAAAGCTCCTTACATCGTCTCTCCACCAGCCTTGCCCTCAGCTCCATCTCTTACCTTCTGGATGAAGCAGAGGCCCTGGCAGTTACGAATCCTTGCCATGAACGATTTGGTCCCGCAACATCCTGCGGCTTCTTGGAAAAGATCGAGGGCCGAGTCGTGATCTCCTTTCTCCATCGCTTCAACACCTAGAGAACACATGGAGGAAGGGTTAACACCATGCGCGGAGACCACCAAGCTCAGCTTTCCATCTAGAATGTCACGGGGAGAGACAGAAAACCTGTATATGTGTATAATCTATACGTACAGACAAACATCGTGCAGGCTGTCCTCAACCAGAACATGCATACTGCATAACGATGCTACCAAGACCACAACAACGCACCAAATCCACAGCACACCACCCGCACAGACCTCTAAAGAGTTAAAAACACCTGAGTCAGGGTTTAAATCGGTGAGGGATGAGTTACAAAACATGACCATACACAGCATATATTACCCTGTATGTCAGGGCCTAAACACATGTGCTTTACTTAGCAGATAGGCCCCTGATTCCGCCGTGCACTTCTATGCGACTCGCAGGGACTGAGCGGATTCCATTACCATTTACAGATCTGTTTGAAAGTCCCGAGCGATTTGGGACCAGCGAAGCAGTCGCCTTACGAGGTTACCTTGCTGGAAAGCCACGGCGGTGTACACAATGTCTTTAATGAAGGACGGCCGGAGAACGCAGTGAATGGACTCGCTCCCTTCATCAGGTGGAGCCCAGGACCGGAGCAGCAACAGCAACGCACACCGGTCTGTAACCTCGAAGAAGAAACACAGAGAGTCCGAGGAATTAAAGCAGGGCTGGAGTGCAGTGTCTGTGTGGCGCCACTAGATGGCTCTATTATCAAAGCAGGGAAATAAAAGAAAACAAAGTGTATATGCTATATTACTAATCGAAAGGAATGATTAGAATGATGAGTGAAGAACAAGAGGTGGTGACTAGAATTTAAATAGGATTAATACACCTGTAACTCAATTCTACGAATAAACACTTGCAAAGAAGTAAAAAACGCAGTTGGACAGTTGTAATAAAGTTAAAACACCTTAAATAGAAAGGATATGAAAACCAGCTGTCGACTGATAATCAGCAACCAAAATTATAATGCAAAAAGTATAAATATACCGTATTTTTCGCTCCATAAGACGCACTTTTCTCCCCCCAAAAAGTGGGGGAAAAGTGGGTGCGTCTTATGGAGCGAATGCCCCATGATATGCCTCAGCTCACCTGTCGCCGCCGCGTTAGGCTCCCTCTGAGCGTGCGTCCGGCGGCAGGAAGCTTGGGCACTCGCCTGGGGGAGCCACGTGACCGTGATCTCGCGAGATCGCGGTCACGTGGCTCCCCCAGGCGAGTGCCCAAGTTTCCTGCCGCCGGACGTACGCTCAGAGGGAGCCTAACGCGGCGGCGACAGGTGAGCTGAGGCATATCCATGAGCGAGCTGGGGGCAGTATCCATGAGCGAGCTGGGGCATATCCATGAGCTGGGGGACAGTATCCATGAGCTGGGGGACAGTATCCATGAGCTGGGGGACAGTATCCATGAGCTGGGGGACAGTATCCATGAGCTGGGGGACAGTATCCATGAGCTGGGGGACAGTATCCATGAGCTGGGGGACAGTATCCATGAGCTGGGGGACAGTACCCATGAGCTGGGGGACAGTACCCATGAGCTGGTGGGCATTATCCATGAGCTGGGGGACAGTATCCATGAGCTGGTGGGCATTATCCATGAGCTGGGGGACAGTATCCATGAGCTGGTGGGCATTATCCATGAGCTGGGGGACAGTATCCATGAGCTGGGGGACAGTATCCATGAGCTGAGGGACAGTATCCATGAGCTGGGGGACAGTATCCATGAGCTGGGGGACAGTATCCATGAGCTGGGGGACAGTATCCATGAGCTGGGGGACAGTACCCATGAGCTGGGGGACAGTACCCATGGCTGCTGGGGACAGTACCCATGAGCTGGGGGCAGTATATCCATGAGAGGCTGGGGCAATATCCATTATTACACTATTTGATTTCAGAATATTTATTTTCCCGTTTTCCTCCTCTAAAAACTAGGTGCGTCTTATGGTCAGGTGCGTCTTATGGAGCGAAAAATACATTATGTGAAATAACACTGAATAAATGAAGAAACACTTCAAAGTGACATAAATAATAATTAACTAGAGAAACAACTCTGTAAAATCATAAAACCAGTAAGCAGAAAAAAAATATATAGAAAAAATATATATGAACGATGTAAAATAGGATAGAAATAATCTAGGATGTATAGGGAATAAATCCGAGAGTCACCAGCAGAATGTAAAGATACATCCAGGATGAAGAAAAAGAAAAAAAAAAACACAAGAGTCAGAGTAAAAAATAACCAGTGAGTCTATAGAGTGCAAAAATCAAGAATAGGGTACAGAAACACAGTCCTCAATCCCAAAAAATAAAAAACATATATATTGAAAGTTGATGAATACTGGCCAGAGACGGTGTGCAGCAGCCGGGCAAACCAGAGGAAACGGTAAATCCCCAAATCCGTTCGAGTAGAGAGTCCAGATATTCGAGCTGGTGTCAGGCGCTGGCACTTGGTATCTTCAGATCCAGTAGGGGCTATCCAGCCTAGTGTCTCGTCCTCCGAGGGTGAGATGGTGAAGGGAAAAATACAAAAAGGAGAAATATTGCGCAGCCTGTGATAACTCAATGAGTATATTAGGTGGAAGGGAGATATACTCACACTTTAAGGTGCCAATTTGATTAACAGGCACCAAACAGTATGCAGATCGGTGGATTAAACTCAGGGGCACCGATTCCCCTCTCAGCGATCCAGGAGCAGAAGATCCAAACCTCCAAGATGTCTTTTCAGAATGTAGGAAGGATAAAATCCCCAGGAAATCAGTCGAGATGATAAAATCCACAAACGGTTTATTAAAACAATCTTTAAAATACACCTCAAACGCGTTTCGCTACTCAGAGCTTCATCAGTGGGTGTAATATGTCTGATATGAGAGAACACTATTGTAGCGCTCACTCCCGGAGGAGCCGCTGAAAATGAACCACGGGTCAGTCTCCCCGCACTAGGGAATAAATATACTCCAACAACGTTGTGAGTTTTTATCATTTAAATAGTTTACTAAAATAGTAAGCAGACGTTGAGACACGGTATTATTACAGTATTTTCGTATCGCGGTAAAACTCGTAGCGGAAAAGAAACGAAAGACGAGGCTTCGTATTTCGGAAAAATAAAATATTCGCAACCGAACAGAAAAGAAATGCAATTGCCTGATAGCTCGGTAAAAAGGGACACGTAGCGAAACCCAAAAAATACAATCTCTTCGTATTACGGTAAACGCGCAGCGGAAAAGAGAAAAATATTATTCGGAACGTATCTTTAACCCCTGTTCCGAATCGTAACAAAAATTAGTCCTGCACAGGTTAAGTCCCGGAATGTAAAAGGTGTGTATGTGTGTGTGGTACCCGGGTACTGTTCAACTGGCCAGTGAATTTACTTAAGGAATGTCTTCGACTAGTCAAGTTGGGGCCCTGTGGACTTTAAAGAGAAAACAGCAGCGTGTTCTTTATTTACAAACGGCCTTGGAGGCCTCTCACCCATCCACCGGTTGCTTTAGGCTCCGCTGACCCAGGACGTCTCTCCGCTCGATTTTGACTGGGGATACTTGCGGCCGGATCCGTTGTCTGACTTTCCGTAGCTTGTCCACGACTTGTCCAGCTCACCGCCTGCTCTCCGTATCCGATCAACTCGCGGTAACTCCTTACTCGAGGTCTTCGGTTTCTTTGATCTGCAGCAATCTCTGGAACTTGGAGGTTTCCTTCTCTTTAGGCTGAATGACCCGATAAGGAACTGACAGGTCTCACTTGCGCTCTGGCCTAGGCCCTCTCGCAATGTCTGGCACTGCGTCTGCGCTCTGGCCTAGGCCCTCTCGCAATGTCTGGCACTGCGTCTGCTCTCTCTCATTCCCTGGCGCGCTCTGGCGCGTTCTCCACGAGGTTCGGGATGTAAGTCCGTTGGGTCCCACCCACTTCCTGTCTTTTTGCAAAGCACGCCGGGAAATGTAGTCCCAATGTCCAGTGTCTCTAATCGCAATTGTCTCCATCTTGTGGCCAAAAATAGGTACTACCGGCAGCAAGATTTTAACACAGCGCTACACTATATATAGCTACATTGCTGAAGACCCTTAGTGCAACTTCAGGGTAATTGGCCTAATTAATGCCAAACGTGTGTGCAAACAAAACAAATAAGAACTAATACTAGTAAAAACAACTAAATATCCATAAAAAAGACATCACAGTACACAGATATATCCAGCAGAGTTGAAATAGTGCACAAAATAGTAGTATGTCGGTAAAGATCCGACGCTGAAATATTAGAATTTAGGACAAGGTCTACCGAGACGCGTTTCGGCTTAAAAAAAGCCTTCCTCAGTCAGTATAAAAACTTGGTAATGTCCATAAAAATCAATATAGAAGTAAAAGGCGTCTCGGTAGACCTTGTCCTAGATTCTAATATTTGTTACCAATAAATATATTGATTTACAACGCCACATTCGCCACTCTTTCTCCGACTTTTTTCCTTGGATACATGGATCAACTGCCGCCGAGATAAAGAGGTTTGGGTTTCCACCTTTAAGAGAGCCCAGGGCTACATCCATTGAGCCTAACACTGTGAGGCTCCAGAATCGGTGAGTGTGATCTACTCTTCCTTTCTCACATTTCTATATACACACAGTGTTATGCTATGGGAGTGCCGTCTCCCGATTCTTTCTGTTTTATCTAGTATCTACTACGGACAGAAAGAAGGGAAGTGCCACCCTATATTTGGCTGCAGGCTGTTCTTCCTTGAGCTGGGATCTTGCAGGCTCCCACAAATGTGAGTGGTCTAGACTTCAATAATTTGACCAATTCTGCCATGACCGTCTGCACTATTATTTTTCTGTGATATGTTTTCTTTGAGGGACACTGACGAATAAAAGGATTCGACACCAGCACTTTAGAGAAGATCAGCACATCATCCCTCATCATCATTTTTGAGTACTGAACTGTTATACACTTGAGCACTTTCTTCTGCACATTTGACTTTAGACCTGGACTTTATTCTATGCACTTTAAATGATGTTTTAAAAGACATTTCTTAACGATATTTAACACTCTTCTTTCTAACATTTTTTAAGAATTTTACACTAATATCTTTTATGGATTTTACACGCTCATTAACTCATTAATTTATTAACTGAATTAGATGCGCCGTATGGTTTTCTGGTTTTTTATATTACACCCACTGATGAAGCTCTGAGTAGCGAAACGCGTTTGAGGTGTATTTTAAAGATTGTTTTAATAAACCGTTTGTTAATTTTATCATCTCGACTGATTTCCTGGTGATTTTATCCTTCTCACATTCTGAAAAGACATCTTGGAGGTTTGGATCTTCTGCTCCTGGATCGCTGAGAGGGGAATCGGTGCCCCTGAGTTTAATCCACCGATCTGCATACTGTTTGGTGCCTGTTAATCAAATTGGCACCTTAAAGTGTGAGTATATCTCCCTTCCACCTAATATACTCATTGAGTTATCACAGGCTGCGCAATATTTCTCCTTTTTTGTATTTTTCCCTTCACCATCTCACCCTCGGAGGACGAGACACTAGGCTGGATAGCCCCTACTGGATCTGAAGATACCAAGTGCCAGCGCCTGACACCAGCTCTAATATCTGGACTCATTAAAGCAGGGCTGTCACCCCCCCCCCCGTGCATCCGAGCTACAACTCCCATGATTCTCTGTGCCACTGAAAGATTTCTGGGAATTGTAGGCAGCAACATCTGGGCAGCAGGAGTGTGACAGCCCTGATTTAAAGGGAATGATGTAAAGGGGGAGACAGAGATAAGGCTTCAACCTGGACCCCCTTTACATGAATTCTGCCCTGATCGAGCCGAGTGTCACAATAAAACGACATCTGGGACAAAGATCAAAGGGTCTGATTTCCAACAGCGTTTACTATACGACTAGATTATATAGACCTATTGCTGTGCAGCTCTGTCATACACCCAGACACGCGGAATATATAGAGTGTTACATTTCCCCTGGTTTTGGCTGCGCCCCCTGGTGGTGAAGGGTCTTCATGTCTGTTTTTCCCCTGTGGTTGTGTTTGGCCGTGCTGTCTGGGGCTGTTCTGGAGTTCTGATGTGATCTCCTGGTCTGGGGTCACATGGCCAAATCACACAGACCCACTCCCTATAAATATCCCAGTAGCACAGAGCCTCATTGACGGTTTGTGGAGTTTGATGGTGGTTGTGTCCTGTTAGTTCCCTGTGTTGCTGCAAAGCATTTCTATCTCATGGTATTCTGGTTTTGACCTCGGCTGTGTTTCCTGACGATCCTTTTCTGCTGACTCCTGGTACTGTATATGCTAATCTGTTGCCAACCTCTGCCTGTATGACTATTCTTATGTTTCATGTATTCTGTTTGTCCTAGTTTAGTATAGTCTCCGAGGCCATTATAAGGACCTCCTCAGTGCAGGGTGTTTTGTCTGTCTTGTTTATCCCTTGCCCTTATTCATATTTATCTGTTAATTCTTTGAGGGCTTTTCTTAGTTTTCCCAGCATAGGTATTCCTTCAGTTTTCTCCTGGTCCTCCTGTTCCATGTGTCAGTGTCTGGTTCCTGTATCATCCTGAAGTGGTGTTCAGTTCAGGTCCTGTTTCGCCAAGTCTGTCAGTTTGTTGACTGCCCTGCAGCCTGCATAATTCATCTACTGTCATTCATGGTTTGTGTTTCTGAGCATGTCCTGGGTTATCTGTCGGTCTTGAAACCTTCGGAGCTTAGTGGCAATTCAGTCCTACTTTTGTGCTCCTTGGTTTTGGAGAAACAAGTCTGTTTTTTTTTTTTTTAAATATATTTTTATTGGAGAAAATAAGGCAATCCAATCCAGAATTACGGAGCATAACATATAAAGATGCAATACACTCCAAATATATCCATTTTCCTAATATTCACAGAAGAGGGGGGAAGGAAGAGGGAGGGGATTGCCCAGATCCCCAAGAAGTGAAATAAAGAGAGAGAAAAGAAAGAATAGAGATACAAATAGAAAAACATATGGAGGTCAAGTAAAATGCAAACAAAAGTAAAATCGGTTCACTATATGCGAGATCAAGAACGCTCACGCCAGGGATACGAAAAGAAAAACCATTGAGACCTCCGTCTCATGTCATTACTGCATGTCCCATATGGTCTATCCAGGGGGCCCATGTGGTGTAATAGGCAGGAAGAGAATCTCTGGCCAGAGCCGTCAATTTATCCATAATTTGTACGTCTTGTATTAAGGAATGAATCCGGTGCGATGAGGGGACCTGAGGGCAATTCCATTCCAGGGCTAATAATCTGCGAGCCGCCAACGTGATTTTTGCCATGAGTTTGTGTTCCTGTCGTGAGAGATCCGGGTTGGGTCGAGAGAGCAAGAAGGCCCAGGGGTCCATAGGAATATGTCTTCCGAAAACTGTGGAAAGAAGAGTCTGGACACCAGTCCAATAATGTTGTGTGTGAGGGCATGTCCACCATAGATGTATATAGGAGCCCCTTTCGCCGCACCCCTTCCAACAGGTATCCGGGGTCGAGGGGGACATACGTGAGAGTTGTACAGGAGTTACATACCATCGGAATATGGTCTTGACAAGTTGTTCCTGGTGGGTGGTGCACACCGAGACAATTCTCATGGAGTCCCAAATATCCAGCCATTCCTCCCTCTCCAGTTGCTCCCCCAAATCCTTCTCCCAGGCCTTAATATATGTTAGTTCTCTCCAGTCCAACAAAGAGGTTAAGGAGCGGTATAGAGTCGAGATCAAACCTTTTGGATATGAGCTGGATTTGCATAATCGTTCAAACGGTGTAAGAGGTGATAAGGCCGCCGCTTTCACATGAGGTTGAGAAGCAAAAGCCTTCAGTTGCATATATGGTAAAAGACTAGCAAGAGAAGTTACGCCAGTCGCTGAGAGCTCTGCATGGGCCACAAAAGAACCTCCTGGATATAGTTGGTGGAACCGGGAGATATTAGAATCCATCCATCCTCTTCCTGCTTTCGCCGAATAGGCTGGTAAAAAAGCTTTGTTCCTTATGATAGGAGATAAAGGAGACGGAAAAGACGACAAGTCACAGTTTGCGGCCAATTTATCCCAGAGTCTGATAGAATTCACAATAGCAGGGCAAGCGGTGCGTAAGAGAGTCCTGTGGTTCTTTGAGAGCCAAATCCAGAGGCTGGGGTCATCCGGAAACATAAGGGCACGTTCCAAGTCTACCCAACGGTGTCGTCCGGGCGGAGTGTGCCACCCAACAATTTGAGCCAGTTGGGCCGCATAATAATAAGATAGGAGGCAAGGAAGCCCCAGGCCCCCTGCATCTTTAGGTCGATAGAGAGTTGCTCTCGATATTCGGTGTCTCTTGCCCCTCCATATAAATTTGTCAATCGCCCGCTGAAGGCGATGGAGATCCTCCGGAGGGATAGCTATCGGAAGTGCCTGAAAAAAGTATAGTAGCCGAGGCAAGACAGTCATCTTTATACAATATATTCTACCCATCCACGATATTGCATATTTATCCCAATTTTCCAAATCCCTTTTAATCCGGGACAACAAAGGAGCATAATTCACATCATACAATTGCCCGGGATCAGTCGATAAATGAATGCCTAAATATTTAATCGAGGTTAGTGAAACTGCTACAGGAAAATAGGAGCGAAGTAAAGATATGTCTCCCTCCCCCATGTGAATCGGAATAGCCTCCGATTTGTCCATATTTATTTTATACCCAGATAACCGAGCAAAATCCGACAATATCCGTAAAACGTTAGACAATAAAACGTCATCCGCATAAGCTGATAATTTATATTCATTTCCCTGAATCAAAATGCCCCGTATGGAAGAGTCAAGTCTAATGTGTTGCAAAAGAGGCTCCAGAAAAAGGGCAAACAAAGCCGGCGATAAGGGGCAGCCTTGGCGAGTACCGTTGCGAATGTTAAAAGGGGTCCCCTCTGTACCAGGGATCACTACCTGAGCGGATGGGGAAGAGTATAAGGCTTGTACCGCCGCCACATATGCTGAAGGAAAACCCAGGTGTTCGAGAAGAGAAAACAAAAAGGGCCATTCTGCCCTATCAAATGCCTTCTCCGCATCTAAAGAGATAAACAGGGAAGGCACCCTGTGAGCAGAAGCATACCATATGAGATCTGCGGTCTTCCTGGTGTTTTCAAACGCCTGCCTATTTGGGATAAACCCTACCTGATCAGGGTGGATTAAACTCCCCAACAGTCTATCCAGACGTAAGGACAAAATTTTAGTGAACAGTTTTAAGTCCGTATTTATCAAAGATATCGGGCGATAATTTTCCACTAGCTGAGGGTCCCGGCCGGGTTTGGGTAATAACACTATGGAAGCCATCAGAGACTCCGCGGGAGGTATACCCCCTGTCAGCATGTCATTAAACGTAAGGAGTAGCCTAGGGATAAGCTCTGCCGCAAAAGACTTATAAAAATGATAGGTAAAGCCATCCGGACCTGGGGCTTTATGAGGCTTCATGTATCCTAATGCTTTACCTATCTCCTCCTCAGTGATCGCATCAATCAGTGTCTCCATTCTAGACTCCGGCAACCGAGGTAAGGATGCCCTAGTCAAGTATGAGTCAATTTCCTGCATCAGTACCCTATTCGTATGGGTGTGGTCAGGGGAATGGTCATATAGGGCCGTATAGTATTTAGTGAATGCATCTCTGATGGCTTGCGGGGTCTTGTGTGAAGGGCCATCCCTATCCCGTATGACTGTGATTGGGCTAAATTGGGAGCGAGGATTAATTAGCCGGGCCATTGGGGAATCCATTTTATTGGACCTATCATAATAGCGCTGTTTAGACCATAGCAGGGCTCTTCCTGCATCCTCCACAAACAATAAATTTAAGTCTGACCTAACTTTAGACAATGCGGTGAAAGTGTCAGAGCTGGGGGAAGATTTATGCTGAAGTTCATATTGCCTGAGTTGGGTTTGTAAAGAAGTAATGTCTGCCAATTTTAGTTTTTTATGGTACGCTGCCAAGCTTAACAGTTTGCCCCTCACCACCGGCTTGTACGCCGCCCAGAGAATCTGAGGAGAGATGTCAGGGGTGTCATTCAGTTGAAAGTATTCTGAGGTGGTTTCTCTAATCGTATCCGAAACCCCTGGTTTATTTAATAAAAATGGGTCAAGGCGCCACCGTCTACCCGGAGAGGGGGCGAAAGGGGTCAGTTTCAAAGACACATCCGCATGGTCAGACCATGTGATTGAACCTATGTCAGAGGACACGACGGATGGTATACAGTCAGGGGAGATCAGGAAACAGTCAATGCGGGAATATGAGTTATGAACCTGGGAATAGAAGGTATAGTCACGAGTCGAGGGGTGTTGGATTCTCCAAATGTCTATAAGTCCCAATTCATGCACAAAGCTGTGATACTGACTATCCTGGGAGGAAGGGGGTTGCGTCAGTCTATCTCCCCGGGGATCCGATCTATCCACTGGGGGGCATAAGGTGGCGTTAAAATCTCCCCCCATAATAATCCTACCCCTAGCATGGGAATTAATAAAATCCCTCGTGTCGTCCCAAAAGCTAGCGTCCGGGCAGTTAGGGCCATAAAGCGCTATAAGAGAGATGGTACCTTGAACTATCAAACACCTCCCCATCCCATCTGCATGTACCTCTTCAACGATCATCGGGCACGAATTACGTAAGAGAATGGCAACACCATTACGTTTAGGGGTAGAGCATGACATATATGTCCTAGAGTATGCCGGGTCTGAAAGGCGAAAAGCGGCTAGTTTAGGAATTCTGGTTTCCTGGAGAAAAGCGATTTCTACGGCCTTCCGTCGGAGTTCCCTGAATAAAAGTCGTCTCTTACGTGGTGAATTAAGACCTTTTACATTAATAGAGTAGACATTAACCTTAGACATTAATCATACAGGAGAAGAGTGCAAAGAGAAGATCCCCCATCCGTCCACCCCTCCCCCGGAGGGCAAAAAGGCCCGAGGGGTGACCGGAGGGAGGATCCCGAAAAAACATGAGAAAAAGAGAGAATGGAAAAGAAAAAGGAAAGAAGATGAGCGGGAAAATAAGATAAAGAGATCTCGTGGTGGGCAGTCACGAGGGAGAAGGGTAGAGGGGATACCAGCCGAACGGGGATACCGAAGGGTAGGTAGATGTAGGGGGAGGAGAGGTAGAAGACCATTGGGGATAACCAACGATAATCAGTCGGCGTCTGGGCGATACCAAAACCGGCTACCCCCCTCCGCCGCCAGCAATACAAATAAACCTATAGAAAAAAGGAGAAAACCTCTCCTACTTCCAGACCCAGAAGGGAATGGAGAGAGAAGAAAAAAAAGGAACATATCCATAACAATAATAACCATAATAACATTGGGGGATAACCCCCCGCAAATAGAAGGATACGTTACATCAAAATTTTCCATACACTCGCCTGCCGCGAGGAAAAGCGGACCCATCCTATCAATGGGCGTAGTAGGTAACTAGAGACTGGCCGCCAGTACGAACCCTGGCAGTCAAAAAGAAAATGGTCAGTCTCCTGATGTCTCCCATTCTTGAGTGAGCCTCTGTAAAGGTTGTGGAGGGGCAAGGGCAGCAATCGAAGGAGGCACCTGTAAATTCAAAGATCTCAAAAGGTCCTTTGCTTGGTAAAGGAATGTATAGGCCGAGGTACGATTTTCATGAAATATTAAAATCTTAAATGGGAACCCCCATGCATATCGGATGTTATTGTTACGTAAAATGGTCGTGATCTCTCTCCATTCTCTCCTTCGTGCAAGAGTGGAGCCAGCCAAGTCCTGAAAAAATGATAAGGGAGCGCCCTCATATTCCACATCTCGATTCCGCGTAGCTTTAAGCACCGCATCCTTTGAAGTGTAATAATGAAAACGTGCCACCACGTCTCGTGGAGTAGACGAGTTATCACGACGCGGACCCAGCGCTCTATGGATACGGTCCAATATGAGATGAGCATCCGGTATATCAGGGACCAGACGTTTAATTATACCATGAAAGATATCTGATAAAATCAGAATTAGTAACCGTTTCTGGTAAGCCACGGAGACGTACATTATTCCTTCTAGACCGATTCGTAAGATCCTCCAAGGAGTCTTCTAAGTATTGAATACGTTGTTCCATAGCCTCAGAGCGTCCCGCCAGATCATTAGAGAATGTAATATGCCTCTTGGCCTGATCTTCCAGACTGGCAGTGCGTTCTCCGATCGCTTGAATTTCCAAGGACAGGGCCTTGGTGGATTTCTTGAGCTCATGGGTAATGAAAGCCCGCAGGCCCTGTATGTCATCCCTGGTGGCCAGGGCAGGAGCCGCTGCGGGGGCATCATGCTGTGTGAGCTGCGGTGAGTGGGACTGAGCGCCATGCCCGTCTGCTCCCTCAGAGCTACTACGGGCGCCATCTTGGGCCTGTTCATCCGCCCGGTGTTTGGCGGCGAAAATAGGCGCATCGCGCTGTTTTTTTTTTTAGGGGCCGCTAAAAGACACCCACACATCCTGAATATATGGAGGAGCCCCTAAAAAGACACCCACACACCCTGAATATATGGAGGAACCCCTAAAAAGACACCCACACACCCTGAATATATGGAGGAGCCCCTAAAAAGACACCCACACACCCTGAATATATGGAGGAGCCCCTAAAAAGACACCCACACACCCTGAATATATGGAGGAATCCCTAAAAAGACACCCACACACCCTGAATATATGGAGGAATCCCTAAAAAGACACCCACACACCCTGAATATATGGAGGAACCCCTAAAAAGACACCCACACACCCTGAATATATGGAGGAATCCCTAAAAAGACACCCACACACCCTGAATATATGGAGGAATCCCTAAAAAGACACCCGCACACCCTGAATATATGGAGGAGCCCCTAAAAAGACACCCACACACCCTGAATATATGGAGGAACCCCTAAAAACACACCCTGAATATATGGAGGAGCCCCTAAAAAGACACCCACACACCCTGAATATATAGAGGAGCCCCTAAAAAGAGACCCACACACCCGGAATATATAGAGGAACCCCTAAAAAGACACCCACACACCCTGAATATATAGAGGAGCCCCTAAAAAGACACCCACACACCCGGAATATATAGAGGAGCCCCTAAAAAGAGACCCACACACCCAGAATATATAGAGGAACCCCTAAAAAGACACCCACACACCCTGAATATATAGAGGAGCCCCTAAAAAGACACCCACACACCCTGAATATATGGAGGAACCCCTAAAAACACCCACACACCCTGAATATATAGAGGAGCCCCTAAAAAGAGACCCACACACCCTGAATATATAGAGGAACCCCTAAAAAGACACCCACACACCCTGAATATATGGAGGAGCCCCTAAAAAGACACCCACACACCCTGAATATATAGAGGAACCCCTAAAAAGACACCCACACTGAGGTTCCAGCACGGTGTGAGAATAGAATCAGTGGATACGAGTCGGTGCGTTACTCGGTACATTATCAGTAAAGGCTGGACGTTGCTCGAGACTCGACACTAAGGAGAGAATACTGTATTAATGTTTGTAAACATACAGTGAATGCTCCTCACCGGGGGTTTGTGGGGACACAATGTATCGGGGGTCACAGCAGGACGTTCAGTCACATTTAATCAGAATACTTTTACTTACAGGGAATGTAGAGAAGGTCTGAAACAAGTCCAGGACCTCTGGGGATTTCTTCTGGACAGACCAGATCAGCCCCTGCAATCCTGCCAAGCCGTGCACAATGCCGGCTTGCTGAACCAGAGACTCCGCCCGCAGCGCCGTCCTCCAGAGAGCAGAACACGAGTGGTCACCTCCTGGATCCAGATGATGCGCGGCAAGAACTGCGGAAACATTTACACACATAGGGGTTTATTCACTAACCTCCAACTTGGCCCTGAAATTGCACCGAATGGTGAATTTCACCGTATCTACAATTTTGGGCCAATTCCTCAATTCACAGAACTGTCGATTAACTAAACACAGGCGAATTGAAGGCGACATAGGGTGCATTTTACCGGCACCGAAATCGGCCCATTGGAAACTATCGATTCATCTATTCACGGAACGTCAAATTGCGTTGAAATTTCTGTGTTTCAAATCAACAGGTTTAAACAGGGGAATCCAACAGCTTTCAATGGAATAAATGGAATAGCTTTTATTTTTAAAACAACATTTATTATTTTTGTTAAAAAAAATAAAAATATATATTTTTTACAGTAAATAGACTTTTTAAATCACATTTTTATGGATTCTCCTATTAGGAGAATTGGAGACTGTGACAGATCTCTGTACCCCGACAGGGTCACATCTGCCAATGCCGCTTGCTTGCAGGATCCCCCCCATGTTCTAGCCAGGCAGACTCCCGTGCCTTCCTCCACTCCTTAGACGAAGTTTAAGGAACGGGACACATTGCACCTCCTAGCACCCCCCAGAAATAAGACGCGGCTGTAGATCTGAGGTCTTTCAGGGTAGGAATGGAACTGGTTTTTTTGGAAACAAGCACAGATATTTATGTGGTCAAACAGGGGTCATTTACATTCAGAAAATCACAACATCTTCTAGGGGAGGTTTTGTGTAACCTAATTGGATTGAAACAGATATACATTAGGCAGAGAGTTAAACATTACCTAACATTTCTACTGAGGCCACACAATGGGAATCGTGACTGACAGATTACAGACAGCAGATACAACCTATTCAAATATAAACAGTTAACAGATACACACAGACAATGACATTCTTGACAGGGTAAACTTGGACATTAATACTTTCTGAGAGCAGGTTTACTGGAAGGCTAATCTGATCAGCAGATAGTAACAGGCAATGATATTCTTGCATAATCACAATCATACCAACATTCTGCACACAAGAGGGGGATGACAAGAGAATGGGCCAATTTTGATCATGAGTCCTGCACCCTACAAATATGCTTCCATGCCCACACACCCCCAAGTCCAAATGACGAACGTCAGAGACTTTTTTTTTTTTAAAACAATTTGGGGGAACTTGTGCTCCTCCTATACAACTTGCGTAGAGTAGGGAACGCAAATTGTGCAACTTTATGTACACAAGTATCGTAGCGCCTGCGCAGAGCGATGGATCGGAGCTGCACGCATGAGCGGAGCCGACCCACCATGGCCCCTCAGAGACCGATCGCTAATAGTAACGTTGCCATGCTCCCTGCATACCGACGTCACTAGTAAACGATTGGTAACCGGAAGCCGGGAAATTCAAATTCCTTGGATGCTTGTGACGCTGGGTGGGGTGGAGGAAACTCCGACGCCTTAGCTTTTTACCAAAAACGGAGGTGTGGGGGGGGGGGGGCACGATGAGTGCCACTTTAATTTCCGCCGCACACATAACGCCGTGTGTGATTCCTGCTTTTGTTTTTGCTGCCAATTTGTCTTTTTTAATGTTTATGTTTCGCTGTAGGTGCAGTGTGCGACAGGTGAGGACATGGAGAACCATCCCGCCGAGCATCGCCTCTGGCCGCTGCAGGATTTATAGGGCATGCGCGGCAATGCGCCCAGCGTTGGCAGGAATAGGAAGGTGTGATGGCGGGTGCAACGCCCACAAAACCACAAAGACGGTGGAAGAGGCAGCGTCAGACATGAAAAGTGAATCCATTATCTATGATCCTGCTCCTCCTCTCCGTATCCAGAGCTGGGTTTTGCCGGCCACAAGGGATTATGGGAGCTGTAGTTCAGCTTTCTGGGGTATCTTACTATAATCTATCGAGCCAACAACAAACTTTATTGATCAAAACAATAACTACATCGCACAACAATAACACCGTTTGTGACCGGCATCAACGAATCAAAAACGGCTCCACCGCCGCGGCCTGGAGTAACTGGTTTGAACGAAGAAGAACAGGACCAGGTGATCGTCCTCCTTATTCAGACAGGTTTATAAGACAGCACAACACTTCGGCGAAAAGCCTTTGTCCAGCGATGCTGTGCGGAGGTTCTGTTGTCGCATGAACCCGTCTGGAAAAGGAGGTTGAGCGCTGGGTCCAGGTTCTCTTTCGTCCTGTGGGCAGCTTGGAGGTGGTGGCACCATGTGCATTTTAATTGAATGCTTAAAGGGAACACGCACCCGGGGGCTTTCCCTGCTGGGATAAAGCTGGAGGATGGAGAAGCTCCATGTGTGACCTGAGCGAGGAGTGGGGTGACAGACGAGTACAGACTCACCTCTGCGGAGCGTCTCGTCGATCAGCCGCTCGTGCTCCTCCTTCACTTCTTTGTCCGCGTTCAACTCCATAATCACCAGGTTGTAAGTCACAGTGAGCTCCAGCGCGGCAAAGGGCACGACCGGCGGCAAGTCTGAGGGCAGAGCGGCACAGGACGATTAAATCACCCGAGAGAGGCTGAACGATATTCTGTAAAACAGACTCAGAGTCAGGACTTCACTCTCCCCCACTCCATCAACGAATCTCCCCCCCACTCCATCAACGAGGCTCCCCCCAGCCGCTCTCTCCCCCCCCATTCCATCAACGAGGCTCCCCCGGCCGCTCTCCCCCCCACTCCATCAACGAGGCTCCCCCGGCCATCCCCCCCACTCCATCAACGAGGCTCCCCCGGCCATCCCCCCCACTCCATCAACGAGGCTCCCCCGGCCATCCCCCCTCCTTTCAAGAGGCACTCCTGGCCGTCCCCCCCTCCTTTCAAGAGGCTCTCCTGGCTGCCCCCCCCTCCTTTCAAAAGGCTCTCCTGGCTGTCCCCCCCCTCCTTTCAAGAGGCTCTCCAGGCTGTCCCCCCTCCTTTCAAGAGGCTCTCCTGGCTGTCCCCCCCTCCTTCAAGAGGCTCTCCTGGCTGCCCCCCCCTCCTTTCAAGAGGCTCTCCTGGCTGTCCCCCCCCTCCTTTCAAGAGGCTCTCCTGGCTGTCCCCCCCCTCCTTTCAAGAGGCTCTCCTGGCTGTCCCCCCCTCCTTTCAAGAGGCTCTCCCCCCTCCTTCAAGAGGCTCTCCTGGCTGTCCCCCCCTCCTTTCAAGAGGCTCTCCTGGCTGTCCCCCCTCCTTTCAAGAGGCTCTCCTGGCTGTCCCCCCCTCCTTTCAAGAGGCTCTCCTGGCTGTCTCCCCCTCCTTTCAAGAGGCTCTCCTGGCTGTCCCCCCCCTTTCAAGAGGCTCTCCTGGCTGTCCCCCCTCCTTTCAAGAGGCTCTCCTGGCTGTCCCCCCCTCCTTTCAAGAGGCTCTCCTAGCTGTCCCCCCTCCTTTCAAGAGGCTCTCCTGGCTGTCCCCCCCTCATTTCAAGAGGCTCTCCTGGCTGTCCCCCACTCTACCCAAGAGGATGTCCCGGCCAACCCCCTCCTTTCAAAGAGGCTCTCCTAGATGACCCCCCTCCTTTAAAGAGGTCCTCCCGGCCGTCACCCCTTGGGCTACTGAGATCTAATAGCCACTGTCTGTTTTACAACATACCTCTCATCAACTTGAGCAGTTGATCCATGCGTTCACGGAGCTTCTGACTCTCGGTATGGGCATCTCTGCATTGATCGACCTGCTGGGCAGAGCAGAAAAATGGATGCGTTACAGACCTCGTGCCCGGGGGGCGCCCTCTGGGGTCACGTCACCCAGTACTGAACGCGTCCCTCCGTGTTTGCAGTTTTATGCCGCCTCAGCTCACGGCCAGATGGGCTCCAATGCACTAACACAACCCCTCACCCCAATCCTAATGGACTTGCAGAATGACCGCCATCTTGGTTTGGCCACTGGATGAGCCGGCAGCCGTCACCAAAAATAAATAAAAAACGGCCTAAGCGGTGGCAGCGCAGCCCCAGGGCTCGAGTGACACTAAACAAAGCAGCGAAATGGAGCTGAATGTCTGAGCTTTTCATTTCGACTCATTTCAGCGAATCCATTTCCTCCAAAATTCAGTGAAGTCGCTATTTATTGAAAGTTCGCCGTATTTTGCCAGAAATGGAGTCGCCGAAGCAGTTATTTATTTATAAAGGATTTTACCAGGAAGGATACATTGAGATTTCTCTGGTTCTCTGTATGTCCTGGGTTCAAGAACATTGAAGTGTTACAGAAATACAAAGTAATACAATGCAAGATATTAAAAAAAAAAAAACACGACTATACAGATTAACAGAAAAATATGTAGGAAATATAGTCACTAGGTTACATGTTTACAGGTGCATTCTGTATTGAGGTATGTTAGTAAGGAGCTTTTGAGTGACTTAAGACTGGGGGAAGATTTGATGGTGTCTGGGAGGTTATTCCATAATTGCGGTGCTCTGTAGGAAAATGAGGACCGAGCCACTGTCTTTTTGTATTGTGGTATTGCAAGTAAGGTGCTGGTCCTGGATCGGAGGTTATAGGATGAGGGAGCTGCTGGGGGAAGCAGCCTATTCAGGTAGGGTGGCAGCTTCCCAGAGATGCTCTTAAACACCAGGCTGGAAAGGTGAAGGGTGCGTCTGGATTCCAGCGATGGCCAGTTTAGTTCTTTTAACATGTCACAATGGTGGGTCATGTAGTTACATTGTAGCGCAAAGCGGCAGAATGAGTTATACAATGTAGTAAGTTTATGAAGGTGTGTTTGCGGGGCGGCTGCATACACTACATCTCCGTAATCAATAGCCGACATAAGCATTTGCTGTACAATCTGCTTTCTTACCGCGGGACTCAGGCAGGATTTGTTTCTGTACAGGGCACCTAGTTTGGGGTAAAGTTTAGATGAGAGTTTTTCGATGTGGGGGCCAAAGGATAGATTAGGGTCCAACCACATACCTAGATATTTGAGAGAAGTGACTGAGGTCAGCGTGCCATTTGATTTTGTCCCAACAGATAGATGGGGATTTTGCAATTTGTGTAGTTTAGGTGCGGTTCCAAAGAGCATCGTTACAATTTTGTCAGTATTTAAAAAAAGTTTGTTGTGTTTGATCCACTTTTCTACCTCTGTGAATTGTTCTTGCAGCACGGCCTCCAGCTGCGGGAGATTTGGTTTGCTGGTATAGATCACAGTGTCGTCTGCGTACATATGTACAGTTGAGGCTTTGCAGACGTTGGGCAGATCATTTATGAATATTGTGAATAGCAGGGGGCCTAGTATTGAGCCTTGGGGTACACCACAAGTGACTGGGAGCGGGAGGGAGGAGCTGCCAGAAATTCACACATATTGTGATCGGTCAGATACATATGATTGAAACCAGGTTAGCGTGCGATCACCAATGCCAGAGTTTTTGAATTTTTCTAACAAGATGCCATGGTCTACCGTGTCAAAGGCCTTGGCAAAATCAAGGAAGATGGCTCCAGTTAGGTTTCCTTGTTCCATCCCAGCTTGGATATCATTGCAGACTTTTAAAAGGGCGGTTGTAGTTGAGTGATTTGGACGAAAGCCTGATTGATCCGGGGTTAAGTAGTTCCAATATTGATAATAATCACGTAATTGTGTGTAGACACATTTTTCCAATACTTTTGACATTACAGGGAGCAACGATATCGGACGGTAGTTGGATACCAAAGTACTGTCACCACTTTTATGGATAGGTACCACTCTTGCAGTCTTCCAGAGCTTGGGTATGTATCCAGTCGCCAGTGACTCATTTATTAGGGTTGCGACAGGATTTGCAATTGCTGGCGCACTGATTTTCAGCAGCATTGCTGGTATTTGATCAGGTCCAGACTGGTATTTCATTTTTTGCTTACGGAGAAGTTTAGTAACGACACTGACAGGCACTGGTCTAAAACTGAATTCCTGTCTGATACAGGGACTTTGCACAGTTGGGGGGGCCTGACCTGCATGAGGCCTTTCTGATTGCATGTCATTTCCTAGCTTGGCAATCAAAGTGGTGGCACATCCAACAAAATAATCATTAAAGGCATTTGCTACATCTAGAGGGTGTTGCAGGGTTTGGTTGTTTACTTTGACAGCAGCTGGCTGGGAGTGGACAGGGGGTGCTTGTATGTTACTTATGGTTCTCCAAAAGTTTCTATGGTTTGATATGTTATTGTTTAGATTTTCATTGAAGTAATGGGCTTTGGCCATTTTTGTTTGTTTTGTGCACTCATTCCGGCATTTTCGGTATTCGTACTGAACGTTCATGGAACCAGTACTCTTGAAATTTGACCACCGTGAATCTCTAAGCCAGTACATTAGTGTAAGATCAGCTGTAACCCAGGGGAGATGAGTCCCTTTTACTCGCACTTTACGCAGCGGGGCATGGGAATTCCAGACTTGCAGGAGCTCAGACTGAAAGTATTCAACTGCACAGTCTAGGTCTGGGATTAGGTTTAGCCTGTACCAGGGGAGCTGTTTGAGATCACTTAGGCTGGGGTCAGACGAGCGTAGTGTTCACGTCCGTGATTGCGCCTAAAAGTACGTCCGTGATAGCATGAAAGAAAGTCCATTGGAGCCTGACACATGAAGTACGTCCGCACTGAACTGCGGACGCATGACGGATGCTGCAAACGGACGCAGGTTAGGCAAGAACGTAATACTGCTAGAACGGACGTGCGGAGTGCGCCACGTCTGCAACGTCTGCATAGCTTTGTGTGTGAGTGATGGAGCGAGGTCAGATGGTCTGCATTTATACGTCCAGCATTTTTGACGGACAGAATGTTTTTTCATTGTAATTTATTTTCCCTCCTACATCCGTCAAAAATAACTTCAGTGAAAAAACGGACTGTGTGACCACTACTGCGTCATCCGTACTGACGATGTCCGTACTGCACGGACGTACAGTCCGTAGAAATCACGCTCGTCTGACCCCAGCCTTAGGAAGGATTCAAGAATAAATTTCTTGAAAGACCTGGTGGTTATTACCTTTGGGGGAGATTTCAAGGCCTTAAAATTTTGCGCACGCAGTACACTAGACAATGGTCACTAAAGCTATTAGCAAGAACGCCTGCCTCCTGTATTCTATCAGGAGATGAGGAGAGAATCCAGTCCAACAAGGTATGGTTAGGGCTTTTCATATTAATGCGAGTGGGGGAGGAGATTAATTGAGTTAGCTGCAAAGTTTTAAACAGCGAGCAGTGTTTATTGTTTTTAGGATTTAGCCAATCCTGTATTAAAATCGCCGAGGACCAGCAGTTCACTTTTCTGGTTTTGGGCAAGTAGGTTATTAAGGATTTTAGATATGTCAGAGAGGGAGTGCACTGAAGAGCTCGGTGGACGATAGAACCCAGCAACAATGATTGATTTACTGAATGAGATCTCAATTATACCAGAGAGGAAATCAAAGGTGACAGGAGAGCTAGAAGTCTGTAAGGGGGTGAACTTTATGGACTCAACATAAATAACAATTCCCCCTCCTCTCTTTGCTCTGTCTTTTCTATAACATGAATACCCCTGTATTGATATGGCAGAGTCTAGTACTTTTGGGGTTAACCATGACTCTGTGAGCACAATGATTTTGGGTTTGTAATAACAACACCAAGCCTGAAGCTCATCCAATTTAGGGAGTAAACTTCGGATGTTACAGTGCACAAATGAGAGGCCTTTATTAGTGGACGTTGGCAAAAAGAGTTGGCCTCGGCAAATTCCACCGAACTGAAAATTATATATATACAAATAGGACGCCTGCTATTACCCTGACGGCAGCTAAAAAAAAACGATAAAAATGTGTCAAAATGATAAAAAAGCCATTTAACAGAATAAAAAAATAAAACAAATAGTGATAAAAAAAATAAAATGTTTTTGGAAATAATAAAAAGAATATAATGTGCTTAAAAAAAAATATATATATTCCATTTATTCCATTGAAAGCTATGGGATTCGCCTGTTTAAACCCTTCGAACTGAAATCACTGAAAATTACATCATTTTGCTGAAATTTCGGTGCAGTTTCGGCGCTCTGTGAATTGACAAATCGAAAGTTCTTTTTGGGACAATTTTGGCACCGATTAAGACGCACCGGCCAGGGGGTGGAAGGCACCGGTCAGGGGGTGGAAGGCACCATATTTCTGTCAATTCGCCTGTATTTAGTGAACATACAGGTTAGTGAATAAACTAATTGCCCTGAAATTGCAGATTCGGTGAAATTCACCATTCGGTGGTAGATCAGGACGTTACTGAATGGAATGCAGGTTACAGGAGCCGTGCGGGCATTACCCGTTTCCATGTGGCAATAATGTCGTTGTTCGCCTCAATCCACCGGATCAAACACGGGTCACAGCTTCCCGGTGCCGCCATGTTCATCACCGAGTCACCTGCAAAACCAAAACACCTCATGTGTCCAACGAGCACCGAACCAGAGAGGGCAGCGCCACGCCCTGCACATACAACACAAACACATGGGTGAAATAGCTCATGCCAGCTCTCTGCCGCGTGCCCTGCGTGTGTATGAATAAGGCTACACGGCTTCAAATGGGGTGAAAGGCACACCACGAGGCACAGCACAGCGCAGGCAGTATATACCACGAGGCGCAGCACAGCGCGGGCAGTATATACCACGAGGCACAGCACAGCGCGGGCAGTATATACGAGGCGCAGCACAGCGCGGGCAGTATATACCACAAGGCACAGCACAGCGCGGGCAGTATATACCACGAGGCACAGCACAGCGCGGGCAGTATATACCACGAGGCACAGCGCGGGCAGTATATACCACGAGGCACAGCACAGCGTGACGAGGTGACGGGGCACAGGGAGGGCAGTATATACCAGGAGGTGACGGGGCACAGCGAGGGCAGTATATACCAGGAGGTGACGGGGCACAGCGAGGGCAGTATATACCAGGAGGTGACGGGGCACAGGGAGGGCAGTATATACCAGGAGGTGACGGGGCACAGTGAGGGCAGTATATACCAGGAGGTGACGGGGCACAGTGAGGGCAGTATATACCAGGAGGTGTCGGGGCACAGTGAGGGCAGTATATACCAGGAGGTGACGGGGCACAGTGAGGGCAGTATATACCAGGAGTGTCGGGGCACAGCACGGGCAGTATATACCACGAGGCACAGCACAGCGTGACGAGGTGACGGGGCACAGGGGGCAGTATATACCAGGAGGTGACGGGGCACAGCGAGGGCAGTATATACCAGGAGGTGACGGGGCACAGCGAGGGCAGTATATACCAGGAGGTGACGGGGCACAGCGAGGGCAGTATATACCAGGAGGTGACGGGGCACAGCGAGGGCAGTATATACCAGGAGGTGACGGGGCACAGGGAGGGCAGTATACACCAGGAGGTGACGGGGCACAGTGAGGGCAGTATATACCAGGAGGTGACGGGGCACAGTGAGGGCAGTATATACCAGGAGGTGACGGGGCACAGGAGGGCGTATATACCAGGAGGTGACGGGGCACAGTGAGGGCAGTATATACCAGGAGGTGACGGGGCACAGGAGGGCGGTATATACCAGGAGGTGACGGGGCACAGTGAGGGCAGTATATACCAGGTGGTGTCGGGGCACAGTGAGGGCAGTATATACCAGGAGGTGACGGGGCACAGGGAGGCGGTATATACCAGGAGGTGACGGGGCACAGGGAGGGCAGTATATACCAGGTGTCGGGGCACAGTGAGGGCAGTATATAACAGGAGGTGACGGGGCACAGGAGGGCAGTATATACCAGGAGGTGACGGGGCACAGTGAGGGCAGTATATACCAGGAGGTGTCGGGGCACAGTGAGGGCAGTATATACCAGGAGGTGACGGGGCACAGGGAGGGCAGTATATACCAGGAGGTGACGGGGCACAGGTGAGGGCAGTATATACCAGGAGGTGACGGGGCACATGGAGGGCAGTATATACCAGGAGGTGACGGGGCACAGGGAGGGCAGTATATACCAGGAGGTGACGGGGCACAGTGAGGGCGGTATATACCAGGAGGTGTCGGGGCACAGGGAGGGCAGTATATACCAGGAGGTGACGGGGCACAGGGAGGGCGGTATATACCAGGAGGTGACGGGGCACAGGGAGGGCAGTATATACCAGGAGGTGACGGGGCACAGGAGGGCAGTATATACCAGGAGGTGACGGGGCACAGTGAGGGCAGTATATACCAGGAGGTGACGGGGCACAGTGAGGGCAGTATATACCAGGAGGTGTCGGGGCACAGGGAGGGCAGTATATACCAGGAGGTGACGGGGCACAGTGAGGGCAGTATATACCAGGAGGTGTCGGGGCACAGTGAGGGCAGTATATACCAGGAGGTGACGGGGCACAGGAGGGCAGTATATACCAGGAGGTGACGGGGCACAGGGAGGGCAGTATATACCAGGAGGTGTCGGGGCACAGGGAGGGCGGTATATACCAGGAGGTGACGGGGCACAGTGAGGGCAGTATATACCAGGAGGTGACGGGGCACAGGGAGGGCGGTATATACCAGGAGGTGACGGGGCACAGTGAGGGCAGTATATACCAGGAGGTGACGGGGCACAGTAAGGGCGGTATATACCAGGAGGTGACGGGGCACAGGGAGGGCGGTATATACCAGGAGGTGACGGGGCACAGTAAGGGCGGTATATACCAGGAGGTGACGGGGCACAGGAGGGCGGTATATACCAGGAGGTGACGGGGCACAGGAGGGCGGTATATACCAGGAGGTGACGGGGCACAGTGGAGGGCGGTATATACCAGGAGGTGACGGGGCACAGTGAGGGCGGTATATACCAGGAGGTGACGGGGCACAGGGAGGGCAGTATATACCAGGAGGTGACGGGGCACAGGGAGGGCGGTATATACCAGGAGGTGACGGGGCACAGTGAGGGCAGTATATACCAGGAGGTGACGGGGCACAGTGAGGGCAGTATATACCAGGAGGTGTCGGGGCACAGTGAGGGCAGTATATACCAGGAGGTGTCGGGGCACAGTGAGGGCAGTATATACCAGGAGGTGACGGGGCACAGGGAGGGCAGTATATACCAGGAGGTGACGGGGCACAGGGAGGGCAGTATATACCAGGAGGTGACGGGGCACAGTGAGGGCAGTATATACCAGGAGGTGTCGGGGCACAGTGAGGGCAGTATATACCAGGAGGTGACGGGGCACAGGGAGGGCAGTATATACCAGGAGGTGACGGGGCACAGGGAGGGCGGTATATACCAGGAGGTGTCGGGGCACAGGGAGGGCAGTATATACCAGGAGGTGACGGGGCACAGTGAGGGCGGTATATACCAGGAGGTGTCGGGGCACAGGGAGGGCAGTATATACCAGGAGGTGACGGGGCACAGGGAGGGCGGTATATACCAGGAGGTGACGGGGCACAGGGAGGGCAGTATATACCAGGAGGTGACGGGGCACAGTGAGGGCAGTATATACCAGGAGGTGACGGGGCACAGTGGGCAGTATATACCAGGAGGTGTCGGGGCACAGGGAGGGCAGTATATACCAGGAGGTGACGGGGCACAGTGAGGGCAGTATATACCAGGAGGTGTCGGGGCACAGGGAGGGCAGTATATACCAGGAGGTGACGGGGCACAGGGAGGGCAGTATATACCAGGAGGTGACGGGGCACAGGGAGGGCAGTATATACCAGGAGGTGTCGGGGCACAGGGAGGGCGGTATATACCAGGAGGTGACGGGGCACAGTGAGGGCAGTATTATACCAGGAGGTGACGGGGCACAGGGAGCGGTATATACCAGGAGGTGACGGGGCACAGTGAGGGCAGTATATACCAGGAGTGACGGGGCCAGTAAGGGCGGTATATACCAGGAGGTGACGGGGCACAGTAAGGGCGGTATACCAGGAGGTGACGGGCCACAGTAAGGGCGGTATATACCAGGAGGTGACGGGGCACAGGGAGGGCGGTATATACCAGAGGTGACGGGGCACAGGGAGGCAGTATATACCAGGAGGTGACGGGGCACAGGGAGGGCAGTATATACCAGGAGGTGACGGGGCACAGGGAGGGCGGTATATACCAGGAGGTGACGGGGCACAGTGAGGGCAGTATATACCAGAGGTGACGGGGCACAGTGAGGGCAGTATATACCAGGAGGTGTCGGGGCACAGTGAGGGCAGTATATACCAGGAGGTGTCGGGGCACAGGGAGGGCAGTATATACCAGGAGGTGACGGGGCACAGGGAGGGCAGTATATACCAGGAGGTGTCGGGGCACAGTGAGGGCAGTATATACCAGGAGGTGACGGGGCACAGGAGGGCAGTATATACCAGGAGGTGACGGGGCACAGGGAGGGCAGTATTATACCAGGAGGTGACGGGGCACAGTGAGGGCGGTATATACCAGGAGGTGACGGGGCACAGTGAGGGCAGTATATACCAGGAGGTGACGGGGCACAGGGAGGGCAGTATATACCAGAGGTGACGGGGCACAGGGAGGGCAGTATATACCAGGAGGTGACGGGGCACAGGGAGGGCAGTATATACCAGGAGGTGTCGGGGCACAGGGAGGGCAGTATATACCAGGAGGTGACGGGGCACAGTGAGGGCGGTATATACCAGGAGGTGACGGGGCACAGGGAGGGCGGTATATACCAGGAGGTGACGGGGCACAGTGAGGGCGGTATATACCAGGAGGTGACGGGGCACAGTGAGGGCGGTATATACCAGGAGGTGACGGGGCACAGGGAGGGCAGTATATACCAGGAGGTGACGGGGCACAGGGAGGGCGGTATATACCAGGAGGTGACGGGGCACAGGGAGGGCAGTATATACCAGGAGGTGACGGGGCACAGGGAGGGCAGTATATACCAGGAGGTGTCGGGGCACAGTGAGGGCAGTATATACCAGGAGGTGTCGGGGCACAGTGAGGGCAGTATATACCAGGAGGTGACGGGGCACAGGGAGGGCAGTATATACCAGGAGGTGACGGGGCACAGGGAGGGCAGTATATACCAGGAGGTGACGGGGCACAGGTGAGGGCAGTATATACCAGGAGGTGTCGGGGCACAGTGAGGGCAGTATATACCAGGAGGTGACGGGGCACAGGAGGGCAGTATATACCAGGAGGTGACGGGGCACAGGGAGGGCGGTATATACCAGGAGGTGTCGGGGCACAGGGAGGGCAGTATATACCAGGAGGTGACGGGGCACAGTGAGGGCGGTATATACCAGGAGGTGTCGGGGCACAGGGAGGGCAGTATATACCAGGAGGTGACGGGGCACAGGGAGGGCGGTATATACCAGGAGGTGACGGGGCACAGGGAGGGCAGTATATACCAGGAGGTGACGGGGCACAGTGAGGCAGTATATACCAGGAGGTGACGGGGCACAGTGAGGGCAGTATATACCAGGAGGTGTCGGGGCACAGGGAGGGCAGTATATACCAGGAGGTGACGGGGCACAGTGAGGGCAGTATATACCAGGAGGTGTCGGGGCACAGTGAGGGCAGTATATACCAGGAGGTGACGGGGCACAGGGAGGGCAGTATATACCAGGAGGTGACGGGGCACAGGGAGGAGCAGTATATACCAGGTGTCGGGGCACAGGGAGGGCGGTATATACCAGGAGGTGACGGGGCACAGTGAGGGCAGTATTATACCAGGAGGTGACGGGGCACAGGAGAGGCGGTATATACCAGGAGGTGACGGGGCACAGTGAGGGCAGTAATACCAGGAGGTGACGGGGCACAGTAAGGGCGTATATACCAGGAGGTGACGGGGCACAGTAAGGGCGGTATATACCAGGAGGTGACGGGGCACAGTAAGGGCGGTATATACCAGGAGGTGACGGGGCACAGGGAGGGCGGTATATACAGGAGGTGACGGGGCACAGGGAGGCAGCGTATATACCACGGAGACGGGGCACAGTAGAGGGGGTATATTACCAGGAGTGACGGGGCACAGTGAGGGCGTATATAAGGAGAGAGGTGACGGGGCACAGGGAGGGCAGTATATACCAGGAGGTGAGGGGCACAGGGAGGGCAGTATATACCAGGAGGTGACGGGGCACAGGGAGGGCGGTATATACCAGGAGGTGACGGGGCACACAGTGAGGGCAGTATATACCAGGAGGTGACGGGCACAGTGAGGGCAGTATATACCAGGAGGTGTCGGGGCACAGTGAGGGCAGTATATACCAGGAGGTGTCGGGGCACAGGAGAGGGCAGTATATACCAGGAGGTGACGGGGCACAGGGAGGGCAGTATATACCGGAGGTGTCGGGGCACAGTGAGGGAGATATACCAGGAGGTGACGGGGCACAGGGAGGGCAGTATATACCAGGAGGTGACGGGGCACAGGGAGGGCAGTATATACCAGGAGGTGACGGGGCACAGTGAGGGCGGTATATACCAGGAGGTGACGGGGCACAGTGAGGGCAGTATATACCAGGAGGTGACGGGGCACAGGGAGGGCAGTATATACCAGGAGGTGACGGGGCACAGGGAGGGCAGTATATAACAGGAGGTGACGGGGCACAGGAGAGGGCAGTATATACCAGGAGGTGTCGGGGCACAGTGAGGGCAGTATAATACCAGGAGGTGACGGGGCACAGTGAGGGCGGTATATACCAGGAGGTGTCGGGGCACAGTGAGGGAGTATATACCAGGAGGTGACGGGAGACAGGGGGGGTATATACCAGGAGGTGACGGGGCACAGGGAGGGCAGTATATACCAGGAGGTGTCGGGGCACAGTGAGGGCAGTATATACCAGGAGGTGACGGGGCACAGTGAGGGCAGTATATACCAGCCAGGCATTAAAGTGACGGTATCCCTGCGAGTCTGCCAGGCAGTGTCCTCTCCCGCCGAACAATTCGAGGAGTTTTACGTCACACTAGATGCCACTGACGGGCCTTATAAAAGGGGCGGGGCGTCCTTGTTATGCTAGTACCTCCCTGCCCAGGGAAGTGTGGGCAGCCATATTGGTCCTCTCAGAGTGTCAGCCGTGTGTGTCCACCCTGCAGTACTACCTCTGTGTGTCAGCGCCCTCTGCTGGATAGGAGGCCACAAAGACATTAAATAACACGTGACCTCTTCTACTAATAAACACTATGAGAGAGATCAATGCCTTACAATACAAAAAACGTATTTCACATTCTGCACCCCCACCTCATACCTCTCAAGTGGCCCTCTTAATGTGAGTGACTTTTTAGAGATTCCTCCATATATTCAGGGTGTATTTTTAGGGGTTCCTCCATATATTCAGGGTGTGCGGGTGTCTCTTTAGGGTCTCCTCCATATATTCAGGGTGTGCGGGTGTCTTTTTAGGGGCTCCTCCATATATTCAGGGTGTGTGGGTGTCTTCTTAGGGGCTCCTCCATATATTCAGGGTGTGCGGGTGTGTTTTTAGGGGCTCCTCCATATATTCAGGGTGTGCGGGTGTCTTTTTAGGGGCTCCTCCATATATTCAGGGTGTGCGGGTGTCTTTTTAGGGGTTCCTACATATATTCAGGGTGTGCGGGTGTTTTTAGGGGTTCCTCCATATATTCAGGGTGTGTGGGTGTCTTTTTAGGGGTTCCTACATATATTCAGGGTGTGTGGGTGTCTTTTTAGGGGTTCCTCCATATATTCAGGGTGTGCGGGTGTCTTTTTAGGGTCTCCTCCATATATTCAGGGTGTGCAGGTATCTTTTTAGGGTCTCCTCCATATATTCAGGGTGTTCCCTAATTTCTAACCCTAAAACAAGTATAATTATTATCACTAACCCTAGAAATCAATTCGGGAGGAAATAGAGAATGGTCCACTGCCCTCATTTCCATCGTCTGTGATGAAAGTCATTCTGAACAGGGGGTACCTGGACTTGGCAATACTGCTGGGAGATGTGGGTCTATATGTTCTGGGGAGGGGGGGTCTGACACGTCATTTTATTCCCCGGCCACTTTGCCTATAAGCGTATATAGGGTGTTTGTGTTATGTATGAATGCTGTTAATGTTGATATCGTTATTGTCTATTTATCTGGTTCTATGGCTAATGCGATTACTGTGTGGATCATTTTAACCCTTTCCAACTCCTCCTATCTGGAATATATCTACATCTGTGAGACTATTGTATCAGGCTATTGTCTACTTGTGCAATGTCTTATCTTTTATCTAAAGTATTCAGACAGTCTGATGCTCAGGCTGCAATTACACCGCACCCTATTGCTTCATCTCTAGACACTTCTGGTTCCCTTAAAGGAGTAGGGGTGGCATTGGGGTGTCATTTTCCATTGGTCTTTAGGTCCCTCCTGGCACTGTATCTATTTAGCTCAGATGATTCAATAAAGGCGTTTAGTTCCTTTCTGTTTGTTCTACCCCCAAGGTCTGAGTGTGGCTTCATTGCTGGGGGATGCTATCGCTTCTCTTTCAGCGTACCCATCCTTAAGCTTCAGCTGAGGTCAGGACGAAAGACTGCTGGTGGGAAAACGGGGGTCCGACAAGGAAGCGGCGTTAACAGATGTGACCCGCTCGGGGAACTAAGATCGGTTACAGCGTCAAGATTGGAGGCTCAGTTTTTGGCCGCATCCTTTCATGACATTTTTTTTAACCCCGATTTGATCGCGTCATTTTCTGTTGGGACATGTATGTTTGTGCCTCCTCCTCTGCAGCGCTTCTTCTCGAGCTTCGACCGGCCGCAGCAGCTCCCGTAATCTGATGGATCAGCTTCCACCCACATCCTATGTGCAGACGCGGCTCTAGAGTTAGGGAGGCCTGAGGCAAAGCTCAAATGTCAGGCCCCTATTATTTTACAAAAATGCAGACCTTAGCACCAAAACAACATGATTTGATGAAGTCTCCGTCAGCTCTCAGGGCAAACTGGTGCATGTGAATGTAGGATATGAGTGTTCACAGGAACGTGTGCATCCTGGAATTCCACCCAAATACGATCAAGTGAGGCCCTTGATTGAGCAAAGCCTTAGGTGACTGACTACTTGGCCTAATTGTAGAGCCGCCTCTGCCTATGTGTTACGATGAGACTGCGGGGCTCCACCACACTATGGCCCTGTGTATACAGCGGCGCAGGTACAGAAGGAACTCTCTGTTAATAGTGGCCCATCTTTCACACAATGTGTCCCGAGAGAGCCCTGCACTCAGCATGGATCACTCATCCCCAGCTCCATGTATTTAATAAGTCCATGGAGGGGGGGGATAATGAAAAAACAAACTAAGCTGACATTTTATTTAAAGTTTTTAAAATGCATAAACATGGCACAACGATTAATAAAGCCCTCTATGTCGCGATACTAAGTTGCGAGATGAAGCCAGCCAATCGGCAGCCTCGCATCGTGTCACATTACTACAGATTGGCTTTCATCTGTCCCCGTTAAAAAAAAGAGGTCAAGGCTCAACAAGGCACCTGAAGGTTTAGAACTCATAAAAGTTGTCCCAGTGACAATAATGTGGAGTCCATGCACGGACAGTCTATTGGGAGCAGCAGTGACGTGTGAAAGGGTTAATTTGATGGACTTCATTCAAACCTACAATACAACCCCATTACGTTTAGTATCAGTTTTTTTCTTCTAACGTCTCAGCTGAGAAGTTGCCGAAATGTCTTACTTCTAGGTGCGTTAGTAACTTGTGGCCGGAGTCGGTTCGTCGTGCCATATAATTTACCGGCTCTCTGGTGAAAGTGACTTCTCATGGTCATGAATCAGCATTAATGGAGGAGATATCATCCGGAGGGTTATGGCATTTATAGCTTGGCGTGTTCTGTGGTCTGAGCTGCAGGACTCTGTGATGCTCCGTTACTCTGTCACTTGTTCGTTCATGGTGGCAGTGAAGCCCTTGCTGATGTCCAAAGTGGTTAGAATCAGGTCTTCTGTGGTGGAGGTCCATTCTACGTATTCGTAAATCGTCCTGTCCGACAAGACTCTATACAGTCCCCAAACCAATCGTAACGTACAGCATCAGAAACTGCCGCGTTATCCCAATGAATTTCTGACTGACAAGGAGCACCGTTACTACAAGGTCAGGTAGAGGAGCACCCTTACTGGGCAAGAAGAGGTGCACCTCGCTAGCGGGGCAGGTTAAGGAGCACAATCATTAAGTGGGCAAGTAGAGAAGCACCATGTGGACAAGTAGAGGTGCACCATCACTAAGGGGCAGGTTGATGAGAGCACCATCACTAAGTGGACAGGTAAAGGAGCACCATCACTAAAAAGGACAGGCAAAGAAGCACCATCACTAAGTGGGCAGGTAGAAGCACACCATGATTAGTGGCAGGTAGAAGCGCACCATAATTAGTGGCAGGTAGAAGCGCACCATAATTAGCGGCAGGTAGAGGCGCACCATAATTAGCGGCAGGTAGAAGCGCACCATAATAAGCGGCAGGTAGAGGCACATCATAATTAGCGGCAGGTAGATGCGCACCATAATTAGTGGCAGGTAGAAGCACACCATAATTAGTGGCAGGTAGAGGTGCACCATAATTAGTGGCAGGTAGAGGTGCACCATAATTAGTGGCAGGTAGAGGCGCACCATAATAAGCGGCAGGTAGAGGCACATCATAATTAGTGGCAGGTAGAAGCACACCATAATTAGTGGCAGGTAGAGGCGCACCATAACTAGTGGCAGGTAGAGGCGCACCATAATAAGCGGCAGGTAGAGGCACATCATAATTAGTGGCAGGTAGATGCGCACCATAATTAGTGGCAGGTAGAGTTGCACCATAATTAGTGGCAGGTAGAAGCGCACCATAATTAGTGGCAGGTAGAGGCGCACCATAATTAGTGGCAGGTAGAAGCGCACCATAATTAGTGGCAGGTAGATGCGCACCATAATTAGTGGCAGGTAGAGGCGCACCATAATAAGCGGTAGGTAGAGGCGCACCATAATTAGTGGCAGGTAGATGCGCACCATAATTAGTGGCAGGTAGATGCGCACCATAATTAGTGGCAGGTAGAGTTGCACCATAATTAGTGGCAGGTAGAAGCGCACCATAATTAGTGGCAGGTAGAGGCGCACCATAATTAGCGGCAGTAGAGGCGCACCATAATAAGCGGCAGGTAGAGGCACATCATAATTAGTGGCAGGTAGATGCGCACCATAATTAGTGGCAGGTAGAAGCGCACCATAATTAGTGGCAGGTAGATGCGCACCATAATTAGTGGCAGGTAGATGCACACCATAATTAGTGGCAGGTAGAGTTGCACCATAAATAGTGGCAGGTAGAGGCGCACCATAATTAGCGGCAGGTAGAGGCGCACCATAATTAGTGGCAGGTAGAGGCGCACCATAATTAGTGGCAGGTAGAGGCGCACCATAATAAGCGGCAGGTAGAGGCACATCATAATTAGTGGCAGGTAGATGCGCACCATAATTAGTGGCAGGTAGATGCGCACCATAATTAGTGGCAGGTAGAGTTGCACCATAATTAGTGGCAGGTAGAAGCGCACCATAATAGGCGGCAGGTAGAGGCGCACCATAATTAGCGGCAGGTAGAGGCGCACCATAATTAGCGGCAGGTAGAGGCGCACCATAATTAGCGGCAGGTAGAAGCGCAACATAATAAGCGGCAGGTAGAGTCGCAACATAATAGGCGGCAGGTAGAGGCGCACCATAATTAGCGGCAGGTAGAGGCGCACCATAATTAGCGGCAGGTAGAGGCGCACCATAATTAGCGGCAGGTAGAGGCGCACCATAATTAGCGGCAGGTAGAAGCGCACCATCATTAGCGGCAGGTAGAGGCGCACCATAATGAGCGGCAGGTAGAGGCGCACCATCATTAGTGGCAGGTAGAGGTGTACCATCAATAGCGGCAGGTAGAGGTGTACCAAGTGGGCAGGCAAAGACGCAACATCACCGAAAGGATATTTTGGGTTCACTGCGGATTTTTGTAGATCACCTGATATACTGGATCACCCACGCTGAGTCTACCGATCTGCTCCACGGCATAGTACTGGCCAAAGAGAGGCGAGGCTTTATAGATATGGCTCAGGGTGGGATCACTTTTGCGGAAGGTTCTTAACGTGTCCAGCGGTTCCTTACGTGTCAAGACTCCGGTGTCGGGGTTCACAGTAGTTAGGATGCAGCGTCCACACGCCATGACCCTCTTGAGCCTACATGTGCCCACCGTGATGTCATGCCATTCATCTTCTGCAAAAGCCTCACAGCCAGACACCACTATGCAGGGTCTGAAGTTCATCATGGAGATGGGCTCTTCCAGGCGCTTGTTGAGGTCCTCCAAGGAGGTCTCAGAGAGAAGCATGATGGGGCTGGCGTCACTATAAGCAACGACATCTTTGTCTCTGAATAGAACCTCGCTGTCCTTTGCTTTGCGTGGACGCATCGTCTGCTCTTCAAAATGCACCAGGCGGTAGGGTTTGCCGCTTTGGAAGTAGGATGTGAACCATCGAGAAGCTTCTTCACCGCAGTCTCGACCTTGAATGTCAACTCCAAACACCCTGCAGTCGTGCACCTTGTTGCTCTTGGGGAGCGACATGGGAACCAGCAGCTTCTCCTCCATTCCTGGAGCATCAAGGCACAGAGAGTCTCCTTGTACACTGACAGAGATGAGCACAATGCGAGGTTCCTGCCTGCCAGTCACCATGTGCCCATCCTCGGTTATCACCAACCAATGCCGGTCCCGGAGATCCCCTTTAATGAGACCGAGCTTTATGCAATCTGCCTCTGGCACGGACACGGGCCGACATGACTTGATGGGGTAAATCAGTAGCTGGGACACGATTCCCACCTCCTTTATTTCTAGGATCTCTTCACGCTTTCTCCTCCACCACATCCAAGAAGCTAAAGCTGTCAGCCCCACGCCGGCCGCGCAGAGCAAGGGTAAACCATGGCGTGGGAAAACCTGCCCGGCCGACCGAACAGCTCCGGTGAGACTTGATGCATGAGAACCAGGAGAGGAGGACATCCCAGCAGATACAATGAGTCCCTCAAGGGCCGGTGTGTGGAGGTAATGTCACTCGTCAGTGTCACGACAGGAGAGATTAATTCAGCCGACCAATCAGAATGGAGTCAGCACTGTGTGTCCTAAAAAAACACAGGAAATATATTGTTATTATTATTCTTCATTATTTCAGGAGATGAACATCACTTAAATTCTTCTCACATGGACCCTGCATCACTGTTTGACCCGCAGTGACTGAATTTGGGGTGAATTGAGCCGCCGCAGCACTGAACACACAGAAAGGCCGAGCGTTGGCTCCAAAGACCCAGAATCTTTCTGTAAATATAAATTGGAATTTTTTGATTATCGGTGAGACGCGACGCCTCAGACATGAAGCCCAACGTCACGCTTACCCTGCAGGGCGATTAACGTATAAACAATACAAAAAAACTACTGCTCTTAAAACCGACAACAAGGAAGCACTTACTGGAGGGAGACGAAAGAAAACGGCAGCAAAATGTTCCTGTTTTTAGGCCACAGGGGGAGGAGTAGAGATATACAGTATGATGTGTGATTTGTGTCGGGGAGGGGTCGGGTTATATCTGTGTGATTTGTGTCAGGGAGGGGTCGGGTTATATCTGTGTGATTTGTGTCAGGGAGGGGTCGGGTTATATCTGTGTGATTTGTGTCAGGGAGGGGTCGGGTTATATCTGTGTGATTTGTGTCAGGGAGGGGTCGGGTTATCTGTGTGATTTGTGTCGGGGAGGGGTCGGGTTATATCTGTGTGATTTGTGTCAGGGAGGGGTCGGGTTATATCTGTGTGATTTGTGTCAGGGAGGGGTCGGGTTATACTGTGTGTATTTGTGTCAGGGAGGGGTCGGTTATATCTGTTGTGATTTGTGTCAGGGAGGGGTCAGGTTATATCTGTGTGATTTGTGTCAGGGAGGGGTCGGGTTATATCTGTGTGATTTGTGTCGGGGAGGGTCCGGCGTATATCTGTGTGATTTGTGTCAGGGAGGGGTCGGGTTATATATGTGTGATTTGTGTCGGGAGGGGTCGGGTTATATCTGTGATTTGTGTCGGGAGGGGTCGGGTTATATCTCTGTGATTTGTGTCAGGGAGGGGTCGGGTTATATCTGTGTGATTTGTGTCAGGGAGGGGTCGGGTTATATCTGTTGATTTGTGTCGGGGAGGGGTCGGGTTATATCAGTGTGATTTGTGTCAGGGAGGGGTCGGGTTATATCTGTGATTTGTGTCAGGGAGGGGTCGGGTTATATCTGTGTGATTTGTGTCAGGGAGGGGTTGGGTTATATCTGTGTGATTTGTGTCAGGGAGGGGTCGGGTTATATCTGTGTGATTTGTGTCGGGGAGGGGTCGGGTTATATCTGTGTGATTTGTGTCAGGGAGGGGTTGGGTTATATCTGTGTGATTTGTGTCAGGGAGGGGTTGGGTTATATCTGTGTGATTTGTGTCAGGGAGGGGTCGGGTTATATCTGTGTGATTTGTGTCGGGGAGGGGTCGGGTTATATCTGTGTGATTTGTGTCGGGGAGGGGTCGGGTTATCTGTGTGATTTGTGTCAGGAGGGGTCGGGTTATATCTGTGTGATTTGTGTCAGGGAGGGGCCGGGTTATATCTGTGTGATTTGTGTCGGGGGGGGTGGGGTCGGGTTATATCAGTGTGATTTGTGTCGGGGGGGGTCGGGTTATATCAGTGTGCAGGATTCATACGCTGCTGGAAATCTTAACAAATTGCTTTTCCCTGCACACTGTTAATTCTGCATTCTGCTGGGAAGCACTTTCACATACTTTCCATTAACATGTAGACATTCTGTGTGTTTTGTGAAAGTGGGAGGAGCCTGTGCTTTGTGATTGACAGCCCGGAGGGGGGGGGGTAACAGCATTTTTAGCAATTAATAAAGACTACCAACACCAAAACGGAGCATTTTTAAAGCTGGGCCAGTGACCCCCGGGGTCATTTAATCTGATTCTCTGACCCGATTTCAGTTCTGCTGCCGCCTCTGCAGACATTAACCCTGCGCTTCCCTGACGGACAGTTTAAAGTTGGAGACGTGTTGTGTATCCACTGAGGCTAAAACATTTTTGTAGTACAACGTGGACTGGGGATAAACCAGCGTCACTTGTTCTAGGGCAGAATGACGGCGGCGCGGTTCTTTACCGTCATTCTGCTGTTGCTCGCCGTTGTTTGCATGAACGTCTCCTGCCGCTGCGGAAAATTCCTTCTCTGATTGGCTGAACTTCACTGCAGTTGCAAATATCGGACTTCAGTGAATAACGCCCTACATATGTTATTCCTGAGCTCATCTCACGCGGCCTCGTGTCAGCGGCGCGGCGGGCACTTGGACTATAACTACCATCATTTGCAGCCAGACAACGCTGCGATGCACAGCGGCGTCTGCGTGAATCACTGCACTCTGTATCAGATACCGGCGTTGTATGGGTTTGAAGAAATTTGGATGTTTTCGGGGAGTTTATTTTATATGTATTTATTTATAAAGGGCTAAATTACAATCTTCGCGCAAATGTTTGCGTTGGCGCAAAAAAACATTAACACGAGGGGTAAAACCATTTGCGCCGAATCCCGTATTACATAGTCAGAGCAACAACCGCGCGCAATTGTCTACCACCAAATTCTGCCCAATCATGGGCTCACAGAGCTAAGTCCCACAGCACACTATATAGTTTGGAGGGCAGACTGAATAGGAAGGAAGACGGCTTAAGAATTATCTCTGAATTGTGCAAGAGGTAAATGGGGAGTGAGTTCCCTTTGTCTATGGGATCAGGGATGGTCCTTTGTACTATGGGCTTAAGCATGGCTCTTCGTGATTGGTTACAATAGGGAGATAAGCAGTAAAGGGGAGGGGAGTAAGGGGTAGAAAAAGGAATGTGTGATACATTTTTTGAATCAGAGATAAATTTTTCTTTTTCTTTGCCAGCACCATCATCGTATGAAAACCAATGACTGGATGAGTATTACTTGCTGTATCAATCTGTTATGTATACTCTAGTATCATAAGTCTGCTACATATATATTCCTAGTTCCATTATTTACTGGAAAAATAGGTGTAGGTTTCCCATTGTATGGATTTGTAGGTTTTATTTAGTGGATGCTTATTTATATTTGTTTCAATTTTCAATACTGTATTCCTTGTTCATTTGGTGTAGAGCTGCGTGATAGTAATTTCTAATAGGTTATTGTTCTGGGATAACTCTGCCAGAATTCAGTGATTTGTTGTTTTGTATGTTATTAGGTGCATTTGGGTTTCCAGTAATTTTGCCTCTGGATTGCTGTGCCTTATTAGTTAAAGTGCTCACTCAAGCACATGACTGACGGTCCAATTTTAGTATCATGCATGAGCTGCAGTCATTTTGTAGTGTACTGTACAGGCCAAAATCATACTAAGCAACCCATATAAACACAGTGAAATCAAACAAATGACCTCCCTATACACGCATGTGCCCTCACCATACACACAAAAGGAACTCATTATACATAGTGAAATCACACGTAGGACCTCGGTATAACACACAAAGTCACGCTAATGATTTAGCTATCATACACTCTGAAATCACAAAAAATACCTCTCTATAACACACTGAAATCACTAATGTAGAATAACACTAAAAAAAATAATAATAAAATAAATAAATAAATAAAAAACCTTGCTATAACACGTCGTAATCACACAATAGCCTCACTATAACTCACGGAAACACACACAAAAACCTAGCCATAGCACACGGAGATCCCACAAGGACCTAGCCATAGCGCACAGAGACCACACAAAGGGACTGTAATCACACAAAGGAACTTGATATAACAGACTGAATCACTGGACATTAGTCACTATCAGGGTTATTCAGAGAGCGTGAAAAGCAGGAGAATGACTGGAGAATGAAGAATTCTAGGTCAAAATAGCTGATTTGGAAAGTGAGATGAAAGGGAGAATTTTTCTGGTTTGGCTATTTTGACCTAGAATTTTTCATTCTCCAGTCATTCTCCTGGTTTTCACGCTCTCTGAATAACTCTATAGTGTGCCGAATGAGAAAAGCACTATAGTGGATTCCCAAGCAGCTGCACATGATGGGCTTTTATTTGGGTTATGATTTACAGGGTTATTCAAACAAAAGCTGTGTGTTTTAAATAATGTTGGAGTAACCCCAAGGGCTAAGCAATAAGTTGATGAATAAATTAATTTGTATACTGTATTTAAGTTCACTATTCTAATTGTTGCAATTTTTGAAGTGACACAGCAGTAATGTACAATTTTTTTTGTTTTGCGCACTTGCTTCAGTTGCTTAAATAATTATTTCAGAACGGTAACTTTGTCTTATTTCAGAAAAAGAGGAAACATGAGCAGCAACTCCCTCATATTTCCCACTTGTACCATCATGGTAAGAAAGCCTGGGAGTGGATAAGTATTAAGTGTATTAATTCTGTTGATTTGTCTCTATGTTGATAATATGCTATATGCGTGTGTGTAATCTATTTGGTTAAATACGCGCTAATTCAACCGTTGTAGTGATTTGCATTTTTTAGCTAGAATATGCTCGTTGATATTTGCTTCACTTTGTAATACTTGATCAAACCTTATTATTTGTATAGTCTGTATGATCTTATAAACATAGGTAGTCAAGTGACCACATGGCTGGCAGCCATCTTAAACCTCAAAAAGTCACATGTGCTTCTGCCAATGAGGAAGGGCTGCAGCAGTAACTGTACAATCAGTTTAAGCTTACATTTGCGCAACTAAATTAATCCAGATCATTTCTGCCAGATTTATGAAATATATAACAATTACTAACCAAATACACATCTAAATGTGTCTGTTATAATTTCTGAAGAGGCGTATCAACTAAACAGTGATTTTGTATGTTAGCAAATGCTGTTTCATTATTTTGGTTAGGTTGATTTAACTGCAGGCCTATAGATTAATATACTAAGCAAGAATCCGTTTCATGGATGGACGGAGGTTAAAGACTTTCATATGTGTAGCCTTGTACTATTGGTAAAGGATTCCAGGCCTGAGGACTCATAAAATGGAGGAGAATGCAGGTACTAATGTACAGAACATCCTTGCTCTTTTCAACCCAAAATGGAGACTGCCTTTATTTACATACACACACACACACAGAGGAAAGGTTCAGAAACAATGGAGTCACACCCAGCTAGGAACAATGGATCATATAACAGTGAGCTGGTGACCTTAGTTGTTGAGGGGAGGGGCTGATGGAAGCATGTGAAAACAAAAGAAATCCATTAATTACAGGGGGGTGTATACTATACAAAGACTGGATCGTAATACAGAGTTTACGCTATACAGAGGAAATACAATACTCTACATTATACACAGAGCAATGAAATGTAGGGAAAAATACATAAAATTAAACATTTGGGGCGGCCGTTTCTTTGCAGAGGCAATAAGTGAGGAAGAGGTTTCTGTTAGCTACCATTCAATCAGGTGGTGAATTTGGTAAGGGTAGCTGGTGAGGGGACAGAGTTAGCTAAGCTTGATATAGAGTCAGCCTTCAGGCCGTACCGCTGTGTCCAGGGGATTTCTTTTTAATGGGGTGTAAGTTTGTTAGATATCGGTTTACCCTTGGGGTGGGCAATATCCCGTGCTCCCTTTGAAAGGCTTCTTATTTTTATATTTTTTTTTCCATTGGTTAGTGGAGAATAGAGCGGGGAGAAGACGTATAGTACATTACTTGGGCGATTTCATGGTAACGGGTTCCAAAGGGACTGGAGAATGCGGTAGGATCAGGGGGGGTAACGATATAAGTTATATTTCCTCCCTTAAGTTGATCGGGGAGACTTGTAGGTGGTTTGGGGGGGTAATGGGCAGACATTAAGATCATATGGTCTAGTGTAATTTCAAATGGTGAGCAGGCAAATGGCCCAGGAGTGGATTCAAAAGAGGATGGATTCAAAGCTTGGTGTTACTGGAATTTTTTATTTTCCAATCGTCGGGGCAATACAACTGTGGGGGATAGAATTAGAGAATAAAAGCATCCCCCCTTTTTTGGTCTGATAATCAAGGTGTGGTGCATGTACTGAATAACATGTCTGCATCATCACCGCAGGTTGTAGCCTATATCAGGTATTTGGTGTTGATGTTTGAGAAGCAATATTAATTTCACGACAAATCACATACCGGGGGTAAGGAAGGTGGCGGTGGATACATTGTCCAGATTCAAGTGGGATGTGTTCCGACATTTGGCACCTGGGGAAAAAATTTGCAGGGTGAAGAATGCCCTCCGTTTCTTTGGCAGATTGGGAGCAGTTAGAGGGCATCAATGATTTGGTGAGGAGATTGTTGTTGCAGAGGACATGGGCATCGTAGAGCAAGCAGTGAAAGGGTTGGATCGAGTTTGAAAGGGACAGAGAAGGTAGGGCAGAATGTTGTTTTCAAAATATCTACTGAAGTTTGGCGGTAAGTCAATAATGAAAGGACAGCCTGGTAACAATTTAGTGGTATTTCATGCTTTGCTCGGTTAAAGGAAGAGGAGGACTGGGCTAAACAGTTCGTGGTGAGGAAGATCTTGAGCGTGGGGTTCAGCGGAGGACAAGGAAGGAGATAAGATGGAGCTGATAACAATCTTTTTAGGGTGGCATTTGTTTAGCTTTTCAGCTGCCCTAAGGAATGAAGAACTAATTGCTCTGGGTGAAAATTCTTCTCGGTTAAGAAAGGAGGATGGGAGAGTGACGGATGGAGTAGTATTGCTGCTCAGTTGTGGCCCATGGTGGGGAAGTATGCCCAGTGGTATGATAGAGGATACTTGGAGGCGGCTCCTTCAAACGGTCGCATGTTCCGGGGGCACAAGGGTGGTACTAACTTGTCCGGGTATCAATTCAAAATGGTTTCGCAGCAGGCCACGGAGGGGCTTGGTTGAAAGGGGAGTTGCATTTGCCCCCATTCTTTCAGGATAGGAGCTGCTAGTACTGAGGCAGAATTGGGTTACCCAAAGGACCGAATTAAAAGATGGGGAGATGGAAATTGGAAGTATATAAGAGATATGTGAGGCCATTAAAGAAATGAAGGGAAAACCTATGGGGAACAATTGTTTTGTCTTAATCATAATAATTTGTTTTCTTTTGGTTTCTTTTCAGTTCGGGTACACTGGTGTGTGTGTGTGTGTGTGTGTGTGTGTGTGCGCATTACAGTTAATAGTTTACATTTTGGTTATTTGCAGGACGCGCAATGAGAGTGCGGATCCTGGGACACTTCTATGTGCACTGGACAGAGAGTCATGCTGCTGGCACCAAGAGAGGAGTGACCCCGGGGTGCAGCGTAATTGAAGTAGGGATTAGATGGATAGGAAAGCGAGGTATGGGGTGGGGGCAGTTATTGGGAATAGCGTAGACATCCAGGAGAAAGTGGGGTAAGCCAGATATTATGGTACTACATTTAGGGGACAGCTAGAGAAGAGATAGGTATTGCGAGTGGTGAAATAGCGGCCTGGCACATGGGGAGGCAATAGTAGGGGGAGGGTCTGTAGGGTACGGGGCTGAGTGCTGGTTTGTGCGGCAAAACTCAGGTGCCCTCCTGGTTTGCAGATCCTCTCGGCCTGCTATTTGCTATATAAAGAGACCCTGAGTAGACGCGTGGTCACGCTACTTAGCCACGTGGGGCCGCTATTTCTGGGCAATGTGTGTGGTGCATTGCATTTGCCGGTGTTTATCTGGCCGTGCTATTTGCCGGTGTTATCTGGCCATGGTTTAATGGTTTTGGAGCACCCAGAAATAGGAGCAAGAAGTGAGGAGTTCATTGAAGGAGTGATAAAGCTGGGAACACACTCTTCATTGAAGGTGCGATAAGGAGCCTTTTGTGGGGTAAGAGGAAAAGGTCACGGTCTTTTATTGGTGGCAGAAAAAAAGAGGATCCTAATTTTTTGGTGGCGGTGAAATAGGCGGCCTGGCACGTGGAGAGGCGATAGTGGGGGAGGGTCTGTGGGGTACGGACTGAGTGGTGGTTTTGTGCGGCCAAGCTCAGGTGCCTTCCTGGTTTGCAGATCCTCTCGGCCTACTATTTGCCATAAGATACCCTGAGCAGACGCGTGGTCACGCTGCTTAGCCACGTGGGGCTGCTATTTCTGGGCAATGCTTTTGCATTGCAGTTGCCAGTGTTATCTGGCTGCCAGTGTTATCTGGTGTAACGTATTTGGCATACGAGGATCGATAATAATTCTGCCATAGAGGCAATGAATCTGGCCTTAATTAATAAAAGACGTGACCTTTTCAAACTGCCAATACCTTGTTGTGTGTTCATTTATGGGGAAGGGAAGGGGGCAAGTGGGGGTGAGGGGTGGTTACTTGGTTTCAAGAAGGTAACTTACATGGGAAAAAGTTGTAAGAAAATAAGGGTATAATTCTTAAGGCTTCACACAGCGCTTCAGCACGCGTTTGAGAGGAGATTGTTGTTGTGTTAGTGTGTGTTCTCACTGCCAGTCTGCCACCAGCTACTGGGGGAGGGGGGGTCTCATTTCTACCAAATATCTGGGAATTGTTCTAATCTTTGTGTTCTCACTCCCAGCAACTATTTTGGGGGGTCAGTAATTTCTACAAAATATTTGGGAATTGAGGTAATCTGTGTCTTGTCACTGCCACCAGCAACTATTTTGGGGGGTCAGTAATTTCTCAAATATCAGGGAATTGTGGTAATCTGTGTCTTGTCACTGCCACCCAGAATTTTGGGGGGTCAGTAATTTCTACAAAATATTTGGGAATTGTTCTAATCTGTATTCTCACAGCCAGCTATCAGGGGGTCCCACATACTTGTAGCAGATTTCTGGGAATTGTAATCTGTGTCTTGTCACTGTTGCCAGCTATCAGGGGGTCTCACTGACTTGTAGCAGATTCCTGCGAATTGTAATTTGTGTCTTGTCACTGGCACCCATCAGGGGGTCTCACTGATTTATAGGAGGTTTCTGGAATTTTATCTGTGTCTGTTGTCTGCACTGGCTAGCAGCTATCAGGGTTCTCACTGAGTTTATACCAGAGTTCTGGAAATCTTTAATCTTTATACCAGAGTTGAATCAGAGTTCTGTATTTATTTAATCTATATATCACTCACCATGTCAGAAAGACCAAAAAGGACAGGCAGACGCTCCCAGACACAGATAAGAGGGCAAGCAGCCTCTGTGTCGGGAGGCTGTGCCTCTGGTCATCGTGGACATGGTGCATCCTCTGCAGGGGCACGCTTGTCCTTTCTAACTGGTGCTGGCCGTCTTAAGCAGCAGCAACATACAGAGTATTTGGATTAGCTAACCAGGCCATCCTCATCCTCCGAGTCCTCAGCCAGCCAGGCTTGTAGTGCTTTACAGTCCACCTCAGCTGCCAAAACATCTAATGCAGCCTCCATGTCCACAGCTACTCTTGCCGTAGCCTCACTATCACACACGGAGGAGTCAGCTGAATTGTTTGACTACAATGACAGTGACATGCTACTTGAGGATGCGCAGCAAGGACAGTGCTCTGATTCAATCTCTGAGGTTGAGGAAGGGAGTATAATCAACCTAGAGGAAGGGGGTGCCAGTGATGACACACAAATAACTGGCACTCATGTTGTCCCAGCAGCTGCAGCATACTGCCAAGTTGGCTCCAGTGACGAGGAGGTAGGGGGTGATGACAATGATGATGAGGTCACTGACTCCACCTGGGTGCCTGATCGAACAGAGGAGTCAAGTGAGGAGGAGGCACAACAAACATGAGGCACAACATCCTCTATGACCAACCGTAGCACTAGCCAGTCCAAGGCATCAGATGTCAGAGCTGCTCAGGTGCATAGCTGTTGTCTCAAAGCACACATGCAGGAACTCTGCTGTCTGGGAGTTCTTTAAGAAATGTGCCGCAGACCCCACCGTTGCTATTTGTAATCTATGTCAAATGAGGCTCAAGCGTGGGAAAGACACTGTACGCTTGGGTACGACATATGACCACCTGCCACACATCCCATTGGCGCAAATCTTTGCGTAGGTCCTCCTTCTCATCTGTTTCTACCCCCACTGTATGTCTTTTTTTTTTACATATTCAAGTTTATTCAGAATAAGGCACATTACAGAAATGCAATGAAAACATTGAGCATCACGTTACCAGGCATATGACAAATAACAAACCAACAATAAAAGAGGGCCAAATTAGCCCAGTTCAAAAGTAATGATACATATGAAAGTTATAACTTTAAGGGGGGGTGAGACAATAATACAGGGAAGGAGAGCCATGAGGACTCAGGGTGTAAACACAAAACGAAGTACCCAAGGCTGATAACACAATTCAAGAGGTGTAAAAGGTTCATGAGATCCTGCGTATATCTGATAACCAGTAATACCATTTTGCAGAATAATCCGTGTAGCGATCTCGAGCACGGAAAGTGAGTTCATCCACCCCACGAATGAACTCCATTTCATCAAACCATACTGAAAGTGGGGGGGAGATATCCTGTTTCCAAAATCTGGGGATCGTGAGCCGTGCAGCATGTAACAGACAGGGAATGATAGATTTTTTATAGCCTGAGATGCTGTAAGACGTGTGGTGTAACAGATAAAATTCCGGCGTGAATGGAGGAGAGGGCTCTACCAGCTTACACACGTATTCATGTATACGTTCCCAGAATGTCTGCACTTTTGGACACGAGCACCAGATGTGTAGATAGTCCGCATGTGGCGCACTACATCTCCAGCACAGATCTCCCCCCCCCCCAGCAAAGTGACTCAATCTGTCCGGTGTGCGGTACCATCTATACAATATTTTATAATTGACTTCCTGTATCCTAGTGGAAGGGGTGCAGCAGTGGGCAAGGGTGTAGATCTTAGACCAGTCCTCATCCTTTAAAGTTATGCGAAAGGAGGCATCCCATTTGTCACAGAACTGAGTCGGAGGTGTAGAAAGTGATTGGAGGAGGCCGTAGAAAAGTGATATACTGTGTGGGGGAGTTGTCCCTCGATGTGAGATGGATTCAAATATCGTGAGGGGTCTGCAATATTTATCTAGCGGTGCCAGCGAGCCCATGTAGGAGATAAGCCGATGGAGGTGGAATTTACCCAGAAATCCTAAAGGACGGCTATATGGTAGTCGATCTTCCGCAACCTGAGCGCCAGCCGTTAAGAAATGACACGGGAGCGGGGAGGGAGGGTCATCTGTAGGTGCCGTAGGGATGATGTGCCTAGAGAACACCGGTAGATGTTGTAGCGGCATCAATGGGGAGGGATAAGGAGTCACCAGTAGCTTAGTCTGCAGGGAGTGCCATAAGGAAAGCGTGGCCAATGTAGTTGGGAGCGCATTGTGTAGGGGACTTGCCAAATTCCGAGGCAGCCATGGCAAGGCAGCTAAGGTATCTCCCGCAAACCGTTTTTCAATTCCCACCCACAATTTAGGCGATGCGGTGTTGCCCCACTCCACCAGGCATTGCATATGAGTCGCGCAGTAGTAATGCCAAATGTGCGGCATGGACATGCCGCCCATGGAGCGAGGTGTAGTCAACAGAGTAAGCTTAACTCGAGGTGCTTTACCATTCCGCACGAATGCTCGGAACATGGAGTTTAGTCGTTTAAAAAAGAGGCGTGGCAAGCTAATAGGCAGTGTCTGAAACAGATACAATATCCTGGGTAGAACTGACATTTTTATAGTATTAATGCGACCAAACCACGATATATGCGGGAGAGCCCACCTGCGCAAATCAAGTTCAAGGGAGGCTAGAAGTGGTTGGAAATTTGCTCGGTAAAGGTCATTAGTGTCCGGGGTCAAAAACGTGCCAAGATATTTAAGTTGGCCCTGGCACCATTTAAAGGGGAACGAAGATTGCAGAGCTAGCGCCTCTCTAGGGGGAATGAGGACAGGCATGATCTCGGACTTATCCATATTCAATTTTAAATTACTCAGAGTTCCATAGTCGGCAAACATACGCAGCAAAGTAGGCAGGGTGACCTTGGGTGAGCGCACAAAAAATAATAAATCATCAGCATATGCAGCCAGCCGATGTTCTGTATTACCCACCCTCAATCCAGCTATATCCGGGGTGTCCCTGACTGCTTGTAAAAAGGGTTCAAGAGATAACGCAAACAGGAGAGGCGAGAGGGGACAACCCTGTCTGGTGCCATTTGAAATGGGGAATGAGTCAGACATGACCCCATTAACATTAATGCGCGCTGAAGGGTGCGTGTACAATGCCCGGATCCAGAGAATCATATTCTCCCCCAGTCCCATATGTGACAGAGTTCGGAATAGGAAATCCCAACGTACCCGGTCGAAAGCTTTGTCAGTCTGTGGACAGGAGCAGAAAAGGAGCAGTGGTTAGACGTGGTGAACCGTTTTTTAAGTTCACTGCCCTGACAGTACTATCCTTCGCCTCCCTCCCAGGAATGAAGCCCGTCTGATCCGCATGTACCAATCCAGGGATGAACGGCTTAAGTCGGGTGACCAGCACCTTGGCAAACAGCTTGACATCCTGGTTAAGCAGCGATATAGGTCTGTAATTACTGCATTGATCCAAGTCCTTTCCGGGTTTTGGGAGCAGGGTGACCGTGGCAGTAAGTGTGGCGGGATGGAGGCACCCGCCCTGCGTGAGGGAGTTGAATGCGGATAACCGTTGCGGTATCAGTGTGTCTAGAAGTTTTTTATAATACAAGAGCGACAAGCCATCAGGGCCTGGAGCTTTACTTGTAGGGGTGTCTTTGATGGCTATGCGAAGTTCCTCATCCGTAATAGGGGCTTCTATAAATTGCCTGTGTGCTATCGATAATTTGCGTTTAACATGAGTTTGTAGATACGTCTCAATCTTATGTGTCAAGGTGAGTGTAGGTGGTGTCGTCTTGTCTAGATGATATAGTGAATGAAAATGGGAACGGAATACCCCCAGCATAGAGGAAGGCAGAGCGTTTCCCCCCCGACCTGTCCGTGATTTTAGAAATGTAAGCCGAACTGCGTTTTTTGCGTAGAACTCTGGCCAGCAGTCTGCCACACCTGTTGCCGTGTTCGAAAAATAGATGTTTATAGTGTGTAAAGGACCTCTGAGCTTTAATATTTAGCAGGGAGTTTAAATCCGCTCTAAGGGCCGAGAGCCGCACATAGTCCTCCTCAGAGCTCGTGGCTTTATGAGATGCTTCCAATATGCGAATCTGGGCCATCAGATCCTCCTGTCGTGCTGTGCGCTCCCTCTTAAGGCGAGCCCCTTGTTTAATGAGATATCCCCTAGCTGTGGCTTTATGTGCTTCCCACAGCAAGGGAGGGGTGACGTCAGGAACTGAGTAAAGTACTGAGATACCGCTTCCTTTAGGCCTGAGAGTACCATCCGGTCAGACAACAGAGTTTCGTTCAGCCGCCAATGGGACGCCTTAGGTCTGTACAAGCATGAGTTGAGTTCTACATCTACTGGGCAGTGGTCAGACCATGTCTGTGAGCCAATTGTGGCGAATCTAGTAAGATGTGCTTGTGCGAATGGGAGAAAGATGTGGTCAATGCATGAGTATGATTTGTGTAGAGAGCTGTAGTGCGTATAGTCCCTGGTGGAGGGATGCAACGCCCTCCAGAAATCTGTCAGGGTGGAGTCCAGTAACGTTAGCCGTGTCGAGCAGATGACCGATAAGGGAACACAGGTAGACCCACGTGAGGTATCAAGCTTAGGGTCCAGGGGAAGGTTGAAAGTGTCCGGGGTCACCTCCCACCACCAGGGTGCCGTCTTGGAAATCAGTGACTACGGACATGATTGTCTTAAGGGCTATGTGTTGTCTGCGGTTGGGGAGATAAATAGAGACGAAGGTGTATAGCTGTTCTCCAATAGTGCCTTTGACCATGACATATCTGCCCTGTGGGCCAACAATTGGAATGGTACATGCTTAGCAAACAGAACAGCCACCCCTCGAGATTTACCCTCCCTGTAATTGCTATAAAACCCCAGAGGGTATGAAGCGCTCCGGAGTGCCGGTGCCTTGTCGCACAGAAAATGTGTCTCCTGAATAAGAGCCACCGAGACTTGAGCCTTAGCAAAATCCCGTAAAGCAATATGTCTCTTAGCAGGTATGTTCAATCCTCCAGCATTAATAGAGCGTATAAGCAATGGTCTGTGCTGGTATGCCATGATATCCAACCCTTATAAAGGAACCTGAGGTGGGTGTGCCAAGGGGAGAAAGGGGTAGGGAAAGGAGGGGGTGAATACAAAAAGAAACCAGTTAAACCTAAACAAAATACCGCGAGCGTGTGCCCAAAGCGGGGTGTAAATCCCAGGCGACGCTCAGAGCGAAGCGGAGAGATGCCCCGCCTAAACAACTCCTTCCGGAGTGGGCTAATACCCCAGGGGAACGTATCCTGACATGAGATTAAGATAAGTGCAACAATAACCTATACTAAAAGAGAAGAAAAAATTTACAAATTACGAAACCAGAATCTCCAGTCGAATCTCACCTGCTGTCGAATGACCATAATTATTGTATCTTGTTAACTACGATTAATGGTGCTATAAAATCCACACAGCCGTTCCAGGTGAAAAATGCAGAAAAGGGAGAGCAAAGGAGCAAAAACACATTCGGCGTAAGACTGGCATAGGACGCTCTCCAAAATTGCAGAGACAACAGCGCAGGTCCGCTGGGGCCGTCATATGGCATCATCTCCGTAGCAAGACTTGTATGCAGAGTATGCGTAGAGGGGGAGCCATCAATCCCCGAAACCGCAGTTAATGTTGCAATAGCATCAAGAGATGGCAAAGGACACCAAACGCAGTGTCTGCATAATGCACCTCGCTCCACCAGAGCTGTACAATTAATAGAGCGGGGCATTCGAACCTGCCATTAGATGTCTTCTCCACGATAGTGCCATGTAACAAAAGGAAGATGTGCAATTCTTAAGCCTCCTGTGAATCGAACTGTGTGAACCTTCCATCGGCGGCGGCTCCACGTGGCGATCTGCGCTGTCGGGGGCCCGTTGAGGCCTCGGCGTAGCGGAAGTGAGAAACCGTATTGGGTCAGGCCATTCCATGATAGTATCAGGCGGTAGATTCAGCGTGGAGAGAAATTCAGGCAGTTCGTCACCACCACGCACCGTGACTGGGCCTTGAGGAGTGCGTACTTGTAATCCTGCCGGGTATATCCACCGATATTGTAATCCCGCTTGTTGTAGGGCCGTTGTTAGGGGTTTAAGTGCCCTCCTAGAATGTAAAGTGAGTAAGGATACATCTTGAAAGAGTTCCACTTTCGCTCCTTGAAATCGTAAGGCCGACTTATTCCTGGCCCCAGCCATGATAGCCTCCTTAACGCTGAACCTTAAGAGACAGCAGATGATGTCACGAGGGGGGCTGCCGGGGGGCCCCGGGATCTTAGGGCGCGATGCCAGCGCTCCAATTCCACTGCAGCATCCGGCGCTTTTTGCAGCAGAAAATTAAATAGGTTGGTGAGGATGTGGTGTAAATCATCCGAATCGCGTTCATTTTCAGGCAAGCCCCTTATTCTAATGTTATTACGCCTGCCCCTGTTTTCGAGGTCCTCAAGTTGTCTGGTGAGTGTTTGAAGCAAGGTGTAATGCAGGGTTAACTGTGTGGAGTGGGCCTGGATAGCGTCCTCATGTGCCTGGTGTACCCCCTCCACCGCTACTATACGCTGGGTGAGGCCTAGGACATCCTGTCTCACCTGCTGTATTTCCCCTGAGAGGGAATGGCGCAGTTCTCTGGTGGCCGCCGTGAGATCATCTCTGGTTGGCAGAGCCCTAATAATCTGCAGAATATCTGGCGGTGGTTCCCAGCCACCGCCGGGTGAAGCTGGGGAGTGTGGTGCCGTCGGTGTAGTGGCGGCCAACATCTTAGGCCCCTCATGTGCAGCCGACCCGGCCGCCATCTTGGGTTCCCCCTGTGGAGCCGGTGTTCCCGTTTGCGGCGGAAAATAGCCGCGGATCCCGCTGTGAGGTGGGCTGTGGGGTTCCTCTGGAGTTCCAGGGGCTTGGGTGAGCCTTTTGTGCTTACCCATGTCGATTTTAAATGAAGCTGTGCTGCTGAAAGGTGAGAGTCCCTGGAGAGCCCAGCTAACAAGCGGCCATTAAGCTCAGCGGTCCAGACACGCCCCCCCCACTGTATGTCCTGCCATGTCATTGCCTATAACCTCCACTGACAGGGATGATGCTACAGTAATGGATGTACCAAGTCCTTTCTCACAATGTGACAGCATCCCATCAGCTGAAGATTTACGCAGTCAGATTACGTTGCCCCAGCTGCTGCAGCGTAAGAAAAAAATATAGTCCCAACCATCCAAGCACAGCGTCTAAATGCCAGCTTAGCAAAATTACTCGCATTGCAGCTTCCGTGAATTTGCTGAATGTGCTGTACCACAGTGGCATGTTCCAAAACGCCATTACTTTTCACGGAAGGCCATTCCAGCACTATACCAGCACGTGGAAGACCATGTTATGGAGTCATTGGGAAAGGCAGTCAGCAGCAAGGTGCATGTGACTTTAGACACGTGGTCCAGTAAGCATGGAGAGGGTCATTACATTTCCTTCACGGCACACTGGGTAACTCTGATTGCAGCTGGGAGGGATCCAAGACGGGGCTCTGTGCTGGAGCTTGTTCATCCACCACGCCTCCAGAAAGCTGCTTGTATGAGGTCTGTCTGCTCCACCACCACCTCTCCCTCTTCCTCCTCCTTCTGTGTCTCTGGCGAAGTGGCAGGTAAACCGACGCCTGACAGGGGCTACGCAATGGCTCAAGCAAAAAGATGCCATACTGTGCTTGAGCTGGTTTGTTTAGGGGACAGGAGCCACACCGGGCCAGAAATTCTGTCAGCTCTGCAGGGGCAGGTACAGAGATGGTTAACACCACGCCAGCTTCAGCTGGGAATGGTCGTCTGTGATAATGGCAGCAACCTTCTCTCCGCCCTACGCCTGGGTAAGTTGACGCATGTACCATGCCTAGCACACGTCCTAAATCTGGTGATACAGCGTTTCCTAACCAGGTACCCAGGGCTGGCAGAGCTTCTCAGCCAGGCCAGAAAAGTCTGCAGCCACTTCAGACGGTCATTCCCTTCAAGTGTTCGTCTGGCAGAAATTCAAAGAGAATTCCACCTTCCCACAAACCGTCTGATCTGTGACATGCCCACCAGGTGGAACTCGACATTAGCAGAGGGCCATCAACGAGTACCTGTGTGAGTATGGCACAAGGACAGGTTCAGGGCAACCTGTTCCCCCCCCCGCAGTGGCTGATGATCAAGGATGTATGCACTGTACTGTCACCATTTGAGGAGGTAACGAGGATGGTGAGCAGGGACAGTGCATGCATCAGTGACACAATTCCTTTAGTGTTCCTGCTGGAGCACACTCTGCGGAGAATTATAGATGTGGCTCTAGAGGCAGAGCAGCGGGAGGAAGAGGAGGCCTTCCCTAGCTCTCAAGGCCCCAGTCTTTCCGCAGACAACATTCCAGCGGGTCCTCCTCAGATCAGACAGGAGGAGGAGGAGGAATATTTAAGTAGTGGGGGCATTGAAGGTGGGGATTCCTCAAGGGAGGCTTTTGTGTGCCCAGAAACACAAGGACTAGTACGTGGCTGGGAGGAGGAAGTGCACGATGGGGTCATCCTCCTCATTGACCAGGAAGACTCGGAAGCTAATGCCACCTCCAACCTACGCTGCATGGGCTCCCTTATCCTGCAAAGCCTGGTAAAGTACCCCAGGATTCGTGCTATCAAGGAGAGGGATCATTACTGGTTGGCAACCCTTCTTGATCCACGATACAAGGGTAAAGTTGCAGAGCTCATCCTGCCCTCACAGAGGGAGCACAGGGTGAAAAAACCTGAGGACGCTCTAAAGCGACACTTGGTAACCTACCAGTGCCTGGAAAGGTGTTACACAAGTGATGACACAGGTGCTTCTGAGGCTGCGGATGATCAGAGGAATAGTGGTGAAGGCCAGGGCCGCTTGACTGATGCCTTTTTAAATTTTTTTAGTCCACGATGCCCAGGGACGTCAAATGTAGGCACCCATTGCCAGCGTCTTCACCATATGGTGCAGGACTACCTAGGGGCAAGGGCAGACCTGGATACCTTTCCAGCAGATGATCCACTGGCTTACTAGGTGTTGAGATTGGATCACTGGCCAGAATTTAGCCAATATGCTATGCAGCTACTAGGTTGCCCTTCATCTAGCGTGCTTTCTGAAAGGACGTTCAGTGCCGCTGGAGGTTTTGTCACAGACAAAAGAGTGCGTCTGTCCACCGACTCTGTAGACCGGCTGACATTTATAAAAATGACAACAAGCAGCTGGTGATATGGAGAAAATTGTTACTTATCTTTCAAAATGAAATGCTGAGGACGTTCCCTGGAGATGGTCCAATACTCCACACAAAGATAGGAAAGGAAATTGGGAGACCTCAGCATCTAGAATGGATCTCCGTAGGTCTATTCAACAAACCACGGATACTGGAAGCGCCAAAATGCCAAAGGTTTCGCACAAAGATGGGTATAGGATAAAAACTTTTTATTCCAAATAAAGTTTACATATACAAGGCCCAACGCGTTTCGTCTATGAAAATAGACTTTCTCAAGGGCAATAACGATACATGAAATTATAAAACAAAATAATATTATTTTGTTTTATAATTTCATGTATCTTTATTGACCTTGAGAAAGTCTATTTTCATAGACAAAACGCGTTGGGCCTTGTATATGTAAACTTTACTTTTATTTGGAATAAAAGGTTTTTATCCTATACCCATCTTTGTGCGAAAATTTTGGCGTTTTGGCGCTTCCAGTATCCGTGGTTTGTTGAATAGACCTACGGAGATCCATTCCATTTATAAAAATGAATCAGTCCTGGATCAGCAGCTATCAATCCCCTGATGCGGACATAACGGAATAGATCAGGGATGTCTTCTGCATTCACATTTCACAAAACCCCAAAGTCCCCCCAAAGTCCACCCCTGCACTCTTCCACAATACCACAGAGGGGTTATGGTGTGATAGCACTGTTGCCGACGCTAAAGGCACAATTTTAAAGCACCTATTGTTACTTTCATTCAAAGCCTGCATAAGTTTCACCATAATTTAGCCAAAAAAATCACTAAATTTTTCTGCGTGTCCTAAAACGTCTCCTCTTTTCATACAGGCTGCCGCCCCAAGCAGTTGTTTATGAATAGATTAAAGGAAAAGCATTTACAGTCATTTGAAACGTAATTTTTCTGTTTTTACATATTTCTATACATCCTAGAAATCCGCCACTTCCCGGGCAGGTTATGGGGACCTCCTAGGCACGATATTTGAAGGAATTTTTCGTTTTTATTTTTAACCCTTATTTCATGGAAAACTCACTGTTCCTTTAAAAACTTTTTTGTTAAATTTTTTATCCTTGTTTCCTGTCCCCCAGGGCACTACCCGGACCCCCATACACCTTTTATGGCAAATATCTAGCATATATGCCCTCTTGGAGGGCACTCTAAAAATTGAACTTTGAGTCCCATTGACTTGTATTGAGTTTGTGTTCGAGTTCGAACTTTTGAAAAGTCCGAGTTCAAATGCGAACCGAACTCGGGTGTTCGGCTCATCCCTTAGTGCTCTGTAGGAAAATGAGGATCGAGCCACTTTCTTTTTGTAATTGTGGTATTGCAAGTAAGGTGCTGGTTCTGGATCGGAGGTTATAGGATGAGGGAGCTGCTGGGGGAAGCAGCCTATTCAGGTATGGTGGCAGCTTCCCAGAAAAGCTCTTAAACACCAGGTTGGAAAGGTGAAGGGTGCGTCTAGATTCCAGCGACGGCCAGTTTAGCTCTTTTAACATGTCACAATAGTGGGTCATGTAGTTACATTGTATAACTCATTCTGACGCTTTGTGCTACAATGTAGTACGTTTATGAAGGTGTGTTATATTTGAACGTGCAGGAACATTCCGAGATTTGCGCGGGAACATGAGATGAATAACAAGCCTGCTGCTTATCGCAGTGATTAAAAACTCAACCAGGCATCAGGAATATACACGTACCTCTGTCTTTATAAATTTGTGAGGGTTAAACGTTAAATGGGGTCCATCGCGCACCCGCCTGCTGACACGTGGCACAGTGGGTTGTTGTTTACACTCATAACTTTCTATAGGTTTTGGGTGTTCTTTCAGAAGGATTTAAGTGGTTTATTCAGAATTTAAAGGAAAAGTGAAACAACATTTCTTTCGGCGCAAAATCCTAAAAAGCAACACCGTTGCAGTATGGAGATGTCTCACCGGTGTGGGTCAGCGTGTGTGTTCCAGGCCTGGAGATCCAGCTCGTCGTGCTGCAAACTCCACCCACTGACCCTGCAAACAAGTCTATTTTTTCCTCCAGCGAGTGGGGGGGGGGGTGGCCTTCTGTCCAGCCTCCTTTTCCCAGCAATCCTCAGGAACAGCTCAGGACGTGTCTGAGCTCAGCAAGGTCTGGAACCTGCGCAGATCCAAACATCCCGCAGGGCGGGGGGGGGGGGGCACCTCAGATTAGCCCCGTCTGAACCTGTTTTATTTGCCTTTTAGCCCCTTCCCCGTGACAGACACAGACTCCTGGCTGGAGGTCGAGTAGGGACGTCAGATCAGCCATGTTTTTCTGGACACACATTACTATTTCATGCAGAGGGGGAGCACAGGGGAAAGTGCTGCCCTGCAACCTGTAGAATTCATATGCTGCAGGAAGGCAATCAAGGCGGGATTCCCCTTTGATTTCTTACCTGCAGCGTATGGATTGTATTTTTTTTTTTTTTGAGAAAGAATTTTACCAGGAAGGATACATTGCTGCGGGGTGGCACTTTTCATGCACTGCCCATCAGCATGAATAAACTATATGTGTCCAGGAAACCATGGCCGATCTGGCAGCCCTACGATGGACGTTCCCTACATAGTGGACTCACCGTACTCATCCACCGTAGCTCAAAGTTCACTGAACTTAATCCAACAGTGCTTCAATGAAAGATGGGTGGTTGGGTTTGTTTTATACTGATTTCTTGTCCAAGGGGTTTTACACCAAACAGGTCTAAACGTGAAACTCAGAAGTGAAGATTCTAGGTCAAAATATCCAAACCAGAAAAATCCACCCATTTGTCTCACTTTCCAAATCGGCTGTTTGGTCTAAATTGTTCTTTTCTGAGTTTCACCTTTTTAGTTAAAAGACAGGTTTGTCTTCCTTTTCTCCGGTCTCGGGGGAGGTGGTCTCCGCAGTTCTCATGTCCTCCTGCACGACCACCTGTCCACTTGACCCCCTCCCCTCACACCTTATTCGGCCTGTCCTACCAGTTACTGTCTCTGCTTTTTTTTTTTTGTTTTTTAAACATAATTTTATTGGACGATAAGACAATAAGAATAACATGGGTGCAAATGTGGCGTCGCAGCGCCAAAAAAGCAATATCAATTTACATATGCATCCTAGTAAACCATAATCCCGTCCATATTATGAAATGAAAGTAGGGTGAAAAATAAGGGCGGAGAGGTGGGGAAGAAGGGAAAAGAAAAGGGGGGGGAATGAGGGGAATGAGTGGCCCGGCCCAGGCCAGAATCCTAAAACATACTGTAGATATTAATCCAACCTGTCGAATGCTATAGAGGGAAATGTAGAAGGGTGGGGGAGGGGAGAGTGCCAAAGAACAAAAGAGGGGTGGAAGGGGCCAAGAAGCCCTATATACGTGACCATAGCCCAAATTCCCGCCATAAATTATAACCCAGCATCAAGCCAGGGCCCCCAAGTTTTACTATATGATGGCAGTGTAAAACGTACTATAGCGGTCAGTTCGTCCATAACCTGCGGACGATTTTCTGAAAATTTTTAGATCCAAAAACGGCAGATCCGAAAAGTTTTCCGAGCCGAGACGAAATATTTTCGGAATTTTCGAATGGACATGAAATGTGTAAAATCGAAATTTATTTTCGCTCTATTCAGGATTTCGGTTCCATTCGGGATTTCGGTTCCATTTCGGTAATTCTGGACATCGTATATTTAACTATTACCGGTTATATCACTTGTTTTTTTTGTTTCCAATGATCCGATAATTCTGTCGATACGAAAAGTCGTAATCGGGTCGGATCCGATTCGTCCGCAACTTCAATTCAAAAGCAACTCATAAAATATAACCGCAAACACTCGCATGTTAAAATGTGAAAAAAATACTTTACACCTTGTAAAACAAACATTGAAAATTCTAATTTTATTGCATTTTTTGTTATAATATTATACAGACAGGACATGACGCATACATATGATAATGATATATTATGAATCATCTGCTGAGTCTGCTGGAAAGAACGATATATAACATGTCTGGGTCATATTATAAAATAAGGCTTCAAAACTCGTTTAAACAAGAGGAGCGTGTAGCGAATCCCTGCTACCCTGCCCGGGTAGATCCGCCGTCAGCGCCGAGCTGGTCTGGGGGTGTAGAGTCAGGGGTAGCGGGCGGTAGGGATTCGGCGGTGGTCCAGCGTTTCTTTCCACGGTCCTTGCAGCGTCCCGGTTCCCCAAGCCAAATTATCCCCAATTACTAGCCGAGGCAAGAGTAAAGGTTCAAACAGGAATGAGTTTATTTTAACACCGAGAATACAGGGTTATTTATGAGAAATGAAACCATTGTTCTCCCCTGGCCCGCCCTCAGTCCTCCTGCGGTGATCTGTGTTTGTACCTCAAGCCATAGCCCAAACTGCCTGGGTTAACCCCTACGGTGCGCAGCCCTTATCTCGGGTCTCGGCGCCAGCTCGTCTGTTCCCCCCTCCCAGAGCCTCTCCCTGTCTGGCCAGCGCCCGGCCCCCCCTGTAGTGTGAGCGCTCCTTGTGGCTTTCTGCCCGAGTTTGGGGTTTTACCAGGGATTTCGGGGTGATCCCCTGGGAGCAGCGGCATGCTGGGGGTACAGCCTGGTAGCTCGGGTCCAGGGGCTGGGTCAGTCCAAAAAGCGCCCGGATCGGATCCACGGAGCCCGAGCTGCGAAGGGGGAAAGTTCGGCGGCTGTACCCGAGCAAGAGTCACTGGTTGCCGGCCGCGCTCCCAGCGAGGGATCCCTGGTCGGCGTTCGGGTTTCTCGGGGTGTTTCGTTCTATAATTCGCACCCCCGTAAGCACCTATTTTTAGGAGCCCACTGGCCAAGAAGCGCTCTTCTGCGTGGTTTCCACGCTGCGGGGCAAGGCGGGCAAGTTTGGGCGGCTTGGCATTCACAGACCGGGCGTCTTCCCGGGGCTGTGGACAGGCGGGGAACAGGTCAACCATGGGGAGAATTACAGGGGGAACTTATAAAAATACAACCTAACGAATTCTTTAATACACCATACTAAAACAACATTTTTAAAATTTTGTACCGCGCTACGGTATAGTGGCGGCCGTTCCGTCACAGAACGAAACTGTTAAAAATTAGCTCAGCAGCAGACCGCAGTGCCGCACACAGGCGTGAAGGGAAGCCGTTAAATGCCTCAGCAGCGAAAGGGTTAATTTTTTTTTGTCTGTTTTAAAAAAAAATTTTTTTTTTTTTCGTTTCAGATCATTTTGATCAACTATTTTTCCGTTTTAAAACCTTTTTGTTCTGGTTTTTATTTTTAAAGTCAGACCATTCGGGTCAGTTTAGCGTTTTTTAAATCGTTTTGTTCATTTTTTTTTTTCCTTGGCTTTCATACCATTTTAATATGATTAAATAAAGTTGTGAAATGTATATTCATAAGAAAAAAAGGATCTTTATTTAATTAAAAAAAAACACTATAGAATCACCAGAATTATCGTATCGACAGAATGAATTATCGGATCCGAAAAACAAACCAAAAATTTATTATAAAAAAATATATAAAGTATAAAAAAGTAAACCATAGTAGTTTACATCAAAACGAAAAGAGTTAGACACTTTGAAACGAGGAGAACAGACGTTCCGAAAAAACGAAAATTTCCGAAATCACGAAAAGTCGATACAAAAAACGAGCAAAGTGACCCGAAAATACGAAATAATGGTCGATATTCCGAAAAATAAAACGTACACGAAAAACGAGTCGAGCCGAACCGAAAAAAAAAAAAATCGGTGCATAAGCCGATAATTTAAATTCCAAGTCACCCACCGTAAATCCCGAGATTCCCGCGTCTGATTTAATAGCAAGCACTAGAGGTTCCAAAAAAAGGGCAAATAAGTCCGGAGACAATGGGCAGCCCTGCCTGGTTCCATTCCGGATTACAAAGGGAATCCTATCGGCTCCCGGTATCAAAATTTGCGCTCCTGGGGAAGCATACAAGGCTGAGATCATTCGGAGAAAAGTGGGGGGGGACCCCAATTGTTTAAGTAAAGTAAATAAAAACGGCCACTCCGCCCTATCAAAGACCTTCTCAGCGTCTAAAGACAAAAATAAGGAAGGCCTCTGATAGGTCTCAGCAAACCAAATAAGGTCCGCCGCGCGTCTCGTATTGTCGTACGCTTGCCGACCTGGAATGAACCCTACCTGGTCTGGTGATACCAAAAAGGGGAGGAGAGGGTCTAGGCACAAGGCCAAAATTTTTGCTAATAGTTTAATGTCCGTATTTAAGAGGGATATGGGCCTGTAACTATCAATGTTCTCAGGGTCTTTCCCAGGTTTGGGAAGGAGAACTATGGCAGCCAACAGTGACTCTGCAGGGAAAGGGGCACCCTCCCGTGCGGCATTAAATAAACGGCAAAAAATGGGCTTTAATTTAGGGCAGAACGCTTTATAATACCGGTATGTGAACCCATCTGGCCCAGGGGCCTTTAATGGCTTCATCAAGCCCAAAGCCCTCCCTATCTCCTCTTCCGTTATAGGGGATCCCAACAATAGGGACTGAACCTTATCAAGAGTAGGGAGGTTCTGACGCCTCAAGTAAGTTTCTATATTATCTATCAGGTCGCGATTTCCTATTTTGTGGGTGGGGGAATGATCATAAATATCCGTAAAATACGCTGTGAAGGCATCCCGGATAATCCTCAGGAGATTTATGAACCTGCCCTTTTTTATCTCGGATCAACGGAAACAAGACCGTGTGGCGTCTAGGGCGCAGCATCCTGGCCAGGGGTGTATCTGCTTTATTCGCTCGTTCATAATAACGCCTTTTGGACCATAGCAACGATCTCCCCACATCATCTAAAAATAAACCGTTAAGGTCTGCACGAACTCGATTAAGCTGCGAAAGGGTGTCGTCCGTCAGGACACGTTTATGCCTGAGTTCCAGTCTCCGCAGGTCAGTCTGTAACGTGACTATGGCCTGCAGCTTCATGCGTTTGTGGTAGGCAGCCTGACTAAGTAGCATTCCCCTGATCACTGCTTTATGAGCATTCCATAATGTATGTATGGACACGTCAGGAGTATCATTTAACAGGAAGTATGAATCCAGCGCGGATCCAACCGCTTCCCTAACCCCCTTTTTCAAAAGAAGCAAGGGATCGAGCCGCCATTGGCCACTGCTGCCAGACGCCAGTGGATGGCCGGATCGGTCCAGTGGAGAGAAGAGAGTAGCATTAAAGTCCCCTCTCAATATGATTTTGCCCTTAGCATTCAACCTGAGAAAGGAGGAGAGGTCCGCCCAAAATCCCGCATCTGGCCCATTTGGTGCATATACCGACATCAATGTATACCATTTAGACGAACAAGTACCCCTCGCCAAGACATACCTCCCAGCGGAGTCAGAATATACATCAATAATCTGCAGCGGGCAGGAATTATGCAACTGTAGCGCTGTGTTAAATCTTGCTGCCGGTAGTACCTATTTTTGGCCACAAGATGGAGACAATCGCGATTAGAGACACGAGACATTGGGACTACATTTCCCGGCGTAATTTGCAAAAGGACAGGAAGTGGGTGGGACATAGGAGGCTTACTTCCCGAACCTCGTGGAGAACGCGCCAGAGCGCGCGAGGGAACGAGAGAGAGCAGACGCAGTGCAAGACATCGCAAGAGGGCCTAGGCCAGAGCCAGAGAGAGACCTGTCAGTTCCTTATCGGGTCATTCGGCCTAAAGAGAAGGAGACCTCCGAGTTCCTGAGATTGCTGCAGATTAAAGAAGCCAAAGACCTGGAGTGAGGAGTTGCCACGAGCTGATCGGATACGGAGAGCAGGCGGAGAGCGGGACAAGTCGTGGACAAGCAACAGAGAGTCAGACAACGGATCCGGCCGCTAGTATCCCCAGTCAAAATCGAGCGGAGAGACGTCCTGGTCAGCGGAGCCTACAGCAACCGGTGGATGGGTGAGAGGCCTCCAAGGCCGTATGTAATTAAGGAACACACTGCTGTTTTCTCTTTAAAGTCCACAGGGCCCCAACTTGACTAGTCGAAGACATTCCTTAAGTAAATTCACTGGCCAGTTGAACAGTACCCGGGTACCACACACACATACACACCTTTTACATTCCGGGACTTAAACCTGTGCAGGACTCATTTTGTTACGAATCGGAACGGGAGTTAAAGTTACGTTCCGAATACATATTTTTCTCTTTTCCGCTGCGCGTTTATCGTAATACGAAGAGATTGTATTTTGGGGTTCGCTACGTGTCTCTGTTTTCCGAACTATTGGGCAATTGTATATTTTTCTGCTCGGTTGCGAATATTTTATTCTTCCGAAATACGAAGCCTCGTGTTTCGTTTGTTTTCCGCTACGCGTTTTACCGCAATACGAAAGTACTGTAATAATATCTGTGAATACCGTGTCTCAACATCTGCTTATTATTTTAGTAAACTATTTAAATGATAAAAACTCACAGCGGTGTTGGAGTATATTTATTCCCTAGTGCGGGGAGACTGACCCGTGGTTCATTTTCAGCGGCTCCTCCGGGAGTGAGCGCTACACAACAAAATAGCGGCCCCATTCCGTTTAGGGATGGCACATGAGGTGAAGACACGGGAGTAGGATGGGTCTGCTAAGCGAAAGGCCGCAGTGGTAGAGATCCTAGTCTCTTGGTGGAACGCGATGTTCGCAGATTTCCGCTTAAGGTCCCGAAACAGACGGCGCTTGCGCGGGGAATTTAGGATCAGAAATCATTATGGGACTAGGAAGGGGAACACATGGCCACCATCCTCCCCACGTCTCCACCCCTGTCCCATTCCGTCAGCTCCCAGCCTCTTACCGAGGGGGGAGGTGACAGGACGGGAGTCACCTACATGGGGATCAGAAGTATTAAATACATTCACATAATCATACGGCCAAAAGGTCAGAAGAGAGAAAGTAGGGCCGGGCCGGGGAAATAGGTTGGGAAGGGGAAGTAAGGAGAAAGAGGAAGGAAAAAAAGAACAAAACATCCCGAACGGATGGGTAAACCAAAGGAACGGAACCTTGGAGGAGGAGGTAGTCTCGGGGAAGCCAGCAAGCCATGGGGAAAAAACCATCGGCCACTGTCCCCCCGAGCAACCGCCACATTAAATGTCATACTTAAACTACAACCACCTTAACAAGTAAATCAGAGGTACAAAGAGAAAACAGAATATAACCTAAGAAAGCATCAAAGAGCCGTCTAAGGGCCTAAGCCCCGCAAAACCTGGACTGAAGGATATACATGCCCTCGCTTAGGGCACCCACGGCTGTCCATATTCAATCTCCAGCCGGAGACCAGTCCCTAGAGAGCCGTGGCAGGGAACTCGGAGGGGTGAGCTGAGCAATTGCGTCCGGGACCTCCAATCCCAGCTGGTGTAGGAAGTCCTGAGCCCTATACAGGTGTGTGCAAGAATACGTGCGACCATCTTTGTGGACCAAAATACAAAATGGGAACCCCCACGAGTAGCGCACATCGTGAGAGCGCAGCAGTTCTGTGACTACCCGCCATTCCCTGCGTTTAGCCAGGGTCGACGGGGCAAGGTCCTGGTAGAAAAGCAACTGGCCATCCTCGTACTCCACCTGTTGGTCGCGAGCTGTGCGTAGTAAAGCTTCCCTTGTCGAGTAATAATGTAATCTAGCGACTACGTCGCGCGGTGGTGCGTTCTGGCCTTTCCGCACCCCCAGAGTACGGTGTATCCGGTCGATCAGATATCTAGCCGGTGGCAGCGCGGGTAATAACTTTTTCATAATGCCAGTAAGCGTGGCGTCCAGCGCATCCGATATCACCGATTCAGGCAGGCCTCGGAGCCTGACGTTGTTGCGTCTGGACCGGTTTGATAAATCTTCCAGAGCCTCCTCTAGTGTCTCCACCCGTGTTGCCAGCGTCTCAGCATGGTGGGCAAGTGTGTTGCACGTGTCCGTGAATGCCTCTGCCCGTTCCTCGAGACGCGCTGTGCGTGTCCCAATTACCTGGACCTCCGCCGTTAGCGCCCTCGTGTGGCGCGCCAGCTCCTCCGCTATAAATTCTTGCAGGCGACGGATGTCCTGACGGGTCGCCGGGCCCGAGTCCTGCTCCATCTCGGATGTGTCTGAGCCTGGGGATGGGCTTCTCCCTCCATTTCTGGAGGAAGCACCGCCATCTTGGGGCCTAGTCAATGTGCGGGTCCGCAGTGTAAAAATCGGCGCTACAAGTGCGATGTCAGGCTTTTTTGTTTTTTTGGAGGACTTCATGGCTCCTGTTATCTTCCCTTGTACCTCCAGAGCGAAATAAATAAGATTAAAGCGGTGGTTGTCTCAATTCAATCAGCGGCTACTCGGGAGCTCCAGCAGCACACGTCCTCTCACATTGCCGGCTCGGCTCCGCCTCTCGTTACTGTCTCTGCTTTGACTCATATTTTTAACCTTTTCCTATCCTCTGGAATCTTCCCCTCTGTATTCAAACGTGCTCTAAATCACCCCAAATCTAAAAAAGCCATCTCTTGATCCCACCTCCCTCTCAAACTACCATCCCATCTCTCTGCTATAACCTGCTCACCGGTTATCTCGCTGCTAACGCTCTACTCGATCCACACCAGTCCTTCTCTTACTCCCAGCGTCCACTGAGGCTGCTCTGACCAAGGTGACTAATGATGTAGCTGCCGCTGAAACCAAAGGTCACTTCTCCCTCCTTATTCTTCTTGACCTTTCTGCTGCATTCAACACTGTTGATCACCCTCTCCTGCTCCTCACGCTGCGTCAACTTGGCCTCAGTGACTCCGCTCTCTCCTGGTTCTCTTCCTAGATTTTTCTTCGCTCCTTCAGTGTCTCCTTCGCTGGTGTCTCCTCACCACCAGTTCCTCTTTCAGTTGGGGTACCTCAAGGCTCTGTTCTGGGTCCCTTACTCTTCTCAATCTATTCCACCACTCTGGGCAACCTCATCTCTTCCTGTGGATTCCAATATAACCTCTATGCTGACGACACCCAAATCTATCCTCCTGTGCTGGACCGTGTTACTGCCGGCCTATCGGCTGTCTTCGACTGGATGACTTCCTGTTTCCTAAAGCTCAACCTCTCATCTTCCCTCCCTCTTAAACCTCCATTCTTGCGCCCATTACTTCTACCTCTCAGGCTCGTTGCCTCGGGGGTCCTCTGAGACTCTGATCTCACCTTAACGCCTCACATTCAGTCACTCACCAAATCCTGCTACTTCCACCTAAAAAACATTGCGCGCATCTGTCCCTTTCTTAATCAGGACTCTGCTAAAATGCTCATCCAAGCTCTTATCTCCCGCCTTGACTACTGTAACTTCCTTCACTCTGGCCTTAAGAGATCCCAGATTCTCCCTCTGCAGTCTGTAATGAATGTCTGTCCCAGGCTCATACACCTCACACCTCACCTCCAGCACCTCTCACACCTCACCTCTCACCCCTTTGTCAATCTCTACACTGGCTCCTGTTTCCTTTATAATCTAATTCATTATATTGGTCACATACAAAGCTCTCCATAACCACGCCGCTGCCTACATCTCCTCCCTTATTAGCAGGTACATCCCTTCCCAACCACTTATAATTTATTCATGCTGATGGGCAGTGCATAAAAATGCCACCCCGCAGCATGTATAATCCATACCCTGCAGGTAAGAAATCAAAGAGGAATCCCAGGTGACCTGCCTTGATTTCACTCCTGCAGCATATGAATTATACTTGTTGCAGGGCAGCACTTTCCTCTCTGCTTTCCCTCTGCATGAAATATTAATGTGTGTCCAGGAAAACATGACTGATCTGGCAACCGTAGAGCTATGAGAGGTTAACAACTGGCACCACTCCCAATGAGCGGCTTAGCTGGAGTAGAGCCCCCCAGTACGTGTTGCCTTTGTGTCGTTACAGATTACAGTCCTGCAGTTTCTCCAGCCGAGCTCAGGAACCTGCATCTGAGCATGTCCGGATCTTGGGGCATTTTTGAAGCCACATTCGCTGGGTCTGCTCCTGGAAAGGATGTACAACATCAACTGCTTACATTGTAACACCGCGGGGTCTATCCACAACACACCAAACCATTGAATGTAATTTCAAGGCTTTTCATTTCGTCTCCGGCGATTCCACTTTATCAAATGTTCGCCGTAGTTTGCCAAAAATGGAGCCAACGAAGCAGTTAAGCACTGAACTGCCTTCGACAAATTCCACTGAAGAGTAAAAAAGAGGAAAGTATCCTATTGTCCTAATTGGAGGAGAAACCAATAAAAATGTAGTAAAAAAAATGTCTAATTTTAAAAAAAGGTCCTTTTAAAAAAACATAATAATAAGGTCTGTTACAGAATAATAAAAAAAATGTCTTTTAAAAAATAAAATGTTACAGAAAAAAATATATATTTAAAAAAATAAGGTATTACAGAATAAGTAATTTAAATAATAACGTCTGTTACAGAATAATAAAAAATGGATTTTAAAAACAATAATAGTGGTGCACCGAAAACGAAATTTCCGACTGATACTGAATTTTTGGGATTGGTTTGGCCGAAAACGATACGAAACCGAAAATCAGACATGAGAACCTGGGCCGAGCCGGGGACTGGCCTGAGCCTGGAGAACAGCCGAGCAGCCTGCTCGGCCTAGCCTCCAGGCCCAGGTTCGGCTGGCTGATTGGTTACACCTACATACTCATCTACATCCTCCTACTTCAGCCCTGAGCTCCAGCAGTGGTAGTCCCGTGGTGACAGTGCTCCGGCAGCCGGTTCTTGCTCTCTGTCAGTCACGGGGATGACGTCGCGGAGGAGGAAGCCTTTGACCCTGCAGACAGCTGGGTCAAAGGCTTCTGCCTCCGCAACGTCATCCCTGCGTCTGACGAAGAGCAGGAACCGACTGCCGGAGGACTGTCTCCACGGGACTGCCACTGCTGGAGCTCAGGGCCAAAGTAGGCGAGTATGTTGCCTACACATACTCACCTACATCGGCCCTGAGCTCCTCCTGCATCCAGTGTCTGCTCTCTGTGTCAGTCGCCGGGATGACGTCACAGAAACCTTTGATCTACGGTCAAAGGCTTCCGCGACATCATCCCGGGGACTGACAGAGAGGGAGGACACTGGATGCAGGAGGACTGCCACCGCTGGAGGAGCTCAGAGCCGATGTAGGGGAGTATGTGCAATGTGTTCAGGCCCTATTTTGGATGGAAAATTTTCGGCAGATTTTTTTTCGGCTGAACTTTCCATTTTGGTCGAAGGCACCATTTTCGGCTGATATTATTAGGGATGCACCGAAATTAAGAATAAAGTCTTTTTTAGAAATTAATAATAGGTCTGTTCCAAAATAATAAAAAAGGTCTTAAATAAAGTTTTTTTGCAAAAATTAAATACAATAAACGATCTTTGAGAAAATATAAAACATATTCCGTTTATTACATTGAAACCGATTGGATTTGCCTATTGAAACCTGTCGAATTGAAATCACAGAAATCAGGTAATTTCGGTGTAATTCGGCGTTATGTGAATAGACCAATCGATAGTTCTCTATGGGACAATTTCTGCGCTGCCGATTTGCGGCGGAACGTACCATATTTCAGTAAAGTTCCAGTATTTGGCAAAAATACAGCTTTGTGAATAGATGAATTGCCCAAAACTGTAGATACGGTGAAATTCACCATTCGGTGGCATATTCGGACGTTCGTGAATGACTCCTCAAGTTTAGAACGTTTGTACTAAAAATTGAATTCCCTTGTAATTCCAATCCAGATTCACAGCAGAAAAAAAAAACCCTTTAAAACAGGGCTGTCAAACTCCGGACCGCCACGTGTTCCTGAACTACAACTCCCATGCTTCCCTGGCCATCTATTTCATTCAAAGATTTCTGGGAATTGTAGTCAATAACCATCTGGGGGTGGAGTTTGAGATCCCTGCTTTAGAGTGAAATGAATGCTGGCTCATGCAAGGCTCTCACATCCGCCTTTATAAACGACCCCCGGGTCCCGTACAGATAATTACACCAGCTGTATCTCTGCTCATTTCTACGGCTCGGCAACAAATCGGAGCCGTCCGGCACGTGTGTCTTGTTGCCGATTTACCCTGAGATGCTCTGAGTGTAATAGAGGTCCTGAACACAATGATACGGATACACTAATAAGGGTGTATGAAAAAATTAATCAGATAATTCATTTTATTTGTGATTACATGTGTACAAATTACTGCCACACTCCGGGCCGGTGCCTACTTTGCTCCTAGGCAACACTGGCTACTTGCCCCCCCATATACTCCTTATTCTCCCTCATGCTCCTTTCCACCACCTTTTATATTCCATTCCCCCTTCTTTTCATGGGTGGCCAGTCTCATTATACAGTTCTGCATTCGAGGTGGCTGCCTAGTTGGCCTGATGGTAGCACCGGCCCTGACCATACAATCTAAGAGATCCTTTATGCTGATTAGTATCCCTGCTCTCTCCTTTGGTTACATGAGAGTATTAACGATACCCAGAGCCAGGTATGCGCGAGCTGAAGCACTGACTAAAGAACTGCGGAAACGCCCAATTAGTAGGGGTTTAGAGTTATCATGTAATCACGTCCGGGTACATAGATACGTATATGCCGTCCCCTGGACACATGTCTCTTTATTGATCGATTCGAAGCCGGTTTAATTACTCGAGTTGACTTTACAGTGGACATCAATCATGTAACAATGAGTCCTTTCAGTGTTGGTCCTTGGTGATCACCCGATACACTGGATCGCCCACCCGAAGCTTGCCAGTCTGCTCCACGCCATAGTATTGACCAAAGAGAGGAGAGTTTTTGTAGAGATGGCTCAGAGTGGGATCACTTTTACGGAAGGTTCTTAATGTGTCCAGCGGTTCTTGACGTGTCATAATTCCAGTGTCAGGGCTCACAGTAGTTAAGATGCAGCGTCCGCACGCCATGACCCTCTTGAGCCTACACGTGCCCACCGTGATGTCATGCCAGTTATCTTCTGAAAAGGCCTCACAGTCAGAGACCACAATGCAGGGCCTGAAGTTCCCCAGGGAGACGGGTTCCTCCAGACGCTTGTTGAGGTCCTCCAGGGACGCCTCAGAGAGCAGCATGATGGGGCTGGCGTCAGGATAAGCAATTACATCCGTTTCTCGAAACAACTTCTCTTTTTCTTTGGATTTGCGTGGACGCATTGTGTCTGCTTCAAAATGCACTAAGTAGTACGGCTTGCCGCTTTGGAAGTAGGACGTCAACCATCGAGAAGCTTCTTCGCCGCAGTCTCGACCTTGAATGTCAGTTCCAAACACCCTGCAGTCACGCACCTTGTTACTCTTGGGAAGCGACATGGGAACCAGTAGCTTCTCCTTCATTCCTGGACCATCAAGGTAGAGAGAGTCTCCCTGAACACTCACAGAGATGAGCACCATGCGAGGTTCCTGCCTGCCGGTCACCATGTGCCCATCCTCGGTTACCACCAGCCAATGCCGGTCCCTGAGATCACCTTTACGGAGGCCAAGCCCTATGCAATCTGCCTCCGGCACGGACACGGCTCGGCATGACTTGATGGGGTAAATCAGTAGCTGGGACACGATCCCCACCTGCTTCAATTCCAGCCTCTCCCCACGCTTCCTCCTCCACCACATCCAAGAGGCCCAAGCCGTCAGCCCCACGCCAGCCGCGCAGAGCAATGGTAAACGTTGGCGTGGGAAATCCTGCACAGCAGACCTCACGGTTGCAGCGAGACTTGACGCGTAAGATCGAAGTGAGGTGGACATTTTAGCAGCTACAGTGTGTCCCTCAAGGACCGACGTGTGGACTCAATGTCACGATCAGTGTCGTCACGAGCACTCGGTCAGGCTCTGATCAGATTCCCATGTCCTAAAATGAGGGAGAGTGAGTGTTTAGCTTTTTCTTGGAATGCAAATCCACCAGTATTACCTGGAGCGAAATAACACGATGGACACGTTTAAAGTTCACGAGAGCAAAGATAATCCAATGATTGCAACATTTACCATTTTTTTCAGTCTAACCGTAAAAACAATGAGGAAGAGCGCTGTGCCTGAGGTACAAAAATAGTCATCTATGGTCCCATTATCTCCCGCCTTGACTACTGTAACCCTCTATTCAGCGACCTTAAAACAATCCCAGTTCATCCTTCTAGAGTCTGCAAAGCTCATCTACCTCACATTCTGTACCTCTCAACCCTTCAAAGGTCTAAAGAAACGCCTCTGCCAGACTCAGCCCTCACTCCTCTACAGTCTATAATGAACGTCTCTGCCAGACTCATCTACCTCACATCCCGTACCTCTCACTCCTCTACAGTCTATAATGGGCTCCTCTGCCAGACTCATCTACCTCACATCCTGTACCTCTCACACATCAAAGGTCTAAAGAAATGTCTCTGCCAGACTCTTCTACCTCACATACCATACCTTTCACACCTCACTCCTCTACAGTCTATAACGAACACCTCTGCCAGACTCCTCTACCTCACAACTAGTACCTCTCACACCTCACCCCTCTAGTCCATAAAGAACACCTCTGCCACGCTTATCTACCTCACATCCCATTCCTCTCACACCTCTAGGTAGAGGTTTGTCCTAGAGGATTGAGGGAGGATGCCTCATCAACCTAATCCCTGAACCTACACAAGGTAAACTAAAATATTAGGCTCCTCTAGTGAAGCTGAATACCGGAGAGGCACAAGTGTTTAAATTCATCTATTTTCCATTTGCCTCCAAGTCACTGCTTAGTAAATAACCCCTTTATTGTCCCTCTGTACATTAGGATTTTATTTTTTCCTTTTTCTGATTAACGGAGGCTAAAGGGACGACAAAGGGACTTTGCTCCCACCATGAGAGATCTCGTGCCGAATACTTCAGAGATCAGGACTCCGATTTGGACAGAACCAACGCCGGAACAGATCAACGTAAGTATATAGGGAGATATCTGGGAGAATCAGGAACTCACCAAGTATAACCTGTGAAAGTCCCAAGTTGCCACGGGTTTGGCGGAGAGTGAAAGCGCTGCTGCTTTTGTCCTCGGTAACAAAGTCCCTTTCATGGAGAGCAGGGGGAGGCGCTACGTCCTCCCTCCTTTTATCCCCATATTCACGTGGAGTCCTCACAGCCCCGAGCCAGGTGGGGACTCACTCCACTTCTCCGAGCAGAGTCCAGGCCTCTCCCCTTCACGGAGGCCGCGGCTGAAGACACTCGATACAATGTATGTCATGTTGCTATGGATATGATTTTCTTTAATATGGAATATCACAAAGGCGACTTTAACCCTCGCATATCTGACCGATTGTAACGGTTACATCACGGTTAAACGTCCCTTGGAATCTAGTAACAAGGTCACTAGAGAAATCGTTTCGAGTCTCTACCCCTATGACCTAAAAAACAACCTGTTACGCCTCTCTCCTGCCCCCTGCAGGCGTGCTGGAACCTGTAACATCTCTGAAACAGGTATCGGCAACCTTGGCCCTCCATCTCCCATGATGCTTGGGCCACTCAGATTGGCTGGGAATCATGGGAAGCGTAGTTCTGTTTCACAAATCTGTATAACACTGGTAACTCTCAGCGATCCTCGATTCTTAGATCCCACCAAGGTTCAGCAGTTACGTGTGAGTGCGTGGTGGGATCCATGTGAAGGATGGCGGCTGGAAAGATTTGACCCAACACTTGGATGCCAAGGTCTGTACCGTGGAGCATCTCTACTCAGTACATCAAGGGCCAGCAACCTTGTCCCTCAAGATCTTTTGGAACTACACCTCCCATGCTGCTTAGCCACTCTTTAGGTTGGCAGAGACTCACGGGAAACGCAGTTCCAAAAGATCTGGAGGGCCAAGATAGCGGACCCTTGCGGTTCATTATGACTTGAAGGTAAAATACAGAGATTCGGATCCAGGAACTTGACGTTTCTCAGTATTTTCCTCCTAAGAAATACATTGGAGTTCCTCATGTATTGCTACTCTATGCTGGATAGATACAAACAAACACACACACACATACACTGTCTCGCACTTCCAATGCTCAGTGCTCAACGTAATCACATTCCTCATCAGAAGCCGGCACTCTAGGGTCTTCATATAAAACATCAAGGGCCCTATTACAATCTTCACGCAAACGTTTGCACCGGTGCAAAAACGCGAGGGTTAAAACACTTTGTGGTGAACGTCATATTACAATGTCAGCACAACAAACGCGCGTATACGTCTACCGCGGGTGAACCCGTGCGAACACTGCACGTCCTATACTTAACATTGTAAGCGCAAATGCGTTTGTAATACCATCCGCGTACCAGCACACAATCTATGCGCAGTTTGTAATGCACAGCCTTTGCGCGCATAATTTTAGCAACTCCTAAAAGCTGGTGTTAATGACAAATTCTACCAACCTGCCGAACCGAAATACACCAGCCCAAAAACAATACGCAGCAAAGTATAGTTACACATTCTACACATACCCAAACCAATAAAATGGAGAAGTTGTGCGTGCATTTATTATTGATGCAGCGTATATGCGCAGATTGACTTTGACAGGAGCAAAAACTTAACGTGAGACAATTGTGGTTCTTAATTCTGATTGGCTGAATCGTGTGAAAAAAAAGTCCGCCCACTGATTTCTGCGCGTCCGTTTAACGCGCAAATTGCTCGACGGATGAAAAAATGCGCAAGGATTGTAATTCCAGCATTGATTTACGCGCGTTAACGTTTAACGCACAAATTCATGCGTTGCGCAAGTGTTTTAACGCGAAGATTGTAATAAGGCCCCAAAACGTTATTCGGATCAATAAAAACATCAACGATCGTTTCAGCTCGTTTCCACGGAGTTCGAGTCCTGATGAAAGCTAAGTGTGGAACGAGCTGAAACGATTGCCGACGTTTTTATTGATCTGAATAACGTTTTGATGTTTTATATGAAGACCCTGGAGTGCTGGCTTTCGATGATATATATATATATAAAATATATCCTGCACAAGGCCCAGATACTACACACTACTACACTATATGGTGTTATAGCAAAACACTGCTTTATGTTCAACTTCTGCAAGCTGAAATTCACGGCCTCATGCCAATGTGATCACTATCGCAGTTAAAGAGACGCTCTGCAGTATGAGCGTTCAAATCGTATCTGAGTGGTCACACTGCTCTGAGCCCCCTGCTCCCCTCTGAGGGGGCTCAGAGGGCTGATTCAGCCATCCAGATGCAGGGGCTTAGACCCACCCTGACCCTCAGCACAGGTTTCCTGGACTTGGAGTATTTCCAACCCCATCCAACTGAATCAAAGCCTTCCTGCAATGAGAGCCACTGGATTGGTTTTAACGTCCAGCCCACCCTGAGGTCACATGACATGCCGAGCTGGCAGAAAGTCATATCCTGCAGAGATCGGAGGGAGACCAGCGCTGGATTCAGGGAGATAGGAGGAAAGTGTGTGGAGGGGGGGTCGTGTATTACCCCCCCCTCCTGTTTAACCCTATAGTCTCCCTTTAATAAGATTATTCCTTGAAAAAAAAAAATAATAATAAAAGTATTGGATTTCATAGAAAAGAGGTTTGAGTACGGTGCTCAGTGTCAGGACGCGCAGTGAGGTCGGCACGGGAATAATGGACATTATCTGTAGGCACGGCCTGAGCAATCCTGGAACCCCGGCTCCTGAAATATTAAATTCACAATTCCACGAGTGTCACTGATTGGTCAGAAGCTGCCGCAGGTTCGTGTGTCAACCTGGGCAAAAAGAGCGAAAGACGGCCGTGGATCCTGCACTGAACCTGGATTCTATATAAATGGTATATACGTCAGTGTCTCGCTACGGGGTATATGGCAGGTCCGGCCCCCTCTTTAATGGCCTCACACGGGGGGACGGGGGGCACAAGCCGCTGGATATTAACATGCAGGACTGTATTTTCCCCGCAGGCACAGGCGTGGATCTAATCCTCCTCCTGACAGAATCGGCAGCGGCACGAGAGAAGGAATTTATAAAATGCAGCCAAAAACACCATGTTTTAATTCATTATTTTTTTTGGCAGTGATTAAAATTAACCCTTTGAGGTTTGCGAGGCAGTTGTGCAGATGCATTGCCTCAGCCCTTAGTGCTGCATCCACATGGCACTGCACATTCGCATCTGTGGATCAGTACTGGTATAATGGCTGTCCATTCGCGGGAAGACATTGGCTGCGAATCCACGGCTCCTGTCCGGGTCATACATTCACATCCTAATAAAACTATATAAAACAGAGCCCTTCTCCCCTCTGAGAGTCTTTACAGGAACGTGACCCGATGATCGAGGAGACACCATTGCATAAAAGAGGCGGCTGGCGACCGAGGACACTGCATTAATCCCCACCGGGCTGCGGTTCAAGGTCTGTGGGTCAAAAAGTCCTGGTCGGAGGCACGGTGACAGCAAACCGTGTGACCACTGAGTGAGACACCAACTCACTGAAGTAAGGCCACAACCTGCTCTTGGTGTCCTCCAGCCCAGCCTGGGTGAGGAGACTCCGTGGTAAGGAGTGTCGGGATGTCACAGAGGTGGTCTTCAGGCACTCGTGTGAACGTCGCAGAGTCTCGTCTTCTCGTGGCCGCTGAGGTTATCATCTCGTGCCGAGACGTCGCTACCTGGCCTGGAGGAGGTTTTTGAACCACTTGCTGACGGCGCAGTCCACACGTAACACGAGCGCGACGCCGAGACAGAGGAAAATGCTGCTGACGACGAATCCCAAAGCCTCGAACAGGAACCTGCATCAATGAGAGGGGGGAGACAAAAAACGTGACCACTGAGAAGATCAGTTAAATGAAGGGAAGATGATCATGTAACAAACAGCCAATGTGCGTCTGTCTACAAGTGAACAAACGCGCGCTGTCGAACATTTTTCATGTAAAAATCACACTAAACCATGAATCGGGGTGTGCAGACGATATCAGTATGGAGAGCTCACCCCAGGTCAATAATCTTATATTATGGAACTACATTTCCCTTGAGTCTCTGCCAACCTATTGAGTGACTGAGAATCATGGGAAATGTAGTTCCAAAACATCTGGAGGATCACGGATGCTGAGCCATGATGTACAGGGGGCAAATATTAAATAAACATGCAACATGGGAAAAGGCAACGTGCAACATGGGAACTGGCAACAGGTGTAGATGGGGAAGCAAAAGGCGGCGAGCATGAGCGATTTATCTAGATGCTCCCCCTCTGTGCGCGACAATCATACAGACTCATCACTTAAAGCAATGCGCTACTGAAACACACAGGGCCCTTTTATTGCCCTCAAATAATTGAGCAGAGGTTGCTGATAGCCTCCTCCCAATGATTTTTTATTTTGGCCAATTTTATTCCCCTTTTCTCCCTCGCCGCACGCCGCTGCTACTCTTTGGCGCAGGGACTCCCTTTACGCACGTACGTTCCGTAGCGCCTGCGCAGAAAGGTGGATCAAAGCTGCATGCGCACCTCTGATCCATTGCGGCATGTCTACGTTGCTAGTAACCCAGCTGGGAAATTCTAATTCTCCGGCTACGGTTTACGTCGAGTGGGGTGGAGGAAACTCCTCCACTTCACCCAGCTTTTTAAGCAAAAAGAGGGGGGGCTGGGAGAATGGGGGCACTCCTCTCATCCTGACCATTTTAAAAACATAAAGCGGTCAGGATGTGTCGAGTGTCCCTTTAAGGTGTCTGTCCTGCCACATTCTTGCACTCTTGCCTCCTATCTGATTGACAGGGCACCCACACCGATGTGCTGCTATGTATGGCCAGCAGGGGGTCCTGTGGAGCTCTGCGTGTAAGAGGATGTCCCTGGGTGTTTATTTGCTCCCATGTACGCAGGATGTGTATGGGGGGTATATACTTTTTAAGCCAATGCATTAATGTACTTTCAAGTCATACTGAGAGCATTTAATGCCCTGAGGCAGGAGTCAACCTTGGACCTCCGGATGTTTTGGAACTACATATCCCATGATGCTCAGATACTCATTAGCTTGGTTGAGTCTTATAAGAACTGAAGTTCTAAACCATCTGGAGGGCCATGGTGGCCGACACCTGCCCTAAAGTCAACCTGTCCGTGACGACACGTCTGGCCTGGCCACTGGGCAAGCCGGGAAAATTCCCAGTGAGCTGCAATCACTAGTGTATGGGCAGATGGGGGAAATAAAAGAATCTCTCCCCATGGTTTAGGTAAGGCTGGAGCTATGTCTGCCTGGGGGGTATCTTGTGATGTTCCTGACTGGGCCATGACCCCAGAGCATTGCCCCCTCTGTCCATCCAGTAGTGTTGGACTGAAGAACAAAGGCGCATATCCCTGTCCCGTGAGGCTGCCCTCAGCCTGCCTGCCAGCCGGGCCCCACACACAGCTTCTACATCTCCAAGGCAGGCTGACATTCGCTGCCGGCTGTGTGCGCGGCATAGAACATGCATGGATATGGTGATCCCTGGTAACATGAACTTACTTGGGTGCAAACACTTTCCAGACCATGAGATGACGACGCAGGATCATAGCAGCGCAGACGCACGACAGGAGCTGCAGGAAGAGACGAAAGAAAGCGCAAATCCGACATTAAATCGACACGATACTGGATCTTACGAAAGCAGTGCAGGGGAACCGGCGAATCATAATGCCCTCCCATCGCTGGCGGGACGCCACACATCTATTTTAATCCCCCCCCCTGATATTTCTGAACTACAACTCCCATGATTCCCCAGCCATCTACTGCATTCAATGAATTCAAGGGAATTGTAGTCCATGAACACCCGGGTTTATATATCATTTCAGGGTCCAGGAACAGCTCGCCATCATGCACCGGCGCGGGGAGAAAACCATAGACAGATATAATGCCTTTTGGAAAGGGTTTTGTCTTTCCAGGACATTAGTCACCAAATAACGCAGTGCTTTAACACCAGCATAGACCGTCATGCACTGGAATCCCCAGAGGTGCAGAGGGCCTAGAAATCGCTGGCTTTGCTGTAACCGTCTGACAAGCCAGGCCGGTCAGCAAAAGCCAGTTGCAGCGTTACTGGGCTGTGACCACTGAGACGACCTCCCGAATAGAGAAAGTGTCATCAGTATAAATGTAACAAACCTCTGGTGATATATGTGGCAGAACAGTGAAAGCCGTGTCTGTCTGTCTGTTTGCAGAATGGTATATAATATGTGGGGGTAATGAAAAAGAAGAAAAGCGCAGGTGAACCTATAAAATGGGGGGGGGGGGGATGGCAAAATTGCTCTGGCATTTAACGCACGGTGAACGGAATCTCCACCACGCTGCCCGGCCCGGTGAGATATAGGTACACTTACCTGGACGCCCTGCACGAACAGGCACTTGGTGCCCAGGTCTAACAGACCCACGGAGAACTTCTCTGGGTTTTCTCTCAGCCTCATCTCCATCATTGGCACGTCATCCTCCTCGTCTTCCCATCACGCGGCTCGGCCTTCGGTTTCTTTCTTCTGGCGATGGGAGCTTCGCAGAGGAACGGCCAGAGGAGCAGAAGCACAGATCCAGCTGCCTCGTCGTAAAACAAAAAGATATTAATAATCAGATAAAGGGCGAAAAGACACGAACACCCGGTCACAGCGTAGAGGTGTGCGCGCCTGAGCGCGCTTACCCGAGAACAGGATGTGGGACGAGAAGGTGTTGGCTGCCACTAACATGGCTGGGAGGACGATGCTGTTGTTGTGACCATCTTGGAAGCCGACGAAGGCTGCGTTCCAGTGAATGGCCGGGAAGACCGGCTGGTGTCCTGTGGTATAAAACCCCTGGGTGGCTGCTAATGTCCAGGCCGTGACCGCATACCACGGCACCAAGAACAGCTCTGAGGGTGGGAAAAAGACAAATGTGCGTGGTTAGAAGGACACGTAGGATGGTCTGTCTGTCTGCAGGGATATTCTGACATTTTAGGGAATGTAAACTACAAAAAAAATCCCATTTTTGGTTATTTTTAAAAAGATGTGACGATGCGGTCAAGCGGTTGGATTTACTAAAAGGGTTATTTGCAGATTACCCAGAGCCTCACAGGACACCGGATACTGCGGAACATCTTGCATCCTAAACTCCTAGGGGCTTATTCAGAGAGCTCCGGCGTTTGCCCAAGTTGTAAAAAATATTGGTGAAAATCACCGTTGCATCGGAGGCAAACGCCACCATTTACCAAAAAGGGAAACCTGAACAACGACCCGAGAAGCTTCACAGAGCAGACTCCTCTGCCGCTGTTTGGACTAGTCTTCTCTGAAGCCCCGGCGTTTGTCCCTGCTGCAACAAAAGCAATTTAAAACCGTGTTTGCAACGTCGGCAAACACAGGGGCTGTTTGTATAGCCCCATAATGTGAGTACCCCCCCCCCCCCTTCATGTTTCCGCAGGTTCAGAAGTCTCTGCACTTTCATACAAGGTGCTGCAGCAGCAGCACGGTTAGACATACCAGCGCGCCTCGTCACTCACCAGCTCCGTCTGGCGATGAGCGGAGGTTGGCGACGTGGCTGTGTATATACAGGACAAGACCGGCTTCCAGCAGCAGAAGGAAGAAGGATGGAGTCAGCCTCTCGCTATGAAGCATTAGGAGGACCAAAGCGAGCAGTGTCAGGGTGACCACCATGGCTGCCGAGTACACGCTGCCTAGACCAAACGCCTCCACAGCCGCAGTCTTCTTCCCTTCCTTCTCCTCCGTCCCCTGCTGCAGGCGGTTCTTCAGGTTGCGCTGCATCTTCCTGTAGATCTGCGGTATGACGTGTAATAATTCTGCCTCCGAGCCCGGCGTCCCATGATAGGTAGTGACCGTGTTGTCCGCGTCCGAGTCCCGACTCTTCTTCGTGAACACGGTCACGGGGTTCCAGATGACGAGCAGCAGGCCCAGGCAGGTCAACGCGTAGATGACTCTCGGGAAGGTCACCAGAGCCAGGCGTGTGAAGTCCTGCAGTTTTGTGAGGCTGTCGTCAGTGCCGCAGCTCAGGGCCCAGAAGCAGGAGATGCCCATAGCGACGAGCGGGAAGCCCCAGCGTACGTAAAGCACCACCGGGGAGGAGCTGTTAAGGTTCCCGTAGTGCTGCAACCACTTGCGTAATAGATACACAATGACACACAGAAAGACAACGCAGACCATGTACCAGAGATTCTTGATCTGTGCGTCCTGCACGCTGGCCAGCGGAGCCAGGAGCGGAGAGGGCTGACAGTCAGGGGTCTCCTCGCGACAGCTGTGAAACACACCCGAGAGCCGCACGCAGACTGTTAAGACAAGCAGCAGCCCCAGGAGCCGCGGAGCTTCTCTCTTGTAACTGGGGGAGAGGGTGGGCTTCAGTGTCTCACTGCCGATTGGCGTGAAGATGGGGAGAGTCAGTCTGCCGTCCCAGTGCAGCTTAGCCACGGTCACCGTGAGCAGGAAGGTCAGGAGGTAAGGAGCCACCTCTCCCTCTGCCACCACAAAGCTGTCTGAAAACAGGGAGCAGCAGCGGAAAAACAGCACAACGGAAGGCATGGACAGCAAGAGCGAGGACGAGCGTGACCGGGGCTTGTTCTTGATGCAGCTCCTCTTTCTAAAGTAGTAGAAGAAGCTCAGCAGGGACGCGAGAGAGACCCAGAAGCAGAGGGACACCGAATCCAAATCCAAAACGGACGTCCACACGCCCAAACTAAGCAGCAATGCTGTGCCCAGAGACCAACACGCTGGCAAACCCAAAAAGTACTTGTAAGTCACGTTTAATGATGGACCGGCGGCAGAAACCAAGTAACACAGGAGACAGCAGAGGGAGAGGATGGTGCAGCCGGCGATCATACGGAGCGGGTGGAAACGAGCCCAGGACTCCATGCACACGGCCCTGGCCTCCACCAGGTAGCGCTGCTGTCTGCGAACGAGCTTCTGCAGGGAAGCATCGGACTCTGACAATGCGGCACTCTCACTCCATGTGGACATCAGACGCTCGTACTCTTCCGTGACCGAGGAGAAAAGATCCTTCAGGTGTCTCAGCTTCTCAGCCGGCAGATCCCCTGCGGCCAGGGAATAGGAGTGGAGGAACCGGTCCACCTAGAGGTATAAAAACACAGAAAATACTGATTAAAGATCGGTCAAGCACAACTCTGGACATCCACCATCCTACCTCAGACCATAGGGTGCTCTGGCCACACGTTAAGAGGTGTTTTGGGGTGTTCTAGACCCTTTATGTGCTTCCTCACACATAAAGGCACATGCAAATAAAGATGCATTTCCACATGACTAAACATGCCTGAAAAGGTTTTTTTGTAATTCGCGGTTGGTTCTTCCCGCTTTAAAGTTGGGGAGGAGAGCTTGACCTTTAGCAGCATCTCCAAACTCCTGGAAGGCTCAGGCGTTTTGTATGTGGGGGGTGTGTATGTACACCTCTCCCATAGTGTGTGACATCATGGAGCAGCTAGTAATGTCACACACTGCCCCAGGGGAGACAGGTCTACCACGAGATCTCTGGGTATAGATTTAAAAAGCCATCTAGTCCGAGACCGAGTTACGAGTCCCCGGTGGGAGAACTGCACTGATCCTGAGCACGGTGGGTAATGTCAATCCCCCCTCATCACGGGTCCCACCGCTTACCTGCTGTGCATTGATCTGATAGGCGGACGCCTCGCTGTGGACGGAGTGGAAGAGATCGCCCATGACGGCTCCCAGGTTGCTGTACGGGATAGGAATCCCCAGCAGGAGGGCGAGTGTTGGAACCAGGTTCACTTGCGGCACGGCGTCTGGGTCCTACAAAAAGGAATATCTAGTTCATTCAATGAGCAGCAAACATGTTTTAGTTTTGGTGTCCTGGAGGAAAGTTGCCACCTTGTGGGCGCAGATAAAAATGACGCGATGATAAAGTCCCCGAATAAAAAAAAAATCAATAAAAAAAAAATCTATGGAATTCAGAGAAGAGGAAAAAAAAAAGGATTTTTTTTAGAAAATGTGAAATGTTGAGTAATTTGGGACTTGGGGGGGGGGGGGTTCTTAACATTTGACAACATGGATTGGTTTCCTTGGTTTGTACTTGCGTCTATCATAGCCAGTCATTGAATACGGAGATGTAGTGTGTGCAGCCGCCCGCAAACACACCTTCTTAAACTTGCTACATTGTATAACTCATTCTGCCGCTTTGTGCTACAATGTAACTACATGACCCACCATTGTGACATGTTAAAAGAGCTAAACTGGCCATCGCTGGAATCTAGACGCACCCTTCACCTTTCCAACCTGGTGTTGTAGCGCTTTTCTGGGAAGCTGCCATCCTACCTGAATAGGCTGCTTCCCCCAGCAGTTCCCTCATCCTATAACCTCCGATCCAGGACCTGCACCTTACTTACAATACCACAATACAAAAAGAAAGTGCCTCCATCCTCATTTTCCTACAGAGTACCGCAAATATGGAATAACCTCGCCGACGCCATCAAATCTTCCCCCAGTCTAAAGTCACTTAAGAGCATACCTCAATACAGAATGCACCTGTAAACATGTAACACAGTAACTATATACAGAATGCACCTGTAAACATGCAACAGTGACTATATACAGAATGCACCTGTAAACATGCAACAGTGACTATATACAGAATGCACCTGTAAACGTGTAACGCAGTGACTATATACAGAATGCACCTGTAAACATGTAACATAGTGACTATATACAGAATGCACCTGTAAACATGTAACATAGTGACTATATACAGAATGCACCTGTAAACATGTAACACAGTGACTATATACAGAATGCACCTGTAAACATGTAACATAGTGACTATATACAGAATGCACCTGTAAACGTGTGACAGTGACTATATACAGAATAATGTTACATGTTTACAGGTGCATTCTGTATATAGTCACTATGTTACATGTTTACAGGCGCATTCTGTATATAGTCACTGTGTTACATGTTTACAGGTGCATTCTGTATATAGTCACTGTGTTACATGTTTACAGGTGCATTCTGTATATAGTCACTGTGTTACATGTTTACAGGTGCATTCTGTATATAGTCACTATGTTACATGTTTACAGGTGCATTCTGTATATAGTCACTGTGTTACATGTTTACAGGCGCATTCTGTATATAGTCACCGTGTTACATGTTTACAGGTGCATTCTGTATATAGTCACTGTCACACGTTTACAGGCGCATTCTGTATATAGTCACTGTCACACGTTTACAGGCGCATTCTGTATATAGTCACTGTGACGGGACGGCCGCCACTACGCTGTAGCGCAGTACAACAGTTGAAGTGTTTATTTATTTGTGTGTTATAAAAATAAGGGCTAACGAACTTTTAATAAGTATCCCAATGTGATTTTCCCTGTTTTATAGATATGCCAGTTAACTAAAGATTTCTGATGTCTGTGTGTTATTCCCTGTATAGTGTAGATCTCTGTATTAGTACCTGCTTTTGTGTAAATTCTCTCAGTAAGAAATTCCTTTTGTTTACGTGCTTTCTCCTTCCCCCATTCTCCATTGTTTGAAGGCCCTGGGTAGTTATCTGATCTGTGAGGTTGTCTGTTTGATTTTAAGGCAGGCCTCGGAGGCTTCATATTTGCAATCTCTTTATTACTCCTATAGCAGTAAAGAAGAGTGATAACAAGAACCAGAAAAAAACATGTCAAACCCCCAACGTGGTGTAACCCTCCTCTTGGTAACTCCAGCCCCCCTAGTCTATAAACAGTCTGAGCTGGAGCAGTAACGCCCTCTTTCTTTACTGCTCCTCTTCAGGACAAGATAAGTATAATTTTTCTCCTCCATGTGTTTTTTCCTTTCAGAGTAAGACTTTTGTTCAGTTTTCTCATCACATCGGGTGCTGACTTACCCCGGCTATAACCGCGGGGGTCAGCACCCGCTCGGCGGGAAAACTCGGCGGGTCTAGACCTATAGGTCCCTCCCGAGTTTCCCGCCATTGGTTTACAGCTTTTCGCTGTATATTGGAGTGCCTGTCTCTTGCAAGCAGAGACGCTCGCGCGGATTCCTCCGTCCCTGCGCACTGGTGTCCGAGGCTGCCCGAGATCTCGCGGGAGACTAGCGCGAGATCCCGGCGGCCATCTTGGGCATCACATGACCGCGTGTGTCCACGCACTTTATCACATCTCCCGGCTCCTTCAATTGGGTACGTTCTCTGGGGAATATTGTAAACAGACTATGGCCCTTTTAAACCCATCTGGGGGCGACAAGTCTCCCCTTACAGGGGAATCAGATTCCGCGGGCAGCTCCCGGCGTTCTGATCACTCGGAAGTTTTTGCCTCTCCTCCACCACCGAGAAAGCGCTCAAAAACGGCAGCCCGTTTTGCAGCCATGGAAGCAGCACTACAGGCGTCCATTACTCGGTCGCTCTCCTCAGCTGTCTCCACTCTGTCTCTGTCCTTCAGAAGGACCATGGATGAAGCGGTGGCTTCTATTACTGCGGCCCCCCCCCCCCGCTCCTGATGCAGGCCCTGCTCCCCCTATAGATCCGGTTATACCCTCTGGCTCTGTGACATCTAGCCTTAAGAAACGTGCTAAGACTAAGCACATTGATATTCCTCCAAGAGGGGCTGGCATCCCCGAAAATCTGCTTTCTGATGATGGCGAGGTGTCCTCGCACAAGAGAGCCCCTGACCGCGGGGCGCTAGTTGCGGTCTCTAAAGATAGGCCTTTACCTACGGGTTCTGGCCGACTCCCCAAAAACACTGACTCGGAGAATGAGGAACCCAAGCATGGGGAGGATGATGGTGCTATTGAATTATACGCTCCACATGATGTTGGCCTGTTGGCCGAGGAGGAAAGGCCCCCACCACCTTTACTGTCTGCCAAAGAGGTTGTGTGTGATCCTCAGGGCCGCCCGATGTTTTCCCCGGCAGGGGTCTTACATCCACGCTCCACGGCATGGTCCCCGATGCCTCATGTGGAGATGTGGGTGGATGCCCACATGCGGCTCCCTATGGATAAAGAGACTAGGGTGAATAGGAGGGCGGAATGTCCTCGCCCTACCACCGCGGGCAAAACTTGTCTCACTCCGGTGGTAGATGAGGATTTTGTAAAGTTCCTGACCAACAAGGGATGGTCCCCCAAGAAAGGGGTGGATATGGCTTTCAGGGTCTGTGAAGACAAGGTGCTGGATGTTGCACCACCGATGATTTACCTCCTTGACATGGTGGAGGATGCTCGTTTACAAAGTACTCCCTTTGGCTTAGATGACGCCACGGGCTGGATCCAACGCTCCTTGTGCCTGTTGGGCGGTGCTAATGCGGCTTTGGCCGCTGAGAGACGAAAGTCTATGATCCTGAGGATGGATCCTCAACTTACTTCTATGGCCAATAAAGATAAAGGGGCCAAGGCTCAAGGCCTTCTCTTCGGAGATGGTTTTATAAAAAATATGGGCACGTACACCAGTGCTTTTACCGCTCTGGATAAAGTGGAGACGGCCATTAAGAAGGTGTTCCCCAAAAAGGTTTTCGACAGGGCTGGTAGAGGAAGGGGCCGCTCTGCCAGCCGCGCTGGATCTACGGGCATTACTAGAGGATCCTTCCGAACCTCTAATGCCACCGACTCTGGTCCCCCCGCTTACGGATCCTCGGCCCGGGCTCAGGCCTGGAGAGGCCGCGGATTCCGAGGTGGCAGAACCCAATTTCGTGCTCGACGACAGACTGGTAAGTCTTCCATATATTGTTCCTCATGCATCTGTTCGGGTGGGGGGCCGTATTCGGCACTTTCTTCCAAAATGGAAGTTGATCACTGCAGACCCATGGGTTTTAAACGCGGTCAGAGGGTTCGAGATAGACTTCGAGGCTATCCCTCCATAAATCGCTCCCGCCACCACGGCCACTCAGTTTTTCCGTGGAACAGGAACATTTAGTTCAAGACGAGGTTTTGGCCCTGGCATCCAAAGAGGCCATAGAGGAAGTCCCTTGGGACTCACCCAAGTTTGTGAGCAATTTGTTCCTCGTTGCGAAAAAAGGGGGCGGGACGCGCCCTGTCATAAACCTCAGGGAACTCAACTTGTGGGTGTCCTACCGCCATTTCCAAATGGAAGGGTTTCATACCCTCAGGGATTTACTCAACGAACGGGATTGGCTTGTCAAACTAGACCTGAAGGACGCGTACCTAACCGTCCCTATGGCGCTGGCTTCCAGAGACTTCCTGTGTTTCCCTTGGCGCGGCCGCATGTGGCGCTTCGCGTGCCTTCCTTTCGGCCTTTCATCCACTCCGTGGTGCTTCACGAAGCTTATGAAACCGGTTGTAGAATCCCTCCAGGTGAGGGGCGTCCGACTCGTGATCTACTTGGACGACATCCTACTGATGTCGGATTCCTCGGCGTCCCTTCAAATTCACTTGTCATGGACACTCTCCCTGTTACAGGACCTGGGTTTCCGGATCAATGTGGAAAAGTCTTTGTTGATACCCACACGTTGTCTGGAATTTCTGGGTTTCCTCCTAGACTCGCATACTATGACCTTGAGCGTTCCTACTCCCAAGATCCGGTCCATCCGCAAGGAGGTTCGCTCACCCACCTTGAGGGAGTTGGCAAGGGTGATTGGTCTCCTGGCGGCGACTCGTTTGGCGGTTCTGCCGGCTCCTCTACATTACAGGGCCCTCCAGAGATTGAAGGCCCGTTCTCTCCGATCGGTAGCGGATTATTCCCGCAGGGTTCCCCTCTCAGACGATGCGAAGACGGATCTGACATGGTGGCTAACGGACTGGTCTCGGTGGAATTCTCGCCCAGTGCGATTCCCCGTACCGTCGTTGACCATAGAATCCGACGCGAGTCGTTCGGGTTGGGGGTCACATTGCGCCGAGATGGAGACAGGCGGTGGTTGGTCGATCCAGGAGTTACGCCTCCACATCAATGTTCTGGAACTTATGGCGGCGTTTTTCGCCCTGAAATGTTTCTCCAGGGGGACCGATCACCGCTGTATCCTCCTGAAACTGGACAACCTATCGGCTGTCCGATATATCAATGCCCTAGGGGGGGCTCGTTCAGTGGCTCTGACGTCGGCAGCTGTCGAGCTGTGGGATTTTTGTCTTCCCCACGGTCTGTTTGTGGTAGCCTAGTATCTTCCAGGTCTCGCCAACACAGTGGCGGACTGGAATTCTCGCCATCTGACGGACTCGGGGGATTGGCGCCTGGCGCCATCTGTGTTTGCCACAGTCAACGGGCTGTGGGGTCCTCTCCAGATGGATCTGTTTGCTTCCAGACTGAATCGGCAGTTACCGAAATTTTACAGTTGGCGTCCAGATCCGGAAGCAGAAGGCACGGACGCCTTCGTTCAGGTGTGGCCGGAGGGCCGTCTTTACGCCTTCCCTCTGTTTCAACTATTGTTACATGTTTTGAGGAGTCTCTGCGATTTGGGGTCGGAGTTGGTTTTAGTGACACCGTTCTGGCAGTCCCAACCGTGGTTTCCCCTTCTGTTGAAGTACTCCCTGACCCCGCCCAGGCGGATCCCGACCTCGCCGTCCCTACTGACGGACCGGACGGCCTCCCTCACCCACTGTTGCAGGAAGGTCGATTATCCCTTGTGGTCTGGTTGATTTACTGTTCTCATGGCGGGCCACAGGCATTTCGCCGAGAACTGAGGAGTTACTCCAGCACGCTTGGGCTCCAGGCACGAGGGGCCTATCGCTCTGCCTGGGCAGCTTGGCACGGCTGGTGTTTGCGAAGGGGTGAAGATTCCACTTCTGCCCCTCTAAATTCGGTTCTGGATTTCCTGTCCTCTTTGTTTGACTCGGGATTGGCTTTTCGTACCATAAATGTGTACCGGTCGGCTTTGTCAGCGGGCCACCTGGGTTTTGATAACTCCCCCCTGGGTAGACACCCTCTGGTTTGTCGTCTTCTTAAAGGAGTGCGTCTGTCTCGCCCCCCCGACACCCCGCTATTCCTCTAAGTGGGACGTGACTCTGGTAGTGACTTTCCTTCGCGCATGGCCGTGTAATGCCTCATTGTCACTGCGCCAGTTGTCGGCTAAACTGTTGGTTTTGTTTTTCCTTATCTCCTGTAAGCGTGTCGGGGATGTCAGGGCGCTGGATTTTGGTGTCCGTTCTTTCTCACCGGACGGCGTTTGTTTCGACGTCTCGAGACGTACAAAGACGGCGATTCGTACTGTGTTTTTTCCAGATTTTCCATTGATACCTGGGTTGTGTCCGGTTCTTTGTCTTCAGGAATATGAAAATCGTACATTGGCTCTTCGTCCCTTGCCGGGATCCCCGTTATTTGTTTCGTTCCGGGTTCCTCATAACCCTGTTAGCTCACCCACTCTGGCTCGTTGGCTGTTGGATCTTGCTGGGGTGGATATTTCGCGCTTCGGCGCTCATTCCATCCGTAGTGCTGCGGCTTCTAGCCTGGAGGACATTATGAAGTCGGCAGATTGGTCGCGTGAATCTACGTTTCGTACGTTTTACTTTAAGCTGGTCTCTCATTGGTCACAAGCACTGATGCGTTGAACGTGCAAATATGAAGCCTCCGAGGCCTGCCTTAAAATTCCCAAATTTTCCTAGTCCCGGTGACGGAAAGTTTGGATTTTAATAAGGACTCGGAGGCGAGTATTTCCCACCTCTCCCGCCCTGAGGGGGGTGTGTTCTAGACTGGACAGGGTGATTGTATTTATGCGCAGCGCATGATTTGATATGGGTTGTCCTCCTGTTGATTGGGGGGGCGGGAAACCGAGGGTTCGGTGTTGTTCCTTTCCTAATACCTGCCTTTGTGTTTCTGTTCTTCTTACAGCTAATTGATGGTCTGTGGATTATGAGTCCTCGCGGGATTGTCGTGTTTTCCGGATGGACCTATCGTTCCCTGTTCCTTGATCTTGTGGTTCCAGTCGCATGAAGAAAGAGGGCGTTACTGCTCCAGCTCAGACTGTTTATAGACTAGGGGGCTGGGCTTACCAAGAGGAGGGTTACCCCACGTTGGGGGTTTGACATGTTTTTTTCTGATTCTTGTTATCACTCTTCTTTACTGCTATAGGAGTAATAAAGAGATTGCAAATACTCGCCTCCGAGTCCTTATTAAAATCCAAACTTTCCGTCACCGGGACTAGGAAAATTTGGGAATTGTATGCAAATGTACTGGTCCTTGACTCTATCTGTCCTCTCTGTGAATAAACAGTCAGTTCTATTCTGACCAAGCTTGAAGTCACGACTCATGTTTTGGAGTACCAGGAATCTTCTGCCCGCTGTGCCAAGGAAAGGCTCCAGGTCTACAGCTTCGGCTTATTCCTGGGGGTGCTAGTCAGGCTCTCTACAGGCACCGGGCCTTGAGCTGCGGCTAAGGTACATGAGAAAGGTGTCACAAGTCACGAGAAGAAACTGGGTGTCCAGCGAGGAAGCAGCATTGGCAGATGTGACCCTGTCCGGGCACAGCGATCTGTTACAGTCACTATGTTACATGTTTACAGGTATATATACAGAATGTACCTGTAAACATGTAACACAGTGACTATATACAGAATGCGCCTGTAAACATGTAACAGTGACTACAGTTGTGTTCAAAATTATTCAACCCCCAATGCTGTAAAGGGTTTTAGGGAATTTAGTGTACATTTGTAATTGTATTCAGAATGAAATCCTACAAGGACTTTTTAAAGAACCATATGCAACTAAAATGACATCAATTGGTTTTGTAATACAGTAGTAAATGTTCATTTTGTGAATTCTTCATTGACACAATTATTCAACCCCTTAAAGATTACCACTCTGAAGAACAGAGGTTCATTCAAGTGTTTTCAATCAGGTATTGAAAACACCTGTGGATGTCACGGAGCAGCAATAAAGCATAATAAGCACCAATTAGGCAGCTTTAAAATGACTGTGATACTCAGCTCCTTCTAGACATTTACTGGTGTGGTTACAAACATGGTGAAGTCAAGAGAATGGTCCAGGAAGACAAGAGAAGAGGTGATTACTCTTCACAGGAAGGGCAATGGCTATAAGAAGATTGCAAAGATGTTAAACATACCAAGAGAGACCATAGGAAGCATCATTCGCAAATTCAAGGCAAAGGGCACTGTTGAAACGCTACCTGGTCGTGGCAGAAAGAAGATGCTGACTTCGACTGCTGTGCACTACCTGAAGCGTAGAGTGGAGAAAAGTCCCTGTGTGACTGCTGAGGAACTGAGAAAAGATTTGTCAGATGTGGGTACTGAAGTTTCAGCTCAGACAATACGGCGCACACTGCGTAATGAAGGCCTCCATGCCAGAACTCCCAGGCGCACCCCCTTGCTGTCTCCAAAGAATAAGAAGAGTCGACTGCAGTATGCCAAAAGTCATGTGGACAAACCACAGAAGTTTTGGGATAGTGTTCTGTGGACTGATGAAACAAAATTAGAACTGTTTGGGCCCATGGATCAACGCTATGTTTGGAGGAGGAAGAACAAGGCCTATGAAGAAAAGAACACCTTGCCTACTGTGAAGCATGGCGGGGGGTCAATCATGCTTTGGGGCTGTTTTGCTTCTGCAGGTACAGGGAAGCTTCAGCGTGTGCAAGGTACCATGAATTCTCTTCAGTACCAGGAGATATTGGATGACAATGTGATGCAGTCCGTCACAAACCTGAGGCTTGGGAGACGTTGGACCTTTCAACAGGACAATGATCCCAAGCATACCTCCAAGTCCACTAGAGCATGGTTGCAGATTAAAGGCTGGAACATTTTGGAGTGGCCATCGCAGTCACCTGACTTAAATCCGATTGAGAACCTCTGGTGGGACTTAAAGAAAGCAGTTGCAGTGCGCAAGCTTAAGAATGTGACTGAACTGGAGGCTTTTGCCCATGACGAATGGGCGAAGATACCCGTAGATCGCTGCAAGACACTTGTGTCAAGCTATGCTTCACGTTTAAAAGCTGTTATAACTGTAAAAGGATGTTGTACTAAGTACTAAGATTGAATGTCACTTGGGGGTTGAATAAAACTGATAATGATGTGAGCACAGAAAAGACATTTGTGGTTATTTCATTATAAATGTTATGTTATATTTGTCTGACCTACACGTGCCTCTTTGATTTAATTGTAAGCAAGATGACTGAATGATCAAAATCAATGTCAAACTGGTCAAAACACTCAATTTCAGTGGGGGTTGAATAATTTTGAACACAACTGTATATACAGAATGCACCTGTAAACATGTAACACAGTGACTATATACAGAATGCGCCTGTAAACATGTAACACAGTGACTATATTTCCTATATATTTATTTTCTGGGTTAATATGTATATTTGTGTTTTTAATATCTTGCATTTTATTACTTTGTGTTTCTGTAACAATTCAATGTTCTTGAATCCAGGAGATACTGAAAACCAGAGAAATCTCAATGTATCCTTCTTGGAAAACCAGAGAAATCTCAATGTATCCGTCCAGCTAAAATACGTTATAAATAAATTAATAGGTCGTATTAGTTATTTTACTCGGCGTATTCGGTGACGTGGTTATAGTGTCAATGGTTCTGATTGGCCGCTCGGTGTGCCCAGGATCCAGTGTTTGTGGCATCACTTCCACAACCACACAGAGGGCTCAGTAACAGTGCCGGCAAACGGAGGCTTTACTGCTGCCGCGGTTGTAGTGGAGAGTCCTGGGACGAGTTAGGCCTGTGTCAGACAAGGGCACTACAGAGCGGAAGGAACGACCGTGAGAGCGGACGCCTCTACTCTCCGCTGCCGCTGAGTGCGCTCAGCTGTGCAAATCGCGATCCTCCTATGGGAGGATCGTGCTTTGCAGCTCCGTTGACGCGCTTTCTAGCGCATCAACGGAGAGATTCGCTACACGGACGCTTGCTTCGTGCGCACGCACGAGTGTGTGACCGGCCCCGTCACTGCATCACGTGGCTGCCGGTAAGTGCGGGTGCACTAGGTGCACTCGTCTGACACGAGCCTTAAAACGGGTGTTTTGGGCTATTTTATCCAACGTTTATCCAACATTTGAAAGTTCCCTACCGTCTCCAGCTGACCTCCAAACAGAGGTGCTTTGCTGTACAGGAAGAGCGCGGCATTCACTTCCTTCTCGCTGTCCCCTCCGTGGTCTCCGGTGTCCGTCATTCCATGATCTCCTGCCACCACCAGCAGCGTCGAGTCATCGAGGTGCTCTATGAGTGATCTGTGCGAGAGAAAAAAACCACTGTGTTACAGCCACCAAGGCATCGCACCGGTCCATCCAGCGGCTGGATTTAAAGCCATCGCTACGTACACATCAATAATTTCCATGGTGACCAAAATAATACAGATTTTGTCTTGCCAGGGGTCCAGTAAAGAATGAGTACATGTCCTGCACCCAAAGTTTATCAGATCCACCATGGATTTCTGGACACACGTAACTTAAATCAGGTTAAAGGGTGGCGCGTTAAAGTACTTTATTAGTCCCTCTTAAAGCATCGTGCAGTAAAGTGATTTCATTCCTGCAGCATAAGACTCTACAGGAGAGCACGCTCATATGATTTTATAGTATATATATATAAATTGTTACATAGGCAGAAAGAAAACAGTGCGTCTATTGGGTTCAGCCTTTCACACATCACTTACTGCTGTTGATCCAAAAGAAGGCAAAAAACCCAGACTGAAGCGCTCGCCAATATGCAACAAACTGGGAAAAAAATTACTTCTTGACCCCAGAATGGCGTCAGATTTCTCCTTGGATCAAGAAGCTTTTACCCACATATTAAATATTATAACCCTTAATATTCTGTGTCTGCAGGAAGTCATCCAGTCATTGTTTAAAAGTCTGTACAGTCTCTGACCCAACCACCTCAACAGGCAGAGAATTCAACAGCTTTATTGTTCTCACCGTAAAATAACCCTTCCTAAGTTTTAGGCTGAATTTCCTTTCTTCCAGTCTAAATGGATGACCCCTTGTCCTGTGTATAGTCCTGTTAATGAATAGGTTATCAGACAATGGTCTATAATGGCCCCGTATATATTTATATAAAGGTTATCAGATCCCCTCTAAGGCGCCTTTTCTCTAAACTAAACAGGTTTAAGCTTGTTAGTCTTTCCTCATAACTTAACCCTTCCATTCCCCTTATTAATTTAGTCGCCCGTCTCTGCACTTTTTCTAGCCCCATAATATCTTTATATAAAACAGGTGTCAGAATCACACGGCATATTGAAGGTGTGTCTGACCATTGATTTATACAGAGGCTAAATAAATTAGGTTTTCATCCCGAGAGTGAACTCCCCTTTTAATGCATGCCAATACTTTGCTGGCCTTGGCGGCTGCTGTTTGACATTGTTACTTAGTTCGAAGTTTATTATTATACTTTATTTATATAGCGCCAGCCTATTCCGCAGCGCTGTACAACAACATTTGATAAACCAGTACAAGAGGAAACGAGGGCCGTATTTCCCGTGGGAACTCACAATCTAGACAGGTTGGTGGTGGAAACAGGAGGAGAGGGCTGCAAGGCGAGAGGGATGGGCTGCAAGGCGAGAGGGATGGGCTGCAAGGCGAGAGGGATGGGCTGCAAGGCGAGAGGGATGGGCTGCAAGGCGAGAGGGATGGGCTGCAAGGCGAGAGGGATGGGCTGCAAGGCGAGAGGGATGGGCTGCAAGGCGAGAGGGATTGATGGTTGTATCAGTGAGTCGGGTGGTCGGCTTCCCTAAATAGGAATGTCTTAAGGGAGCGTTTGAAGGAAGGGAAACTAGGGGAAAGTCTGACAGTACGAGGGAGAGCGTTCCAGAGAGTGGGGGCTGCGCGTGAGAAGTCCTGCAGTGTATCATGGGAAGAGGTGATGCGGGGAGAAGCTTGGCGCAGGTCACTGACCTTAGGGAGCGGGCTGGGGTGTATTTGGTGATTAGTGAGGACAGGTAGTGGGGAGCTGATTTAGTGAGGATTTTGTAGGTAAGGATAACAATTTTGAATTTAATTCTGCAGTGGATGGGGAGCCAGTGAAGGGACTCGCAGAGGGGAGCGGCAGAAACAGAGAGGCGGGTGAGGTGGATGGGGAGCCGGTGGATGGGGAGCCAGTGAAGGGACTCACAGAGGGGAGAGGCAGAGACAGAGCGGCGGGTGAGGTGGATGGGGAGTCAGTGAAGGGACTCGCAGAGAGGAGCGGCGGGTGAGTTGGATGGGGAGCCAGTGAAGGGACTCGCAGAGAGGAGCGGCAGAGACAGAGCGGCGGGTGAGGTGGATGGGGAGCCAGTGAAGGGACTCGCAGAAAGGAGCGGCAGAGACAGAGCGGCGGGTGAGGTGGATGGGGAGCCAGTGAAGGGACTCGTAGAGACAGAGCAGTAGAAACAGAGCAGCAGAGACAGAGCAGTGGGTGAGGTGGATGGGGAGCCAGTGAAGGGACTCGTAGAGACAGAGCAGTAGAAACAGAGCAGCAGAGACAGAGCAGTGGGTGAGGTGGATGGGGAGCCAGTGAAGGGACTCGTAGAGACAGCAGTAGAAACAGAGCAGCAGAGACAGAGCAGTGGGTGAGGTGGATGGGGAGCCAGTGAAGGGACTCGTAGAGACAGAGCAGTAGAAACAGAGCAGCAGAGACAGAGCAGTGGGTGAGGTGGATGGGGAGCCAGTGAAGGGACCCGCAGAGGGGAGCGGCAGAGACAGAGCGGCGGGTGAGGTGGATGGGGAGCCAGTGAAGGGACTCGCAGAGGGGAGCGGCAGAGACAGAGCGGCGGGTGAGGTGGATGGGGAGCCAGTGAAGGGACTCGCAGAGGGGAGCGGCAGAGATAGAGCGACGGGTGAGGTGGATGAGCGTGGCAGAGGCGTTCAGGATGGATTGTAGGGGGGTGAGCCAGGAGAGAGGGAGGCCAACTAGAAGATTATTACAATAGTCGAGTCAGGAGATTACAAGGGCGTGGATGAGCTGTTTTGTGGTGTCAGCGGTAAGGAATGGCAGAATTCTGGAAATATTACGCAGTTGGTATCGGCAGGAGGAGGAAAGAATGGATGTGGGGGATGAAGGAAAGAGCAGGGTCAAGTGTAACTCCGAGACAGCGAACCTGGTTTGATGGGAGATGGTGATACCCTCCACCATTATAGAGAAGTCAGGAGGTGGGGAGGCATTAGAGAGAGGAATTACGAGCTCAGTTTTGGACATGTTGATCTTTAGGTGGTGGGAGGCCATCCAGGAGGAGATGCCAGATAAACAGTCACTGACTTTGGAAAGGACAGGGGAAGAGAGATCAGGGGTAGAGAGGTAGATATGAGTGTCATCAGCATAGAGGTGGTAATTAAAGCCAAAGCTGTTAATGATTTTTCCCAGGGAGGAGGTGTAGATGGAAAAGAGCAGAGGACCAAGGACAGAGCCTTGAGGTTCACCAACTGATAAAGGCAATGAAGAGGAGGAGTTTCCAGCAAATGATACAGAGAAAGACCTGTTAGACAGACAAGAGTGAATCCAAGAGAGAGCAGTGTCACAGAGACCAAGAGAGAATCTGTAGAAGAAGGGGGTGGTCAACAGTGTCAAAAGCAGTCGAGAGGTCAAGTAGGATGAAAATAGAATAGTGGCCGTGGTTCCTAGCCATTAGGAGGTCATTGGTGACTTTAGGGAGGGCAGTTTTGGTTGAATGTAGGGGACTGAAGCCAGATTGCAGGGGGGGGGGCGAGTAGGGAATTAGATGACAGAAAGAGGGAGAGGCGGTTGAAGACTAGTTTTTCCAGGAGCTTAGAGGTGAATGGAAGCAGTGATACAGGACGGTAGTTGGATGGAGAGTCTATGATTATTCCCAAATCCTTCTCCTGCTTGGATTTCCCTAACTCCCTACCATTTATTGTATAAATTACTTGTGTGTTCTTCACTCCAAAGTGCATAACTTTGCATTTATCTAGATTAAATTTCATCTGCCATTTAAGTGCCCAGTCCCCCAATCTATCTAAATCCCTCTGTAGCGAAGTAACATCCTGCTCACAATGTATTACTTTTCCTAGTTTTGTGTCATCTGCAAACACTGATACATGACTTTCGATGCCTATCTCAAGGTCATTTATAAATAAATTTAATAGTATTGGTCCTATAACAGACCCCTGAGGGACACCGCTTACCACTGATGTCCATCTTGAAAATGTACCATTTATGACCACTCTGTACCCTATCCTTTAGCCAGTTTTCTATCTAGACCATTTTTTCTTAATTTAAGAAATTTTGTGGAAATTGTGTTGAAAGTAAAATCACATCCACTGCGACCCAATAGATTTATAGATTTGTAGAGTCCTCCTGAAATACCACAGAAGGTTTGTCACCTTTAACTCTTTCATTCTTTTAAATAATCACATTTTGCAGAGAAAGGGTTAATGTTGGCTTTTATAATCATGTTATAGACGTAGGGAAGGGGTGACTGAGGAACATCTTTATGTAAATAAGCAGAAGGCTGATTTTTTTAAATTAAATTATTGCCCATGTAAAGAGGTTATTTTTCAAGGCACAGAGTGTTTGTGGAGTAAATGGAGATAAGGAAGCAGGAGGCACCTGTAGCTACTTGTCCCAGGCGTCGGGCGGTAGGAATTCTACATCCCCTGGCCTAAATAGAGCGGAGATAGGTGCACCAATAAATTAAAAGGACTTGTGAATATTGACAGACAGCAGACGATGCAACAACGCACAACGTTGAGCAGCCTTTAAAGTCAGCCAGATACTAACAATATGACATCACAGCTGGTTTATCAAATCAGAAACCTGGCTGTCAGGGAGGATTTTTTTTTTTTTAAATGGACAATTGGAAATGCTTCCAAATTTTTTGGTCGGCGCGGCTGTTCCTTATTTGCATTGCCAGCAATCAAAGAGACAGGAAAGGCACACCAGAGAGGATGGATAATACAAGGTCTATGCCCGATGCCCTGGCGTTAGCGTCAATGTGGTCACTGCAGCCGCACCTGATCATGTCGTTCATCTGGGCGAGCTTCTTGGCAGTCTCTGGGTGGTCGGGACCATGTTTGTGGCCGCAGTGATCGACCCCCAAGAAATGGGCGATCAGGACGTCCCAATCTCCTCCGTCCACTGTGAAAGAAGGAAAGGCATAAGGTTACATGTTAGCAAGGGGAAAGATGCATTGGATGACGCGTGAACCGACGAAAATGAACCCAAAACCTGAGCCATGTCACCCGTTTACTCACCCGTAGGATAGAGGTGCCTAAAAATCCCGTCGTCCACCGTGTGAAGGTCCTTGACGTTGAAAGACGGGAAGAAGTAGGACTTGTAGAATTTTTTGGGAAACAACCCATCCCACGTGTCGTCTCCCATGAAGACGACTTTCTTACCTACACAGAGACAGACATGTGAGCAGCAACAACACTGTCAGACCCACAATGCCGAGCGGCCACAGCCCCGGAATGGATAATAAAGCTCTGACAGTGCCATAAAATCCACAAGACATAAGGGAGCGAGGCAGGGAGCGAGGGAGGGAGCGCAGCATGGAGCTGGTGGTCAGAGACAGCAACAATAGCTGAAGCATAACGGTTGTGAAGGGGTTAATAAGAGCGAGAGGCACTGACACCTGGTAAAATTACGAGAGGGTCAGGGAGTGTGAGCAGCTGAAGGAGTTAGACAAGCTACAGAGAAGAACACAGAAAAAAAATTAAAAAAATAATTTGGACTTTATGGTTTGGGAGGTGAAATCAGCCATAGATCAGAGGGAGAGGTGGGGCAACATGCCACGAGGGCTCGAGATCCAACGAATACACAATGATATAACCTGATGCCATGCAGGTCAGGGATCATGAAAAGAGGTGACCTCCTAGATCCCAGGCCTCACCATTCTGCACCAGCTGATGAATGAGGTTGTCCTCTTGGATGGCGTAGCTGGCAAAGTTGCTGCCCACGTCTACGAAGGTTGGGAGCGAGCCGGTGGTCACACCTTTAATCCTCTGCATGGTGGTGGTGGGAGGGTCAGCCCGGAAGGGGTACAGTCGGGCATGTAAAGGCTGGGTCTGGGTTAGGTGATGGATGACCTCCAGCTTGTTCTGGAAGGGCTTGGGGTCGGTGTTCTCTGGGTCGTACTTGGCAAAGTCGTATTTCAGGGCGTCGATAATGACAATTACAGCCTTCTGGAACTTGAGCGGGAACCAGCAGGGAGCTTGGTCTGGCTGGAGCGTTTTCGGGACACCCGGGGGTGGGGGTTCAGCACATGAGCTTTGGTTGTTGAGCTCAATCCTCATGAGGAGGAATCCACTCATAAAAAGCCAGATGCTGGAATAGAAGAGGAGAGACAGCCAGGCCAGGAAGAGGACCACGGGAAGCCTCTTCATCCTGTGGGACCCGAGGAGAGAGAGCAAAGAGACAGCCATGAAAAACCGAAACGGCACATGCTTTCACTCAAACACACTGCACATTACTGTGAGTTTTATTGCTCTGGAGCTCTGTGATACGCTCATACACTGCACGTTACTGTGCGTTTTATTGCTGTGGAGCTCTGTGATTCAGTAACATGCAGTGGTTAGGAGTATTTGATGTGGAATAGACGTGTGACACTGCACCAGTGACCGTGTGAAGGTGAGGGTAGCAGCTGCTTCTGATAAGGTTTTGATGATGTGGAGGTGACCTTGTGTTGCAGCAGGTAAAAACACAAGAGACAAATAATATTAAATTGCCCCCTACTTTTACTAAAAGTTGTATATAATTTAACGTTTTATTACTAGATGTTGCTATACAGAGGTGCAGGCTGCGTTGTACAGGGAGCTATAGAGAGGTGCAGGCTGCGTTGTACAGGGAGCTATAGAGAGGTGCAGGCTGCGTTGTACAGGGAGCTATAGAGAGGTGCAGGCTGCGTTGTACAGGGAGCTATAGAGAGGTGCAGGCTGCGTTGTACAGGGAGCTATAGAGAGGTGCAGGCTGCGTTGTACAGGGAGCTATAGAGAGGTGCAGGCTGCGTTGTACAGGGAGCTATAGAGAGGTGCAGGCTGCGTTGTACAGGGAGCTATAGAGAGGTGCAGGCTGCGTTGTACAGGGAGCTATAGAGAGGTGCAGGCTGCGTTGTACAGGGAGCTATAGAGAGGTGCAGGCTGCGTTGTACAGGAGCTATAGAGAGGTGCAGGCTGCGTTGTACAGGGAGCTATAGAGAGGTGCAGGCTGCGTTGTACAGGGAGCTATAGAGAGGTGCAGGCTGCGTTGTACAGGGAGCTATAGAGAGGTGCAGGCTGCGTTGTACAGGGAGCTATAGAGAGGTGCAGGCTGCGTTGTACAGGGAGCTATAGAGAGGTGCAGGCTGCGTTGTACAGGGAGCTATAGAGAGGTGCAGGCTGCGTTGTACAGGGAGCTATAGAGAGGTGCAGGCTGCGTTGTACAGGGAGCTATAGAGAGGTGCAGGCTGCGTTGTACAGGGAGCTATAGAGAGGTGCAGGCTGCGTTGTACAGGGAGCTATAGAGAGGTGCAGGCTGCGTTGTACAGGGAGCTATAGAGAGGTGCAGGCTGCGTTGTACAGGGAGCTATAGAGAGGTGCAGGCTGCGTTGTACAGGGAGCTATAGAGAGGTGCAGGCTGCGTTGTACAGGGAGCTATAGAGAGGTGCAGGCTGCGTTGTACAGGGAGCTATAGAGAGGTGCAGGCTGCGTTGTACAGGGAGCTATAGAGAGGTGCAGGCTGCGTTGTACAGGGAGCTATAGAGAGGTGCAGGCTGCGTTGTACAGGGAGCTATAGAGAGGTGCAGGCTGCGTTGTACAGGGAGCTATAGAGAGGTGCAGGCTGCGTTGTACAGGGAGCTATAGAGAGGTGCAGGCTGCGTTGTACAGGGAGCTATAGAGAGGTGCAGGCTGCGTTGTACAGGGAGCTATAGAGAGGTGCAGGCTGCGTTGTACAGGGAGCTATAGAGAGGTGCAGGCTGCGTTGTACAGGGAGCTATAGAGAGGTGCAGGCTGCGTTGTACAGGGAGCTATAGAGGGGTGCAGGCTGCGTTGTACAGGGAGCTAGAGAGAGGTGCAGGCTGCGTTGTACAGGGAGCTAGAGAGAGGTGCAGGCTGCGTTGTACAGGGAGCTAGAGAGAGGTGCAGGCTGCGTTGTACAGGGAGCTAGAGAGAGGTGCAGGCTGCGTTGTACAGGGAGCTATAGAGAGGTGCAGGCTGCGTTGTACAGGGAGCTATAGAGAGGTGCAGGCTGCGTTGTACAGGGAGCTAGAGAGAGGTGCAGGCTGCGTTGTACAGGGAGCTAGAGAGAGGTGCAGGCTGCGTTGTACAGGGAGCTATAGAGAGGTGCAGGCTGCGTTGTACAGGGAGCTATAGAGAGGTGCAGGCTGCGTTGTACAGGGAGCTATAGAGAGGTGCAGGCTGCGTTGTACAGGGAGCTATAGAGAGGTGCAGGCTGCGTTGTACAGGGAGCTATAGAGAGGTGCAGGCTGCGTTGTACAGGGAGCTATAGAGAGGTGCAGGCTGCGTTGTACAGGGAGCTATAGAGAGGTGCAGGCTGCGTTGTACAGGGAGCTATAGAGAGGTGCAGGCTGCGTTGTACAGGGAGCTATAGAGAGGTGCAGGCTGCGTTGTACAGGGAGCTATAGAGAGGTGCAGGCTGCGTTGTACAGGGAGCTATAGAGAGGTGCAGGCTGCGTTGTACAGGGAGCTATAGAGAGGTGCAGGCTGCGTTATACAGAGGCACAGGGAGCTATAGAGAGGTGCAGGCTGCGTTGTACAGGGAGCTATAGAGGTGCAGGCTGCGTTGTACAGGGAGCTATAGAGAGGTGCAGGCTGCGTTGTACAGGGAGCTATAGAGAGGTGCAGGCTGCGTTATACAGAGGTACAGGGAGCTATAGAGGTGCAGGCTGCATTGTACAAGGAGCTATAGAGGTGCAGGCTGCGTTATACAGAGGTACAGGGAGCTATAGAGAGGTGCAGGCTGCGTTATACAGAGGCACAGGGAGCTATAGAGAGGTGCAGGCTGCGTTATACAGAGGCACAGGGAGCTATAGAGAGGTGCAGGCTGCGTTATACAGAGGCACAGGGAGCTATACATGTGCAGGCTGCGTTATACAGAGGCACAGGGAGCTATACATGTGCAGGCTGCGTTATACAGAGGTACAGGGAGCTATACATGTGCAGGCTGCGTTATACAGAGGTACAGGTCGCTAAACATGTGCAGGCTGCGTTATACAGAGGTACAGGGCGCTATACAGGTGCAGGCTGTGTTATACAGAGCGCTATACAGGTGAAGGTGATGTTATACAGAGGTACAGGGCGCTATACAGGTGAAGGTGATGTTATACAGAGGTACAGGTGTGAATAAAGTATCAGTGGAAGTGATGGAGTCAGCTGATGTAAACATCTCATGTATTGATATATTAACCCCTTCCTGCTCTCCCGGTTTGGGACCCACCTGAACACACTGCCCGCTCCTCACATTGAGCCCGAGGTCAACAGAACCCGGAAGTACAGCAAGCAGCAACGTCACCAAGGGAACGCAACCAGAGAGGAGAGATGCGGATAGAGAGGCTCAAACCATAGAGCTGCGAATGAATGAGTCTATACCAGAACAGCCGGAAAAGTTATCACTGCCACCTGCCTAGCAATGACTTTACTGCCCAGCAAAAACCGCATACTCAGGGTGTGCTCTACGTGGGTGTCATTTTAGGGACTCCTCCATATATTCCGGGTGCCTTATTAGGGGTTCCACTATATATTCCGGGTGCCTTATTAGGGGTTCCTCCATATATTCAGGTTGTGCGGGTGTGTTTTTAGGGGTTCCTCCATATATTCAGGTTGTGCGGGTGTCTTTTTAGGGGCTCCTCCATATATTCAGGGTGTGCGGGTGTGTTTTTAGGGGCTCCTCCATATATTCAGGGTGTGCGGGTGTCTTTTTAGGGGTTCCTCCATATATTCAGGGTGTGCGGGTGTCTTTTTAGGGTCTCCTCCATATATTCAGGGTGTGTGGGTGTCTTTTTAGGGGTTCCTCCATATATTCAGGGTGTGTGGGTGTCTTTTTAGGGGCTCCTCCATATATTCAGGGTGTGCGGGTGTCTTTTTAGGGGTTCCTCCATATATTCAGGGTGTGCGGGTGTCTTTTTAGGGTCTCCTCCATATATTCAGGGTGTGGGGGTGTGTTTTTAGGGGCTCCTCCATATATTCAGGGTGTGCGGGTGTCTTTTTAGGGGCTCCTCCATATATTCAGGGTGTGTGGGTGTCTTTTTAGGGTGTCCTCCATATATTCAGGGTGTGCGGGTGTTGTTTTAGGGTCTCCATATATTCAGGGTGTGCGGGTGTCTTTTTAGGGTGTGCTCCATATATTCAGGGTGTGGGTGTCTTTTTAGGGTGTGCTCCATATATTCAGGGTGTGGGTGTGAAGGAGAACCAGGCTGGAAGATGGTTGCCACCATAAACCAGGCAGCCATCTTGTTCAGAATATTGGTTCACCAAGTAAATAGAATAGATTTCATTTAGAAGAGGAGAGCTGAGCTCACGTAGAATTTAAGGAATGCGTGGTAGATTAGAAAAGCTAACAAGAAATCCAGGCAGGATCCGGCCAGCTCTTGGCATAGAGAGACAGAAAGATTTATGAATGAAGCAAGGTCAGTGCGATGTGCCAAGGAATAAAGAAAACATAGAAGACCAGGCCCCAGGCCACCTGAATAAACATAGCCGATAGGGAGGGAGGCACTGCCCGGAGAAAGACAGCACAAACAAATCACAGACTGTCAAACTAACGAGAAGTGTATCAATTTATAGTTATATGTGGAATGTTCTTTGTGTTCGAATTAATGATGGGAGGTATTAACCCACGTGGGGTGGAATAGAGTGTCATAGGGAGGTGGGCTAATGGGGATGTACCTAATTATGTATTTGGGGCATAAAACCTCATGTCTCTGTGTAATCGGGGCTCACTCTAAGCGATTCAATCCTGTGTGAGCACTTGTGTGACGACACAATAAAATCTTGCCTTTCCTGAAGAGACTCGTGTTTGGACAATCTTTGCTTGTGTCTGGTCCGGCGCCGTTAATGAAGTGAACCTGTCTGACTCCGGCTACATTTTCTGGGGGCTCGCGCGGGATAACGGGCCTTTTGCCAAGACACAGGCAACGGCTGCTGAACACAGTGCAGCGATATTGACTGCAGGTGCACGAGAATCCCGATGGTTGGGGGCGTCCGTTGAAGGTGAGCTGACATCTGCAGGCGCCAAGCAGGATTTCCTGTACAGTGGACCTCATCTCGTCCCAAACAGACCCCCCTGACCCGGGAAAACTGGGACACCAACGAGTCTGAGGAAACAGCAAGCAGCGCCGGCGATAGGTAACGTGTCTTCTATGTTTTGTATGTCTAAAGGAAATACCGGTATCTAAGGGAAACGTCCGACTGCGATAGACGGATAAGAGGATGCGATGGCCACCATCCTATTGGCATATCTTTCCCGCCGCTGGTAGCGCTGACATTGCTAAGGAGCCAGAGTGGCTAGCGGGCGTCTGGATTCGGGGGAATTGAATGCCAATCAAAGGGTAGTTCTGTATGAGAGGGAGAAGGTAGCTGCGTGGAGTTGCATAGTTCAGTGTTTGTAAATAGAGCTTCACCACGTGGGTAAACGGGAAAGGAGGAGGATTTTTCTGTGACTGGGCTGAGAGCCTGAGTCAGTGCCTAGTGTGTACGTCGTATAGTGACAAGGGCTTATAGTGAAGCCAACGATAGCTGCAGAGATAGTGGTGCTGAGTGGGTAGATTATCCATAAAGCAGATTGGAATTGCAGACGGAAGTGTAGACAAGGAACGGGGTGCACATAGTCACACGCAGTCAAGAGTTAGAGTTCAAATTACGGGGTATAAGGAGCCACTAAGGAGGGAATACGTCCTCGGCTAATGGAAAGAGTTGAAGTGATATATATTCTATATTATGCTGAAAGTATCTGATACGGAATGTGTTGTGAATGAATTGACTTGAGTGCTGTGAGTGAACGTGCGCCTACTCGCTCCGCGAGGAAGCAAATTCGAGAGAGGACCCTGGAACGTACGGTTTCGGCTCAGGCGACTGCAGTCGGCTACTGAAGGGGGAAGCGTATGTGGATGCGGATAAATTGTTGACTGAAGTATCAGACTGTAGATTTTAACTGTTATTGAAATAAGATAATTGTATCGCAAAAAGTATTGTTTTCAGGAGTGACAATGGGTAACGGGTCATCTAAGCCAAGAAGGTAAAGGAGGGTGAGATGCCCCTAGAATATATGGTGCGGAATTTCGAAGCATTATATAAAAACGTATGATTATGGTGTAGAATTGACAAAAGAGAAATTAAAAGTAATGTGTACAGTTGTGTGGCCGTTATTAGTCCCAGGATGGCCAGAGCAGGGGTCAATGGACCCGGAATTGGTACAGAAGGTACACTCCCAAGTTACAGAGCAGTACGGATATCCTGAAGAATACCCGTATATAGATATATGGGGATATTGTATTAAAAACAAGAGTCATTTTGTAAATGATAGCGGGGAGGAATAAGAAACAGGACCCCAAAATAATAGAGAGAGAGAGAGGTGTTAGTAGAACAACTGGAAGAAAATAAATGTTTTACCCCCGTCCTATTTATTATGTTATGGGGCAGCTAGGGAGCTCTGAATGCCGCTGTTGTGCGGGCGGAAAGGGGGGGCGGGCAGCTGCTATGTCTCGGTCAGCTCCGCTCCGTCCCGTCCCGTATGGCTGAGGAAGAAGAGCAGGGTGTATCGGGTGAAGGAGATAGAGAGGCTCCACCAGAAAAGATTGAGATGCCCGATGGGAGCATATATAAATTAATTAATATTTTACGGAGTGAGATAGTTGCAATGATGTATAGTTTATATGTGTGGTTCAGACTGATTTTGTCCGATTGTGTTTTTAATTGATCATTAAACTGTTCAATTAAAAGTTGAGATTGAGCGTCGTCCCTGGTGTAATAGGCCCCTCCTTTTTCTGACAGACTGTTTGCAGGAGGGAGGAGCAGGAGGGAGCAGTTTGTTTTTCTTTGCTCTCTGAAAGGTGGAAAAAATAACCCTTTGTGTACTTGTGCAGAGTACTATGTTTAGCTAATTTTAGTGTGTGTTACAATAGAATATTTGTCTGAAGTCGGTTGAGTGCAAGATATATGTTTATATTTTGTGTTGATATTATTAAAAAGGAGTCCTGGTTTTTTTTATATTATTGCATATAAATAATAATAGGTATGTAATGGTATACAATATTGCCTACTAAAATATAAAAATTTATTAACAAACTAAATTGAAATATATGAAACGGTTAGAAAAATTAATTCGAGAAATAATTAAAGTAATTTTTCTTTACTGTTTTTACAAGGTATGTTTTTTTGATTTTTGATGGAATGATTTATTTTTATTGTTTTTTTTCAATGTAGTATTAAGAGTCTGTTTTGGGCTATGGGAAAATATTTCTGAGAATATTATTTACACAATGTGTATATGTATATGCCCGAATGTCCCATCCAGCTCCTGGGGCGGGATATTTTTTGCAAATTGCAAGCCCAAATTATGTTTTTTCTTTTTTTCCCGGGGTCACGTTCAATTAAACCTGCCGGACAGTGGCAGTTTTGTTCGGTAGTATAATCCAGCCAGCCCGCACAACCCCAAATCTGTGAAAATCGCAGTAGTTATGCCGAGGAAGAAGAATGGCGCACGGCACCTACTCTGTCTGCCACGCTGGATCCGCACGCACTACTCCTTGGAATTCCTGAGGTGGGGGCGGAGGACAACCCGCCCAGATTAGTTGAATTAAAGTCCGGCGCAATACCGGTGGCTCTAAGACAATATTATATCCCAAAGAAAGCCAAGCAGAATATACAAATATATTTGCAGAGATTTAAAGACTACGGTATATTGAAATTCTGCGTGTCACCGTGGAACACACCATTGTTCCAGCAAGACAACTTTTTTTTTTTTTTCTTTTTTTTTATTTCTCAGTGGGAGGTATCTACAATGGATGCGCGCTCAGCCAGGACCTTTTGTCCTTCCACGCTACAGTATGTTGATTAATTACACTGGTTTCCCCCACAGAAAAAGACTGTTTATCTGTCACAAAAGTTTTGCTACATCTGCTAAGCCAAGCAGGTTACAGAGTGTCTAAAAAAAAAAGAAGCACAAATATGTAAACAGAGTGTAAAATACCTGGGATTCCAGTTAACAGGTACCAAACGTGCACTGGGGGCAGAAAGAAAAGAAGCAATGTGCCGCATACCCCAACTAAAGACCAGGAGACAAGTCCGTGAATTCCTGGGAGCTGCAGGCTTCTGCCGCCTGTGGATCCCCAACTTCGCAGAAATTGCCAAGCCGCTTCATCAAGCAACCAAGGAAAGAGAATTAGACCCCTTTCATTGGGAAGAAGAGCAAACCGCAGCGTTTCTGAAATTAAAGACTCTGCTGATGGAAGCTCCTGCGCTGGGTCTGCCAGATCATAGCAAGCCTTTCCAGCTGTTCGTACATGAATATAACCAAACAGCAACAGGAGTATTGGTCCAGACCTTTGGCTCGTGGCTGAGGCCTGTGGCCTACCTCTCCAAGCAACTCGACCCTGTGGTCTGCGGCCTACCCCTATGCCTGAAAGCAGTGGCTGCCACCGCAATGCTGATAGCAGAAGCAGACAAGCTGACCCTTGGACAAGTTCTTTATGTCAAGGTGCCCCATGCTGTCAAGGCTCTGCTGGATGTCAAAGGAGGTTACTGGTTTAGCAACAGCCGGATGACGAAGTACCAAGCCATGATGTGTGAAAATCCACGGGTTCATTTGGACCTCATCGCTACTTTAAACCCTGCTACTTTACTGCCTGACTGTGAAGAGGATCCAAATTATGAATGCCTCCAAGTCATGGAAGAAGTGTTCAGTAGCAGGCCAGATTTGAAAGACGTACCCCTAGACAAATACGATCTACAGCTATATGGATGATGGGAGGAAGTCTCCGGCTATGCAGTAGTCTCAACAGAAGAAGTTATCAAAGCAAAGCCACTGCCAGGCCATACATCGGCACAACTAGCTGAAATAACAGCTTTAACCAGAGCCCTTGAAATTTCTGAAGGCAAAAGAGTAAATATCTATATGGATTCCAAATACGCCTTTATGACAGTCTATGCACATGGCGCACTCTACAAAGAAAGAGGCCTACTCACGTCTTCAGGACAATAAATTAAATATGCTGCAGAAATCACGGCCCTCCTGGAAGCAGTGTGGAAACCAAGTGCTGTCAGCATCATGCACTGTCGTGGCCATCAAAAAGGCCGTGATGAAATTCCAAAAGGTAACAGACGCGCGGACCACCCGCAAAAGCAGCTGCGAAACCACCACCGCAAACAGAAGCTCAAGCTAAAGTATTGATCTGCAAGCAAGAGCCTCAATCTTCCATGCCAAATTACGAGTTCTATATGAATTTAAAAAAAAATTTGAACCCCACGGCGAGTTCATTGAAATAATATTGAACAAATGGCAAGATGATTATGAACTGTTAGAACTCAATTATGATTATCCAATGGCTTTTTCCAACAAGGACACAAGGCCGGAATTTCTACTCTACTCCCCTAACCCGCAAGAAACACGTTTAATGATCAACACCTCAGAAGTTCAGCAAAGACTGCGCAGAGTCTACAAGATGATGCTGAAATTCTTCGGCGTAAAAATAGTGGGGGAGGAGGAAGACAAAGAAACAACTGAAGTTGAACGAGCAGAAAATTTCGCGTCACGATTTGAAAATTTGATAAATAATCCTCACAATAATCTACGAATCACACGGATACTGCACAGTCTGGGAGAATTGGGAGCAGAAGAATACCAAGTCCCACTGGTGAGGTTCTTCCTCAAGGAGATCCTTATCAAGAACAGACTGCCAAGAATGAAGAAAAGTGCAATGGACTTTTTCATACCAGCAGTAAGAGATTCACAAGACAGACAAGATTTATTGTTTTTCGCATGGCGATACTATTTCCCAAAAGAAGAATTCATCTGGGGAAATTATGGAGAATTGGCACGATACAAACCAAAACCAGTGGTGGCTGCACTCCTACCGGCGCCACTGAGCGAATGGACATCTGTGTATTCAGAGAAAGAAAAGAAGTGGCTGACAGACGAACCCGGAGGGTATGGAGAAGATGGATGGTTCCAGATGGAGAACGGACTAATAGTCCTACCAGCAACACTGGCTCCTGAAATCGTAAGAGCATTTCACGCAAGTACCCATGGAGGAAGAGAAATGATGGAGCAACAGTTGGAGCCACATTTCTACGTACCAGGATTGTCAGCAATCTGCAAAGCAACAGCTCAGCAGTGTGTAACATGTGCCAAGAACAACCCGAGAACAGGCCCCAAAGTTCGGGAAAAGTTGAAAGAATGAACTGTACCCTAAAGACTTTGATGTCCAAACTGTGCCAAGAGACGTCACTAGGCTGGTTGGACTTACTGCCGATAGTCCTTTTGCACATTAGGTGCAGACCAACCCCCCAATTGAAGCTACGTCCATACGAACTTATGTTTGGACAGCCAACCCCTCTGATTAATGGACTAAGGGGGGACCTTCGGGCATTGGGAGAAATTAAACTAAATGATCAGGTAGTAATGCTGGGTAAATCAATGCAGAAGTTAAATATTTGGGTGGGGGATAATATACCGTATTCTCTGTATCCTTCACTGTATAAGTATTGTCCGGGTGACTCAGTATGGGTAAAAGAGTGGAAAAATGATCCACTAGGTCCAAAATGGAGAGGTTTTTATTTTGTCCTGTTATCAACCCCTATAGCAGTAAAGGTTGCCGAGGTGGTCCCGTGGATACATCACTCCAGAGTAAAAGCAGCTGCCAGTCCTGAGCTAACATGGAAGGTCGTCGCCAACGAGACCAATCCGCTGAGGCTGAAGCTGACAAAGACCACAGTCACGAACACCTAAATGATCCTAACCCTGATGATTCAGAGGATCAACAAGTGGGTGTCTTGATGGGCACAGACCCTGACCACCTGCCAACGGGGGATAACCACAGGGTGTTTTTTTAGGGGCCCGGCCCCCACCCTTGATTATCCAGAAATGTTCTTTACTTTTGAAATTCCAGTGGGGAGGGATTGGGTTTATGTGACTGTAAAAAGAATTGCCCAAGGAATTCTGACACTCGGGGCATTTGTGGTGCTGATTTTATATTTTGCTAATTTGATTTATGGACTCTCGCGTGGAGTATGCTCTAATTGTACGGGCAATGTGGGGAAGTGGATATTTCCCATATCTGGAATGGTACGCACCCGGTGATGGAGAACCGAACCATGTGGAGACAAAAACGAGAGGCGCTATCTGGAACCAACCCAAGAGGACACTTACTTGTGCAATTCAAATATGACTATGCTAAAAAGTCTGGGCAAACTGTATGCTGGGTGTGTAGTAGACTGCACCCAGAGACAATTTATATACCATTTGCCTCTGTTCCAATGAATTTGAGTATGTTTGTATCAGGGAAAAGGCAGAATCAGTCAGTCCCGGGTACCCTATAATAGGACCAGATAAAGAAACAAATAACGAGGGTGGGTTATGTAACTCAAGTCAGTTCAACTGGACATCATATATTTACATATTTAAAGCAGGACAAAAGCACTTATTTATACATACGATGCAGGCAACTCACTAGAGACCAAGAGGCGGTGATTGGAATGTGACCAATGGGAGGCAGGGTGCAGTGGATATGATGAGACGGCTGAGACATTTTGCGATAGAGATATCAAAGGGAACACTTATATTATGCTATTTATAGTGAAAGGAGGATACCAGGTGTGCTGTGAAAGGGTGTGTTACACATAGTACCACCAACAATAACGGGAATGTGTTATTTGGCTAAGCTGGTCCCAATTCAGAAACTAAGGGGAGAAGACACAAACACAGACACAGAACTACACCCTAGGTACCCACTGGTGTTTGAAAGACCGAAGAGAGAATTGTTTGCGAAGATGGATCGAATATGGACATGGTTGCCAGCATGGACTGGATAGGGAGGAGAGATGATGAGGAGATTGAATAGCTATGTCAATCTGATGGATGAGATTCTGAATAGGACCAGTATGGATATCCAGCTGTTGAATCTGGAAATGCGTGAGTTAATGAAAGGTGCAAATGATATATGAAATGGCGCTGAGCAGATCAGTGCGGCCTTGAATGGATTGTGTGAAATGACAATGCACTATGAATGTTGCACCTTCATCAGAAACACTACAACACGAAGTCCCAGACTATTACCAGGTAATTCAAGATTATCAGGAGAAGGTAGCACAGTTGCAGGGCACAGCCAGGAGGATTGCTGCCGAAGGCTGGAATCCGCTCCGTGGGTTTGGAGCAATGGGAGAATGGTTTGGTTCCATCTTGAGATTCATCTCAAAGGTTGGATCCATGATACTCATGATAGTGGTGATTTTGATCATAGGGATACTGATATACCGCATAGGGCTATGCATATGGCCACTATGCAAGTCAGCACTGACACCCACACAAACACAGAAGATACCATTGATAATTCCACAGGGAATGTTCCCAGTGAATGGGAAGCCCCCCCAGTATGCAGAGTTTCGGAATAGTGAAGTGTAATGGCTACAAGTGCCAGAAAAAGATACTGACACTTGAGCCAAGGGGGGAATGAAGGAGAACCAGGCTGGAAGATGTTGCCACCATAAGCCAGGCAGCCATCTTGTTCAGAATATTGGTTCACCAAGTAAATAGAATAGATTTCATTTAGAAGAGAGAGCTGAGCTCACGTAGAATTTAAGGAATGCGTGGTAGATTAGAAAAGCTAACAAGAAATCCAGGCAGGATCCGGCCAGCTCTTGGCATAGAGAGACAGAAAGATTTATGAATGAAGCAAGGTCAGTGCGATGTGCCAAGAATAAAGAAAACATAGAAGACCAGGCCCCAGGCCACCTGAAATAACATAGCCGATAGGGAGGGAGGCACTGCCCGGAGAAAGACAGCACAAACAAATCACAGACTGTCAAACTAACGAGAAGTGTATCAATTTATAGTTATATGTGGAATGTTCTTTGTGTTCGAATTAATGATGGGAGGTATTAACCACGTGTGGGTGAATAGAGTGTCATAGGGAGGTGGGCTAATGGGGATGTACCTAATTATGTATTTGGGGCATAAAACCTCATGTCTCTGTGTAATCGGGGCTCACTCTAAGCGATTCAATCCTGTGTGAGCACTTGTGTGGGACGACACAATAAAATCTTGCCTTTCCTGAAGAGACTCGTGTTGGACAATCTTGCTTGTGTTTGTCCGGCGCCGTTAATGAAGTGAACCTGTCTGACTCCGGCTACAGGTGTCTTTTTAGGGTGTGCTCCATATATTCAGGGTGTGCGGGTGTCTTTTTAGGGTGTGCTCCATATATTCAGGGTGTGCGGGTGTCTTTTTAGGGTGTGCTCCATATATTCAGGGTGTGCGGGTGTCTTTAGGGTGTGCTCCATATATTCAGGGTGTGCGGTGTCTTTTTAGGGTGTGCTCCATATATTCAGGGTGTGGGGTCTTTTTTAGGGTGTGCTCCATATATCAGGGTGTGGTGTCTTTTTAGGGTGTGCTCCATATCAGGGGGATTCAGGGTGTGGGGGGTGTCTTTTTAGGTGTGCTCCATATATTCAGGGTGTGCGGGTGTCTTTTTAGGGTCTCCTCCATATATTCAGGGTGTTGTTTTGTATATTCAGGGTGTTGTTTTAAGTTCTCCATATATTCAGTGTGTGTACTGAGGTCATAAGGCCCCCCCCATTTATTTAGGGTCCAGAAGGAGCGTGGGATTGTTTTGACCGTAAAATCTGTGTTAATATGTGATGTATGGGTTTTTAGAGTGCGTGTATGGTTTGGTATGGACTGTTAGCTGCTCATGATGCATTGCTCTCTCCCTTCTTCCTGTTCTGCTCTGAGGTGATTTTTCACTTCCTGTTGTCATTTGGGGGAATGTTCTGGTAGATGTAAAATGGCGGCTGAAGCAGAGCAGTGTTATGAGGCAGCTCTGTGAGGAAACGGTTCTACACAGATTAATAAAGTACAACTTTATTAGTTGTCTTGTACAAAACAAAGTAGGAATTTAAACCCGTTTTAGCAAAACATCACAATATATTCTTCTAGATTGTGATTTCCTACGGGAATAGGGCCCTCATCTCCTCCTGTACTGTTTGTCAAATGTTGTTCAATGTATTGTAACCCTGTCTATACTGTGCCTATTGTACAGCGCTGCGGAATATGCTGGCGCTTTATAAATAAAGAATAATAATATATAGATTTTTAGTGGCTGTGATGTTGGCCCCAGTTTGCGGCGGCAGCAGCAGGTGTCAATACAGACACACAATGTCATTTTCTTCCATAATGCATTTAGCAATCCCCCCAATTGGGGAAATAAATTGGCTTCAAACATGAGACCTTCTCATTAACTCTCAATGCACCGCACACCAAGCGTCCTATCCATCCTGAGGCCACGCAGGGCTTTACGGCTTCCATGGACAATATATTGATGTGAAGCACCAACACATAGAGGAACCAGGTGCACAGTGAGGAGCAGCGCTATCCAAAGCCCCATGTAAAGCTAACCAGAACGGCTGCAAACTTAGCTGATCTTTAGAACTGGGTGATCAGCTGACTTGACCCGCAGAGTTCTGAGACTACATTTCCCACAAGGCTCAGCTAACCTATTAACTGTCTGGGCATCATGGGAGTTACAGTGCCAAAACCAACTGGAGGGCCACAGTTTCCAGCCCCTGCTTTAGACTTGTATGGCTCTGGGAAGGTGTGAATGTGTGTTTGTATTCTCACACTCTGCACAGGAGAGGAACGAAACATGTACCTTACACCCAGATACGGCTCCAGCCGCTCTGCGCTTCATCTATTGAAGCCACACAGAATGCCAACGCGCGGCTCTCATACAGGCTTGCTGGTCAATCACAACGTGCACTTTAATCCCCACATGAAACGACACAGAGCAGAGGAAGGCACTGCGACCGCTTCCGACTAAAAAGGCCCCAGAGGCAGCAAGCATGCCAGGCTCCTGGCATTACCCGGCTGTGCCACGGGGCCCTCAATCCTTCCAGCCCCTCCAGACAACACACGTCAAGATATAAACATACGGGGCATCACACGGAGAATAGAAGAGCTTTGTTTTTATATATTTACAGAATCAAATGAGGGGAAAAAAAATAAGACACAATGTGGAGGACAGTCTGATGCGGCTCAATGATCCGGCAGGGGAGGATCCGGCGAGCAGTGACTCAGACACCTAAGACTCCAAGTCCATCTCTCCTTTCTCTTTTTGGGTGAGTTCTTTGGGTTTTTGGGGCATGTTCTTGGTCAGCGTGCCATAAATCCCCATGGCCTGGAAAGAGATAAAGAGCAGGATATGGATGTAAAACATGCAATCTGATCCGGTGAAACTCCCATCGTTCCATTACTGGCTTCCGTTGTACCACGCTACCAACCAGGAGGCAGCATTAGGAGGCCACGGAAGCTTACACCAAATGAACACTGGTTATGTTACAGCTCTGTTGGTGCTGGACATATAAGAAACACACACAGAGGGGCTTATTCACAAAACACCGAAATGGATTTCAATTTCTCTGCATTTCGGCGCATTCACTATTTATCGAACGGTCACCGAGGCAGTTAAAGGACGTTGGTGAAAAGTGTCGAATTGGTCCCAGCGAATACCACCAAACTGAGGAAATAAAAGGAAGAAAGAAGCTTCCAATTCTCCGAACGGGAGGTGGATTTTTTTAATAATAATAAAATAAATAAAAATGTAGGAAAAATGCATCTACATAATAATAAAAAATGGTCCGTTAAAAAATAAAACTTTTTTAAAAAAAAAAAAAAGACAAGGTCTTAAAAACATTTTGTAAACCAGATTTTTTATTTTTTAAAAAAAGAGATTACATTTATTTCATTGAAACCTATTAGATTCGTCTGCTTAAACCTGTCGAATCAAAATCACCAAAATCAGGTGATTTCGGTGCAGTTCACCGGTCTGAACAGACAAATCAATAGATCTCTATGGGACAATTTCGGTGCCGCCGATTTCCAGTGAATTGTGGCAAAATGCTCCGTGTTTTGCGAATTGACAGATTAGTAAACAGACTAATTGCCAATATGGTGAAATTCACCATTCGGTGCAATTTGGTGGCAAATTCAGACCTTGGTGAATAACTTCCATAATGTGTAGCCCTCCCCCCCAATACCCACTTACCTGGGTCACCATGCTGGTGATGTCTCCGGTGTTTGCCGGCAGCAGGATGGTGTTAGAGTCCTGTGCCAGCTTGGCAAATGCAGACACGTACTGCTCGGCTATGGTAAGACTGGCAGCGGCATTCCCGCTCTGCAGGGGGTGAGAAACGCGTTGGGTTATTCATAGAATATTCATTCTGACGCTGCCACATGTCAGGATCATACCTGCAGGGTCAGAGCCTCTGCCAGCACGCGGATCGCCTCCCCTCGCGCCTTCGCTCGAGCGAGGATGGCATTGGCCTCACCTGGGGGGGACAAGAGGTAGATCTGGTTCATCCCACCGTGGTCCCAAAACAATAAATAAATGCGTCTGAAACGTGACGAGACGGGTGATGAAAATCAGGAGGTGAACAGTCTGTACCCCGTGCGCGGATCAGGATATAAACTCTCTGTACCTGTGCGGGATCAGGATATAAACTCTCTGTACCCCGTGTGCGGATCAGGATACAAACTCTCTGTACCCCGTCCGCGGATCATGATATAAACTCTCTGTACCTCGTGTGCGGATCAGGATACAAACTCTCTGTACTGCAGTGTACGGATCAAGATATAAACTCTCTGTACCCAGTGTACGGATCGTGATATAAACTCTCCGTACCAGTGTACGGATCATGATATAAACTCTCTGTAGCTAGTGTACGGTACGGATCATGATATAAACTCTCCGTACCCCGTGTGCGGATCATGATAGAAACTCTCCGTACCCAGTGTACGGATCATGATATAAACTCTCCGTACCCCGTGTGCGGATCATGATATAAACACTCTGTACCCAGTGTACGGATCATGATATAAACTCTCTGTACCCCGTGTGCGGATCAGGTTTTATATGTGTAGAACATGCCAGTCACTGTCGCTCACACACGTACCTGCGGCTCTGTTGATCTGCTCGGCTCGCTCTCCCTCGGACGCCAGAATCTGGGACTGTTTCTGCCCCTCGGCCACGTTGATGGCAGACTCTCTGGTTCCTTCAGACTCCAGGACCATGGCTCGCTTCTTCCTCTCCGCCTCCACCTAGTGAGACACACAGAGAGCGCCCCCTCAGTGAACGAGCCCCACCCTGCTTGACGATCACAGACCCTGGTGACACACGCAGGCCTCGTCCAACGCAGGGAGATTTAGGGTTGCTTTTCCGAGACATCCCAGTGACCTCTGTGGGAATCGCTCCTCAATCTTGCGACCGATACAGCTCTACATGTCATGTAACCCGCTGCAACGTCCCGGGATTCCCTCATATTCCCATAATGCAATGCAAAGAAGTATGGAGGCGCAGCCCCAGGAATACCCGGAGCAGGAAAAGCGGAGGATTAAAACGGTTACTATATAAATGCAGGTGATTAAAGGGCCGCGTTACACATCCTGACCGGCTTATGTCATTGCGATGCTTCCCATTGGACGGATTTGTTAATTGGCTGTTAATTAACCGCACTATACACTGATGCTTTTGTATCCGCTTGTGACGGAAACGTTGCTGGGTTTGAGCTTCGTGGAATAAACTGCGTCTGTTCAGTAAATCCCTGGGGTTGTGTGTCCGAGCTTGTGTTTTGCGGCACGGACAGGACGTCACGGCGTGTGGCGCGTGTTCACGGCGTGTGGCGCGTGTTCACGGCGTGTTCACGGCGTGTGGCGCGTGTTCACGGCGTGTGGCGCGTGTTCACGGCGTGTGGCGCGTGTTCACGGCGTGTGGCGCGTGTTCACGGCGTGTGGCGCGTGTTCACGGCGTGTGGCGCGTGTTCACGGCGTGTGGCGCGTGTTCACGGCGTGTTTACGGCGTGTGGCGCGTTCACGGCGTGTGGCGTGTTCACGGCGTGTTCACAGCGTGTTCACGGCGTGTTTGTGATGGGATCAGCAGGGCACTGGGTTTTAGGTATCCGGCCTCGCCAGCATTACAATAATATTATGTAAATAACACACCAAGGCCTAAGCAGTGCCTAACCAGATTCTGCCGGCGCACGGCACCGCGGTCACATCACTAGCCTTACAGGAAAGGGTGTCACTGCTCCACGGAAGCATCCGTTACATCCAAGAGATATTAAGATACAAACAGAACATTAAGATGAAGATGCGCGGGGGGGGGGGGGGGATACATGTCCCATGACAAGGTCAGAATGGCTCAGCATCATGGGACATATAGTTCTGAAGAATCAAAGGACAAATAAGTCCTTCCTTTGCAACATGATGCAACCAAGAACCTCCATCTCCGCCAGATGATGGGATGCTTGAGGAGGATCTCCTGGACTTTTAATCCGCCTTTTGTTTCTGTGCCCGTCTGTATCTTCCACCCAGTATCACCATCCAGATCGCAAACACACACTGTGTGTACACACGTACCTGCATCTGCATGGCATCCCGGACCTTGGTGGGCACGTGGATGTCTTTAATCTCATATCGCAGGCACTTTATGCCCCAGTCGTCGGACGCCTGGTTAATCGCCTCCACGATGTTGGCGTTGAGGTTCTCCCTCTCCTGAGCAGTGGAAGATAAGAGATTGCTGGTAACCTGGGTTCCTGTCTTGCAGGCACATCGCTCAGCGCTCACCGCCATAAGAAGCAGGCGCCAAAGGTGATCAATAAAAGCAGAGAGTTCTCACCCGGAACACCTTGTCCAGCGTCAGCTTGCCCAGCTCGGAGCGCATGGTGGTCTGTGCAAGCTGCGTCACCGCGTACTCAGGGTCCTCAACACCATAACTGGCCTACAAGGGGAGAGTAGGGAAAAAAAAAGGAGAGGAGGAGGAGAAGCACGGCGAGGAAAAGGGTGAGGAGGAGGAGAAGCACGGCGAGGAAAAGGGTGAGGAGGAGGAGAAGCACGGCGATGAAAAGGGTGAGGAGGAGGAGAAGCACGGCGATGAAAAGGGTGAGGAGGAGGAGGAGGAGAAGCACGGCGATGAAAAGGGAGAGGAGGAGAAGCACGGCGATGAAAAGGGAGAGGAGGAGAAGCACGGCGAGGAGAAGCACGGCGAGGAAAAGAGAGGAGAAGCACGGCGAGGAAAAGAGAGGAGAAGCACGGCGAGGAAAAGAGAGGAGAAGCACGGCGAGGAAAAGAGAGGAGAAGCACGGCGAGGAAAAGAGAGGAGAAGCACGGCGAGGAAAAGAGAGGAGAAGCACGGCGAGGAAAAGAGAGGAGAAGCACGGCGAGGAAAAGAGAGGAGAAGCACGGCAAGGAAAAGAGAGAAGCACGGCGAGGAAAAGAGAGGAGAAGCACGGCGAGGAAAAGAGAGGAGAAGCACGGCGAGGAAAAGAGAGGAGAAGCACGGCGAGGAAAAGAGGAGAAGCACGGCGAGGAAAAGAGGAGAAGCACGGCGAGGAAAAGAGAGGAGAAGCACGGCGAGGAAAAGAGAGGAGAAGCACGGCGAGGAAAAGAGGAGAAGCACGGCGAGGAAAAGAGAGAGAAGCACGGCGAGGAAAAGAGAGGAGAAGCACGGCGAGGAAAAGAGAGGAGAAGCACGGCGAGGAAAAGAGAGGAGAAGCACGGCGAGGAAAAGAGAGAGAAGCACGGCGAGGAAAAGAGAGGAGAAGCACGGCGAGGAAAAGAGAGGAGAAGCACGGCGAGGAAAAGAGAGGAGAAGCACGGCGAGGAAAAGAGAGGAGAAGCACGGCGAGGAAAAGAGAGGAGAAGCACGGCGAGGAAAAGGGAGGAGGAGAAGCACGGCGAGGAAAAGAGAGGAGAAGCACGGCGAGGAAAAGAGGAGGAGAAGCACGGCGAGGAAAAGAGGAGAAGCACGGCGAGGAAAAGAGGAGAAGCACGGCGAGGAAAAGAGGAGAAGCACGGCGAGGAAAAGAGGAGAAGCACGGCGAGGAAAAGAGGAGAAGCACGGCGAGGAAAAGAGAGGAGAAGCACGGCGAGGAAAAGAGAGGAGAAGCACGGCGAGGAAAAGAGAGGAGAAGCACGGCGAGGAAAAGAGAGGAGAAGCACGGCGAGGAAAAGAGAGGAGAAGCACGACGAGGAAAAGAGAGGAGAAGCACGGCGAGGAAAAGAGAGGAGAAGCACGGCGAGGAAAAGAGGAGAAGCACGGCGAGGAAAAGAGAGGAGAAGCACGGCGAGGAAAAGAGAGGAGAAGCACGGCGAGGAAAAGAGAGGAGAAGCACGGCGAGGAAAAGAGGAGAAGCACGGCAAGGAAAAGGGAGGAGGAGAAGCACGGCGAGGAAAAGAGGAGAAGCACGGCGAGGAAAAGAGAGGAGAAGCACGGCGAGGAAAAGAGAGGAGAAGCACGGCGAGGAAAAGAGAGGAGAAGCACGGCGAGGAAAAGGGAGGAGGAGAAGCACGGCGAGGAAAAGGGAGGAGGAGAAGCACGGTGAGGAAAAGGGAGGAGGAGAAGCACGGCGAGGAAAAGGGAGGAGGAGAAGCACGGCGAGGAAAAGGGAGGAGGAGAAGCACGGCGAGGAAAAGGGAGAGGAGGAGAAGCACGGCGTATGGAGGAAAGGATGAGAGAAAAGCAGAAAAAGGACAGAAAGAAAGAAAGGATGAGGGGGATAAAAGGAGACACGTTAATAACATTGTAATAAACACACCAATACAAGAAATCTCTGTCATAGATAAAATACTTTGCAAACGGTGTGATCTTCCCCCGCAGACTCCTTACACAGGACTCCCTGCGCGCCACCGCAGCCATTCCCTGCAGCTCCTTTTCCATGTTACTATCCCCGGGGTTCAGACCTCTTTATGTTTGATTCCCGCTCAGTCCCCTGAAACACTCAGGGTTATTCAAAGAGATTCGAAAAGTCACCGCACGTTCGGTGACTTTTTGTTCTCTTCAATTCAGTGCAAATCGGCTTTCCCATTTGAGCGACCCTGCGGTGTATTCAGCAAGCACCACAGGGCTGTCGAAGTGCAGGGAAAAGCCGCCGAAAACCCGGCGAATGCACGCCGAAAACCCGCAAAAACATCTGGATTAACCCATCGAAGACGCCAGAAAAACCTGAGCAGGAGCCGATCACACGCAGTGCAGCTGCCGGGGAAAAGCCAACACTGCAGACGAATGCAGTGAATAAATTAGAAAAAAACTGTTTGTTTGAAGTGAAACATTGTTTGCAAAGAAACTGAGCGAAAATGTCTGAAATTTACATATGATCCAATGAACGATAATAAAAAAGGGCTGTTACAGAAAATATATGTAAACTTTAAAAAAAAAAAAAAATATCCGAAAAAAAATCTATAAATAAAGAGACTCTTTACTGCAGAATATTATAATGAACGGTTTATTAGATATTGAATTAAAATGGGAATATTTTTAACATTGACGCCTATGGGATTCGCCTGAATAAACCTGCCGAATTAAACCACCGAATGGCAGAGCAATTCGGGAACCTTTCACTGCTGGTTTTTGTTCTCTGAATAGACAAAGCAGTGCTTCTCTATGGGGATTTCACTGCCCTCGAACAGGCACCGAACAGGCACCGTATGTGCAGGCAATTCGCCAGGATTTGGCGAATTGCCTGCTCTCTGAATAGCCGAATGGCCAAGAAAGGTAACCGAACGCTGAATTTCTCCAGCCATTCGGATCTCTTTGAATAACCCTGTGTCAGACGTTGCCTATTCCTCATTCCCTGACATCACATCAAGCCGTGCTCGTAGCACAGAGTATACTGAGCGCGGGGTGACAAGACGCACTGACAGCTTCCGATGTCTTATATTTTTGTAACAATCCGGAAAGTCTCTAATTCAATGCTCTTCCTTTACTGCTCCCGAATATCGTGGCTCTGTAGTAACCGCAGGATTTAATCTGCCGGCAGACACTGCGACCAGGAGAGATGCCGGATCACCAGTGCGATCTCTGGGTTTATTCCACGTTTCAAACTGGAATTGAGAAGCAAGTGAAGGCGATACCTTGTAGGGGTCCAAGATGCGGAGGTAGAGCACGCCGTCTATCTGTAGCGTCACGTTGTCTGGAATATACAAGAACACGACCAAGAACACCGGTCACACAGCGGGATTTATCACGGAATTAAAGCCAGGCACGACGGTCACCGCTCAGTACTCACCCAGCGATACAGCGGATTGCTCTGGAACATTGATCACGATCTCCTTCAGACTCTGCACGTAGCGGATCTTATCCAGGACAGGAATGAGGATATTCAGACCCTGCAAAACACAGACCAGTCACCACAAAAACACAAGACTCCCCCATGAGTCTACTACCCTTTCTATAGGATTGTTACATGGAATATCCTCCCAGTGGCAGCAGTAACAGTGATATAGAAAGGGTAGTGTAAGGGACTCAAGCCAGAAGATGGCCGCCATCTTGAGCCAGGCCGCCATCTTGTTCAGAACTTTGGTTCACGTGAATGTAAATAGCAAATACTACTTTTAATTAGGATTTAGCTTGCATAGATTCTTCGGAATGTTTTAAACTAACAGGCAGAGCAATTAAATTAACAAGATTCGGGCAGATGCTGGCACGAAGCGACAGGATGAGAAAGTGGTTACATCAAGGTCAGAGAGCTAGGGCCTGAACAAAGAGACGTGAAAAACAGACGAGGCCTTATCTAGAATACACAATAAACAAGTCCTAGGGAGGTAGGATAAGCAAGATCCAGAAGAGTGTTAAATTCTCAATTGTCAAAATACCGTGAAAGCTGCCAATTTATGACCAATGTGTGGAATGTCTTTGTATTCAGTCAAGGGAGGTACAGACCCACGTGGGGTGGGATAGTGTCACCGTGGGGTGGGCTAATTGGGATGTACCTAATTATCTATTCGGGGTATAAAACCCCATGTCTGAATGTAATCGGGGCTCAGTCTTAGCGATTTAATCCTGGCTGAGTGGTGACGTCACAATAAAGTTTGCTTTTCCTGAAGAGACTCGTGTCCAGACAGTCTTTGTCTGTGCTGGCCCGGTCTTCTCCCGAAAGAGCCTGGTGGATTCTGGTAACATTTTTGGGGGCTCGTCCGGGATCCGTCTGCTTCCGGTACAGCAACGGCTACTGGACACCGTAGCGGTTGACTGCAGGTGCGAGTGATCCCGCCGGTTGGGCGTCCGTTGAAGGTGAGCGGACATCTGCAGGCGCCAAGCAGGATTTCCTGTTAAGTGGACCTCGACTCGTCCCAAACGGACCCCTGACCCGGGAGGCTGAGACGCCACGAGTCCGAGGAAACAGCGAACAGCGCGGCGATAGGTAAGGTACCATTTTTATTTTTGGAAACCGGAATAGTGTCATGCGCCCGACCATAGTTGGGTGAGGGGACCCGCGTACACGGTCCCGTCGGTATACCGAACCCGCCGCCGAAAGCACGGGAGACAGAGAGTGGCTAGCGCGTGTCTGGACCCGGGGGATCGGATATTGACAGGGGTGCCTGGTGGGACAGTGTGCCCTTGGCAATTAAAGAGTGAAGAGAGTGGCCACGTGGCACAGTGTTGATATTTTTGTTTTAGAACTGCTGCACGTGGGCAAAAGAAAGGAGGAGGGATTTCTGTGACTGGGCTTAGAGCCCCGAGTCAGTGCTATTGTGTATCTTAGTTGAATAAGGGGCCGGTAAGAGAAGTTTTTAGCTTCCGGGCCAGTAAATAGCTGCAGAGGAGTGGTGCCTGGCGGGCAATGTGCCCTTGGTAATTTGGAATAGCAGACGTGTTGACAAGGAACGGGATACGCATAGCTAAAAAGCAGACAAGAGTTAGAGATTAGTAGTATAAAAGTAATTGATCGGGTATAGGGAGCCTGCTGGGACAACGTACCCTTGGCAATAAGTGCCTGCTGGGACGGTGCGCCCTTGGCAACAGAAAGAGTAGAACTGTTTTTGTATTGTTTTGTGCTGAATGTATCTGGTATAGTACGTGCTGAGAGTGCTGTGAGTGAGTGTGCGCCTACTTGCTTAGCAAGGAAGCAAATCTGAGAGTGTACTCTGGCAGTACGTTTCCAGCTCAGGCGACTGCAGTTGGCTACCTAAGGAGGAAGCGAATACGACACGATTGAACTGTTGATTGAAATACCAGACAGTCGATTTAAAATTGTTTTTGCTACAAATTGTGTCTGCACTGTGAAGAAGTTACTATTAAAAAGAGTAACCATGGGTACCGGGTCATCAAAACCCGAGAGAGCAAAAGATGGTGAAACACCCCTAGAGTATATGGTGCACAATTTTAAAGCATTGTATGAAACACACCTCTATGGTGTTGAATTGAGTAAAGAGAAATTGAAACTTTTGTGCACCGTAGTCTGGCCAATGTTAGTCCCCGAATGGCCAGAACAGGGATCCATGGATCCAGCATTGATACAGAAAATGCATATATTGATATCTGGAGGTACTGTGTAAGAGACAATAGCCATTTTGTTATGTTGGCGGGGCAGAATAAGAAACACGGGTCCCCGCCAAGTGAAGCAGGGTGTAAACCGGTGTTGTCAGGACACCCGGAGGAGTCCGATTCTCTTCCGCCGCCCTACCCGTCCTGCTACAGAGCGGCCCGGCAGGCGTGGGGTGCTGCGGTCGCACGGGCGGGGCTAGGGGGGCAGGCTGCTGCTAGTTCTTCGCCTGCTCCCTCGGCTCCGGCTGTCAGGGGTGGGATGGAGGGGGCTGTGGGTGGAGAAGACGATGTGCGCCCTGCAGATAAAATTGAGACATCCGATGGGGCAATATACAAGCTGGTAACCCCTGGGAGTAGCGGAGGAAGTGATGCAGATCCCAGGGCTACAACGCGCGCTGATAAGAACATATACAAACCCCGGGAGATATATCAGCACAACCCCGGTAAACGTAAATTGCAGCTCCCCTTAAGGGAGGTGCCGGGTCCCCCTCTAGAGAACGGGGAGCCGGGGCCAACGAAATTCACGGATGTTCCGTTCACAACAACGGATCTGTTTAATTGGAAAACACATAGACCACTTTATTCCGCAAATCCCGCTGCTGTAGCCAGTATGATAGAATCCGTTATGCTCACACATAATCCCACCTGGGCAGATTGTCAGCAGTTGCTGCGGACCATGTTCACTACGGAAGAGAGAGCTCGAATAAATAGCAGTGCCTGCAAACTCCTTCTAGCCCAGGCAGTTGATGACAGTAAACCCAACCAACCCAGAGGCGTGGGCTGAAGAGCATTATCCCAAAACAGATCCTAAATGGCCGAACAATACTGAAATGGGCATAGCTCAACTACAAAACTACCAAGCAGCAGTGTTGATGGGTGTAAAGGCAGGAGGGAAGAAACCTACAAATATGGGTAAAATAGTCGATATAGTACAAGACCCGAAAGAATCTCCGAGTGCGTTTTTAGAAAGATTACTAGATGCATTTAGGATGTATAGCCCGATAGACCCAGAGGCAGCGGAGAATCAGCGGTTAGTTAACTCCTCCTTTGTGAGTCAAGCACAGTGGGATATACGCAATAAGATACAGAGGTTGGATGGTTTCTTGGGGAAAGGAATCAGTGAGTTAGTGGAGATTGCAAATAAAGTGTATCATAATAGAGATTTGGAGGAGAAGTGGGAGGAGATGCGGAAACAGAGAGGGCAGACTGGTGTAGTTGCTTACATGGGTAATGGGAGAGGTGCCCAAAATGTAGAGAGAGGTCGGGGTGGTAGAGGAAGGGGAGCCCCTAGGGCACCCCTGGGGTACAATCAGTGTGCATTTTGTCGGGGTGAAGGTCACTGGAAATAGGACTGCCCCGGATTACTGGAGAAACATGGTAGGCTGAATAGCCAGGTAGATGCCGTGGCATCAAACGGCTATGCAAATGGCAGATATGAAAGAAACGATGCTGCCGGGTCACGGTTTGTGGGATTGGCGGGAACGTCAATCGAAGGGCAAGGTATATATTGACACGGACCTGGGCCCATCCCACTCGATAATCAAGAGCCCACGGTCACAGTAAGAGTGGGCGACAAAGACGAAATTTTTATGGTTGACACTGGCGCCAAATATTCTGTTGTAACACAACAAATTGCACCACCAATGGGGAACGAGGTTGATATAATGGGAGCAATGGGGGTGTCTGCTAAATATCCTTTTCTTGCTTCACGAAAATGTAGTTTGGGTGGGCACAATGTAGAACACCATTTTCTGTATATGCCCGAATGTCCCATCCAAGTCCTGGGGCGGGATATCCTTTGTAAATTACAAGCCCAAATTACGTTTCTCCCCGGGGGTCAAGATAGACTAGACCTGCCTGAGAGTGGCGGCTCTGTTCTGCAGCATAACCCAGCCAGCCAGGAGACCCAACCTGTAAAAATTGCAGTAATCATGCCCAGAGAAGAAGAATGGCAGACAGCACCAACCCCGCCGGTCGAAGCAGACCCACACACACTACTACTGGGCATCCCTGGAGTGTGGGCAGAAGATAACCCGCCCGGGTTAGCTGTAAATATTCTTCCAGTGTATGTTGATCTGAAACCTGGCGCAACGCCTGTGGCTCTAAGACAATATCACATTCCACAAAAAGCCAAACAGAATATCCAAAACAGAGACTGAAAGATCATGGGATATTGAAATTTTGTGTGTCACCATGGAATACACCGCTATTGCCGGTACAGAAAGAAGGGACGCAAGAATACTGTCCAGTACAAGATCTAAGGGAAATTAACGAAGCTACTGTAACCCTCCACCCCGTGGTCCCCAATCCATACAATTTATTGGCATTAATTCCTGGTGATACAAAATATTACACAGTGCTTGATTTAAAAGTCGCTTTCTTCTGCATCCGCCTTGCTCCTGCAAGCCAACCCCTCTTTGCTTTAGAGTGGGAGGAATCTACAACGGGAGCGCGCCAACAGATGACATGGACACGCCTCCCTCAAGGTTTCAAGAACTCCCCCACGATTTTCAGGTGCGCGCTCAGCCAGGACCTCCTGTCCTTTAACGCTCAGCCAGACAAAGTTGTTCTATTGCAATATGTAGATGATTTATTACTCGCTTCCCCCACAGAAAAAGACTGTCTCTCCGCCACAAAAGCATGGTTACATCTGCTGTGTCAAGCAGGATATAAAGTCTCCAGAAAGTACAAATATGTAAACAAAGCGTAAAGTATCTAGGTTTTCAATTAACAGGTACTAAGCGTGCTCTGGGAGCTGAACGGAAGGAAGCAGTCTGCCGTATACCCCAGCCAAAGACAAGGAGACAAGTCCGTGAATTCCTAGGATCTGCAGGCTTCTGCCGCTTATGGATCCCTAATTTTGCCGAGATCGCTAAACCTCTCCACCAAGCTACCAAATTGGGAGAGCATGACCCGTTCCTCTGGGAAGAAGAACAGACGGCTGCATTTCTAAAATTAAAGACCCTCCTCATGGAAGCCCCAGCACTGGGATTGCCAGACCATAGCAAACCCTTCCAGCTGTATGTGCATGAACACAACCAGACAGCTACAGGAGTGCTGATCCAGAATTTTGGCTCATGGCCAAGGCCCGTGGCCTACCTCTACCAAGCAACTTGACCCTGTGGCCTACCCCCGTGCCTAAAAGCCGTAGCCGCAACAGCAATGCTGATCTCAGAAGCTGACAAGCTGACCCTGGGACAGGTTCTTTATGTCAAGTTGCCACATGCAGTGAAGGCCCTGCTTGATGTTAAAGGCAGTTACTGGTTCAGCAATAGCCGGATGACGAAATACCAAGCAATGATGTGTGAGAATCCACGGGTTCATCTGGACCTTATCCCTACCTTGAACCCTGCTACGCTAATGCCTGACTGAAGACGATCCAAATCATGAATGCCTCCAAGTCGTGGAAGACATATTCAGTAGCAGACCAGGTCTGATAGACATACCCCTAGACAAATACGACCTGCAACTTTTTACTGATGGTAGCAGCTATATGGATGATGGAAAGAAAGTCTCCGGCTATGCAATGGTCACAACAGAGGGAGTTCTTGAAGCGAACCCTTTACCAGGCCACATGTCAGCACAACTGGCTGAAATACTGGCCTTAACAAGAGCGCTAGAAATATCCGAAGGAAAAAGAGTAAACATCTATACTGACTATGCCTTTATGACTGTCCACGCACATGGTGCACTCTACAAAGAAAGAAGCCTATGCTGAGTATGCTGCTGAAATCTCAGCTCTCCTAGATGCAGTGTGGAAGCCAAGTGCTGTCAGTATTATACACTGCCGGGGTCACCGGAGAGGTGATGACGAAATTCCCAAAGGTAATAGACGAGCAGACCAAGCTGAAAAACCATTGTTACCACCTTGTCAAGCATCCAGGGTCCTCCTCTGCAAGCAAGATGACCAAGTTCCAATGCCAAACTATGAATTCTATATGAATTGGAGAAAGTTCGAGCCAAATGGTGAATTCATCGAGATCATTCTGCACAAATGGAGTGCCAACTTTGAATTGCTCGAAGACAACCATGATTATATCCAATGGCTCTTTCCTACTCTGGAACAAGGCCGAAATTTCTACTCCACCCCACTGTGCCCCCATGAAAAGAACCTGATGTGTCACACCTCAGAAATTCAGCAAAGACTCCTTCGAGCATACAAGATGATGCGGAAGTTCTTCGGCGTAAAATTAGTGGGGGGAGGATGAAGAAGACACAAAAGTAACTGAAGTTGAACGAGCAGAAAATTTCGTCAAACGATTCGACAATCTAACAATCAACCCTCATAACAACTTAAGAATTACCCGTGTCCTACTGAGCTTGGGAAAATAAGGAGCTGAAGAATATCAAGCCCCACTGGTGAAGTTTTTCCTCAGAGAGATCCTTATCGAACACAACCTGCCAAGGATGAAGAAAAGTGCAATGAACTTCTTTGTGCCAGCGGTGAGAGATGTGCAGAAGAGGCAAGACCTGCTGTACTTCGCCTGGCGACACTACCAACCAAAAGAAGAATTCATGTGGGGAAGACAAGAGGAACTTGAAAGATACAAGACCACACCGTCAATGGTGGCCCCACTGTTACCAGCTCCGCTGAGCGAATGGACACCTGTGTATTCAGAGAAGGAGAAGAAGTGTCTATCAGAAGAACCGGGAGAATATGGAGAAGACGGATGGTTCCAGTTGGCAAGCAACCAGATAGTCCTACCTGCAACATTGGCGCCTGAGATTGTAAGAGCACTCCATGCCAGCACTCATGGGGGACGAGAAATGATGGAGCAGCAGTTGGAGCCACACTTCTACGTGCCTGGGTTGTCAGTAATCAGTAAGGCCATAGCCCAGCAGTGCGTGACATGTGCCAAGAACAACCCGAGAGCAGGCCCATCACAGCCCCCAGGAAAGCAGCCTATCGGACTGTCCCCAATGGCATTGCTGCAGATAGATTTCACGGTGCTGCCACCCTGCAGAGGATACAAATATTTACTCGTGATGGTGTGCACTCTGACCGGATGGATTGAGGCCTTCCCCACAAGGACAGAGAAGACAGCAGAAGTAGTGAAAAGCCTGAGAGAAATTATACCACGCTACGGACTTCCACTTGAAATTGGGTCGGACAATGGCCCAGCTTTTGTACAGAACTGTTTGCAGCAGATTGCCCGCCTGTTGGGCATAACCTGGAAGCTACGCACAGCCTACAGGCCCCAAAGCTCAGGAAAAGTTGAGCGTATGAACAGAACACTAAAGACTCTGTCAAAACTGTGCCAATAAATGTCACTGGGCTGGTTGGACGTGCTGCCGATAGTCTTCTTGCATATTAGATGCAGGCCAACCCCACAATTAAAACTAAGTCCGTACGAACTTATGTTCGGGCGGCCTACCACTCTGTTTAATGGGCTAAGGGGGGACCTTCGGGCATTGGGTGAAACCAAATTGAATGAACAAGTTTTGTTGTTGGGTCAATCTATGCAAAAACTGAATACTTGGGTGGGAGATAATCTACCTCACTTTTTATATCCCCCACTGCATAAGTATTGTTCAGGTGACTCGGTTTGAAGGAGTGGAAAAATGACCCACTAGGCCCAAAATGGAGGGGTCCTTACCTTGTCCTGTTGTCAACCCCCACAGCAGTGAAGGTTGCCGAGGTGGTCCCGTGGATACATCACTCCAGACTGAAAGCGGCTGCAGCCAACCCTGAACCAGAGTGGAAAGTTATCTCCAGCAAGACCAATCCACTGAGGCTAAAGCTGACAAAGACTACAGTCCCGAGCATCTGAAGACTCAGCAAGTGGGTGTTTTGAAGGCCATAATAATGCCTGACCACCCACAAATGAGGGAGAATGGGGATACCCAGAGGGAAACCCCAAGGGCTATTTTTCGGGGACCTTCTTTTCCCCAGCCCAAGCTGAAATGACCTTTACTCTTGAAATACCACGGGGGAGGGATCGGGTTTATGTGACTGTGAAATGAGCTGTCCAAGGGATTTTGACACTAGGAGCGTTCCTGGTGCTGATACTCCACCTTGCCAATCTCATCTATGGACTGTCACGTGGAACCTGCCCTAATTGTCCGAGTACGACCGGGAGAGTGGATATCTCCCACATCTGGAATGGTACTCACCCAGTAATGGAGAATCGTACCATGTGGAGACAGAAGAGTGTCCAAGGTTCCGAGACCACACTAAGAGGTCACTTACTCGTAAAATTTAAATACGCTTATGCAAAGAAATCTGGACAAAAAGCGTGTTGGGTGTGCAGCAGATTGCACCCAGAGACAATTTATATTCCATTTGCTGCAATCTTAAGCACATACTTAAGTACATTTGCAACTGGGAATATTACGATTCATACTATCACTGACCCCCAGATTAAACCAGATGAGACAACGCCAGATTACCCGATAACAGGCCCTGTGTATCTGCCAGAATGGTGCTTCCAGATAGGGACAAATGATCCAAGTATGAGTGAAAATCCATGTCAGTCAAGTAGATTTAATTTCACAGCACACACTGTTTTGTCAGGAACAGGGTCCGGAATATTCGTGGTTAGGCCTCTGTAGCTAACCCCAGAACAGCAACAGACAATAGCTGATGTGACTGTGGATAAGCAGAATGCGAGAGACCTTGTGGCACGTTGGTGCGAATGATGATTGAGATGCGCAAGGGAACACTTCATCTATCCCCATTCATATTGACAGGGGGCTAACAGGTGTGTTGTGGGAAAGTGTGTTACACGTGGGTACCACCTACAGCTACAGAAATGTGCTATCTAGCCAGGTTGATTCCAATTCAGAGGGTACAGGGCGACAACATTGTATCAGACACTGCATTACACCCCAGGTACCCACTTGTGTTCGAGAAACAGAAGAGGGAGTTATTCTCCAAGAAAGACCAGGCATGGGCATGGTTCCCAACATGGACTGGGTGGGGGAAGGGAACTGATGAGGAGCATGAACAGTTACCCAATGTTGATGGATGAAATCTTGAATAAAACAAGTACAGATATCCAGTTGCTAAACCTTGAATTACGAGAGATCCGAAAGTTGCAGATGGTGCATGACATGGCATTGGAACAAATCAGTGCAGCGTTGAATGGACTGTGTGAAATGACTATGCATTATGAATGTTGCACTTACATCAGAAATTCATCGCGCGAGGTCCCTGACTACTACCAGGTAATCCAGGATCACCAAGAGAAAGCGGCCGAGCTGCAGAACACAGCTAGACAGATTGCCGCGGAAGGCTGGAATCCTTTGAGGGTTCGGGGCTTTCGGAGAATGGTTCGGATCGATCCTGGGATTCATCTCACGGATTGGATCTATGATAATGATGATGGTAGCGATCCTAGTGGTAGGGATACTGCTGTACCGCATAGGATTATGCCTATAGCCATTGTGCAAGAAAGCTTTGACACCCACACAAACACAGAAGATACCACTGATGATTCCGCAAAATATGTTCCCAGTGAAGGTGGTTCCCCCTAAGTACGAAGTGTTTGAGAATAGCAATAGTGGAGTGTAGTGGCTAAGAGTCTCAGGAGGAGAACCTGAAACTCTAGCCAAGGGGAAATGTAAGGGACTCAGGCCAGAAGATGGCTGCCATCTTGAGCAAGGCCGCCATCTTGTTCAGAACTTTGGTTCACGTGAATGTAAATAGCAAATACTACTTTTAATTAGGATTTAGCTTGCATAGATTCTTCGGAATGTTTTAAACTAACAGGCAGAGCAATTAAATTAACAAGATCCGGGCAGATGCTGGCACGAAGCAACAGGATGAGAAAGTGGTTACATCAAGGTCAGAGAGCTAGGGCCTGAACAAAGAGATGTGAAAACCAGACGAGGCCTTATCTAGAATACACAATAAACAAGTCCTAGGGAGGTAGGCATAAGCAGGATCCAGAAGAGTGTTAAATTCTCAATTGACAAAATACCGTGAAAGCTGCCAATTTATGACCAATGTGTGGAATGTCTTTGTATTCAGTCAAGGGAGGTACAGACCCACGTGGGGTGGGATAGTGTCATCGTGGGGTGGGCTAATTGGGATGTACCTAATTATCTATTCGGGGTATAAAACCCCATGTCTGAATGTAATCGGGGCTCAATCTTAGCGATTCAATCCTGGCTGAGTGGTGACGTCACAATAAAGTTTGCCTTTCCTGAAGAGACTCGTGTCCAGTCAGTCTTTGTCCTTGCCGGCCCGGTCTTCTCCCGAAAGAGCCAAGTGGATTCCGGTAACAGTAGTAGATACATGGAATAGTCTCCCAGTGGGGGCAGTAACAGTGATATAGAAAGGGTAGTAGATACATGGAAGAGCCTCCCAGTGGGAGCAGTAAAGTGATATAGAAAGGGTAGTAGATACATGGAATAGCCTCCCAGTGGGAGCAGTATCTACTACCCTTTCTATATCACTGTTACTGCTCCCACTGGGAGGCTGTTCCATGTAACAGTGATATAGAAAGGGTAGTAGATACAAGGAATAGCCTCCCAGTGGGAGCAGTATCTCCTACAGGGAGGCTGTTCAGTATTTCTCCATGTTGCATCACACCCCGCGGCAGCGCTGCGCGGGTGTCAGGTTTTACAAACATTCACAGCTGCCCCGCACAACCGAAACTACTCACTGGCTCCAGGATTCGGTAGAATCTGCCCATTCGCTCCACCACCCAGGCCTCTTGCTGCGGCACAAACAGCACCACAGTGTTAATGGGAAGGTTGGAGGAAAGAAAGCGCTGCCCTCTGCTGTTCCAGGGGCCCGATGCGTGCATGTGGGGGCCCTGCAGAGACACCAAAAGAGAAAAATGTCATTATATAACCATATCATGTGACCTAGTTTCCACATTATGTCAGGTGCAGCAAACCCCTGGGGCCATTGTGACTCACGCCCCCCCCCCTCAGGGTGGGGTCACGCAGCTGGCCCCCCCCCCGGCTCAGGGTGGGCTCACGCAGACGCCCCCGGCCCAGGGTGTATATACAGGGGTCCTCGGGTAAGTATATACAGGGGTCCCCGGGTGGGTGTATATACAGGGGTCCCCGGGTGGGTATATATACAGGGGTCCCCGGGTGGGTATATATACAGGGCTTCCAGGGAGGGTATATATACATGGCTCCCCAAATGGGTGTATATACAGGGGTCCCCGGGTGGGTGTATATACAGGGCTTCCCGGGTGGTGTATATACAGGGCTTCCCGGGTGGGTGTATATACAGGGCTTCCCGGGTGGGTGTATATACAGGGCTTCCCGGGTGGGTGTATATACAGGGCTTCCCTGGTGGGTGTATATACAGGGCTTCCCTGGTGGGTGTATATACAGGGCTTCCCGGGTGGGTGTATATACAGGGCTCCCCGGGTGGGTGTATATACAGGGCTCCCCGGGTGGGTGTATATACAGGGCTCCCCGGGTGGGTGTATATACAGGGCTCCCCGGGTGGGTGTATATACAGGGCTCCCCGGGTGGGTGTATATACAGGGCTCCCCGGGTGGGTGTATATACAGGGCTCCCCGGGTGGGTGTATATACAGGGCTCCCCGGTGGGTGTATATACAGGGCTCCCCGGGTGGGTGTATATACAGGGCTCCCCGGGTGGATGTATATACAGGGCTCCCCGGGTGGATGTATATACAGGGCTCCCCGGGTGGATGTATATACAGGGCTCCCCGGGTGGGTGTATATACAGGGGTCCCCGGGTGGGTATATATACAGGGGTCCCCTTGTGGGTATATATACACAGGGCTTCCAGGGAGGGTATATATACATGGCTCCCCAAATGGGTGTATATACAGGGGTCCCCGGGTGGGTGTATATACAGGGCTTCCCGGGTGGGTGTATAATACAGGGCTTCCCGGGTGGTGTATATACAGGGCTTCCCGGGTGGGTGTATATACAGGGCTTCCCGGGTGGGTGTATATACAGGGCTTCCCGGGTGGTGTATATACAGGGCTCCCCGGGTGGGTGTATATACAGGGCTTCCCGGGTGGGTGTATATACAGGGCTTCCCGGGTGGGTGTATATACAGGGCTTCCCGGGTGGGTGTATATACAGGGCTTCCCGGGTGGGTGTATATACAGGGCTTCCCGGGTGGGTGTATATACAGGGCTTCCCGGGTGTGTGTATATACAGGGCTCCCCGGGTGGGTATATAAAGGGGTCC